>CM040750.1:22439693-23039693 GCA_022829145.1 Albula goreensis
CATACTTTTATGCCAGAAATATCAGTTAGAGGTGGTAGCACTAGTAGCAGCAGCAGTAGTAGTAGTAGTATTTCTGTTTGAAATATTTTAAATTCATGTAAAAAGTAATATTAATATTTTAATTAAATAAAAAGCAATATTTCTTCTACTTTAAAAGCATGAGAAGGGGCATTTAAATAAGTGTAGAGATGCTGCTGTCAGGGGCAAAAGGACAGCATAGGATTGGCCTTCCCTGATTGTGGGTAAAATCGGGTAGTGAGACGTGAGATGACAGATCACATCCATCAGGCTATGATCTGTCTAACATGTCCTCACACAGATTCACATGTGTGAAGCACACCCTTAGGCTGGGGTCAGCCACACTAACCTGTCTTCACCTGGCTGAAGCACATCCACACAGCAGCTACCCTGCAGCTTGCCCTTAAAGCTTATATTTTTATGTACTTTAGAGGATGCTTCTCCACCCTAATTAAATTAAAACATAAACATGTCATGTAAGGAGAGTGCATGCAGTGATAGTAAGTGAAAAACAAATGTCAGTATTTTCTTCTCTAAAATAGCACAAATGGCTTGGCAATTTTGTTCTTTGTGTCTCATTCAACATTGGGACTTTAGGCGTACCTAATTTCCAGAGAGTTTGAATCCCTTCCTTTGCCTGAGATGTATAGTCCTTGCAGTTTTAGCATCAGCATAGACCCAAACATTAGTGCAACACAAAAGAAAAAAGGTCATTGCAAAAAGAAAAAAAAAATCCATGATGTACATATTGACATTCTGAAGAGAGCATTGTAATATATTAACTATTGGTTAGTACAATTGACCATGACATTAATTAGGAAGAGCACTAGTAATAACTGGAGATCAGTAATCCTGGGAGAGACAGGTGTGCCTGGTGGAGCAACGTGAGGAGGAGCAGTGTCAGTGTCAGGGAGCACTGAGGAGCTGGGTGTTGTGTCAATGATCAGTGTGGCTCTGTTGAGTAACAGGGACAGCTGCATGCTGATCATATCGGCTGCAGATGAATGAGATGGCATCAGCCCATCGCATCCGAGGCTGATTAATTTGGGACACACAGGCAGACAGGAAGGCATTTACCATCTCAGAGCGGGGCTGTTCATAGGGCTAAATAATGAATCAAAGGACCGTTAACATCTGTTTCCATACACAGACACAGATATGCAGACCCACAGAAATACATGCATGCATACACAAGTGCCTGCATCCACATGTGCACACACACACACAAACAGACACAAAACAGATGGGGAGAAGCCCCAAACAGCACAGCAGTTTTCAGATGGCTGAGGACACATTTTAAGGCTCTGTGAAGGTTAATCGGGTGGTACAGGGGAAGCAGACTGTCTGGCAGTGGCTCTAATGTGCCTGCAGAGTCTGCAGAGTTAGGTAACCGTTGTGTTTGTCAGGTCGAACAACAGATGTTTGTATGTCTCTTGTGCTCAGGATTACGCAGTCACATGGCAATTTTGAAGAGAGAGAGAGAGAAAGAGAGAAGAAAAAATGCTGATCAATGTGTGCCAAAAAGGGAATCTGCACATCAGGTGATAATAATACTGGCAGGAAGAGCTCTGTGGATCATTCCAGAAAACAACAAGAGTGTTATGCATCACCCTCGTGAACCCCTCTCCCCTACTGCAGAGTAGATTAGTGGACCGAGACAGCCATGCTACAGCTGATAAACTAGGGTGGCAAAGTTGAATCAATTTCAATGCCTTGTTTCCTAGAAAGTTTTGGTTTACAGAGGTTTGAGGGCAAGTCAGGCCTCTTTACTGGTGTATTTTCTGTGTCATGCTATGCACTAAATCATGGACCTTATTTTATAGTTGGAACTTATTGTTAAGGCTTTGCTTTTGTCAAAATAAATGGCAGTTATCAGAGATACAATTTCTTTGATTTCCTGGCTGCAACGGAAAACAGTTTGTGCTGTTTTCCGTTTTTTGAATTCTGAAATCTCATATTGTTTTAATGAATCCTTTTAAACTACTGACCTAGTTCTGACCCCCTCTGACCCTGACTCCATAACAACATTGCAAACAAAATAACACAGCACATGAGCCTACTGTTATGTTAAAGATAAGTAAATCTTCAATAAGCCAGCACTTACAATGTAAGTCTATTGCGCGCAATATTGATGTTAACTACCAGAGCAAGACATATTCATATGCATATTCAGAGGCTTCTCACCCTGATGATGGTTGACAGCAGGTGATTGGGCAATTGGAGGGTAAGGGTCATTTTTCATGTGGGCCCATCCTCTCCCTGACGAGCGCAGGGAGTATGAAATGATGAATACTTTTGAGGGGTGAAGGTCTCGTAAATTTGTGTAACAATAGCCCTTGGAGCTCAATGAAATCAGCACATACCACTGTCTGACCCTTAATGTCCTCCGTGCCAAGAAGGGACATATCCAATTTCACACTGTGGCAACACTCTGACCAAAATTATCCCCTGGATCAAGAGGGACACAGTGCAGTAGTCACTTGAAGCCATCAGGCACAATTTATCACAATGTATACAAAACTCTGCAAGGATTTCAAAAGCAACAGAAGATATAATTACTCAAAATCAATTCTGTTAATTTCAAAACCTTTTTAAACTATTGAATTTACTTTGACTCTGAAGGTTAGACAATGTACTAATTAGCATGAAAGTGGTGGTTATGTTGAAAAGGGGAGAGCACACAGCAAGGCCTTGTGGATCGAGGTCAGAGATGGTGATTAATGGAAGAATAGGCTTGTGGGGCTTCTGGGTTCACCTTCAGCACAGACTGATTAAGTATGTCTGTAAATTGATTGAACCAGCCTGTAGATAGAAAGAGCAGGCCTGAGGATCAATTGAGCAGGTCTGTGGATAGATTGACCAGGTCTGCTGCAGGTATAGATACAAGGGCAAGAAGGAACACTATAGCCAATGAGACAATGAGGAAAGCCAATTGATCAGTTTTTTTTCTGATTATTCTATTGGAAAATCGATACCTGTTCTATTATCCACCGGCATTTTCCCATTCAAGACCACAGCACTCACTTCATGCACAATTTTATCTCAGTTCAATCTGACTGTTGTCCCATACCCAATTCCAGCTAAGCCAGGAAGATGGTATGAAGTTTCTTGATAAACCAGGAGGAAAATTTTCTTTCCTGACTGACGATGGTAGTCGGGAGAAGTTGACAGACTATCAAACGCCATCACATCCACTGAATCCAAACTGCCATTTATGCATATGCCACAGGAAACGTGTGGTTGATTGCTGTTATATAAAGCGTTTAGATGTGAAATCTGTGGGTCGCAGAGCTGGGTTAATAAACATCCCTTTTAGTTGAGCTTTTCAAATAAATCTCTGAAAGTCATGCCATTTGACTCCACTGTCATGCTAACATCCACTGCCTCCTTGGGTGGTCAAATCAATGAAATATCTGAATATAGTGTGCTAATATAAATCCATATGATATAAATTCATTGTGCAACATTTGTTCACCACATAAACACCAAGTTACTGCATCCACCCATCTACCATTGTGTTCCTCTTAAAAAGTTCATTGCAAATGAATCATCATTAATTAAGGCGGATTAATGGTGGCTTGATATGGTGTTTGAGGCTCTATTATAATGGTCCAACCCATTGCAATGGTCAATATAGAGCACACTACCTTGAGTAACTGTTGAGTAAAAAAAAAATAAAAATAAAGGTGTGACATTTCTCAAAAGCTGAATTGTTACATGGCTATAATGGTCACAGTCGACTTTATCTTTTTTGCTATGGCAGTTTGGACTGACCAAATAAATTCCTTTACATCATAACAAAACATTATTTTGTGTAATATTTTCAATGCAATTATTATTTCATTTAACTAATAAATTAAATAGGATGGAACACATGCATGAAGGGAAAACACTGTTACTAGTTCACCCAAATCAAGGGCTCTGAGCTTTCAAGGGAATGCTGATCATTAAACCCTGGTGCTGTGTAACACTGTACTTAAATAACATCTTTTTAATTCATGTGCAGTGGCAGGAGTCCAAGCAGCTGCTATTAGTTCAGGTCCCAGCAGGCACATGCCCTACATTAACCAATGAGAGTGAGCCTTGCATGGATGAGTTAAATTTGCCACAAATGTGCCTGCTGGACTTACTTACTGTGGTCACAAAAATGGCATCCAATTTCCATTTTTTCTCAGTTTAGAAAAACAAAGAGGTTTAAAATGTGTAAATCATGTAGTGTTTAGAATTTGTCCACCTTCGAGATATTTTAATACCTTCCACAAAAACATCAGTGTTAATGTTGTTTGGTAGCTGACAATAGCTGATAATAGCAGTAATGTCCATGGCAGAATACAATTTCAAAGCAAAAAAGTGGATTAAAATACAATGACACACATAAACACAAAAGTGCATGTGTGTATCACACACACACATACACATACACATACCCACACACACACACACACACACACACACATACATATATATATATATATATATATATAGAGAGAGAGAGAGAAATTTTATGATATTTTTCTCCCATATTTGCAGAGGGACCTTTAAAGATTCATGTTTGCCAACAATAAGGCAGACCACCTGAATGTCAACATAAATAAAAGCAGAGTGCACTGAGACCACTGAGTCCTATCTCACTGACATCTCTGTAAGCCCACCCCGACCCAACCCTAGCATCTATACTCTAAGTCTCTGCTGCTCTTATTTAGTTTTCAAGTTCTCCTCATCTCCATCCAAGTGCTAAAATTAACCCTCAATTAAATATTTATCCACAGTCTTATCAACACTCACAGTGAACTATACACAGATCTTTAAGGCAAGCACAAACACAGGGTGAATTTGATTTTGCTAATATTTGTGGTAGCTGTTATGTGCTCATTCACAAGTTTGTTTGGATTCATGTATATGTGCTTGTGTGCATGAACATGTATCTGAGTATTTTCCAGTGTGTGCACATGCCTGTATTTTTCAGCTAAGTGTATTTTGTCAATTAAACACAATTACTTATTTTGCTGTTATTGCCTTGTTTCTAAATTCTCAGCTTAGCTTCAAACAATATTCTTCCTTTGCACACGTTCATTTCAGTAAAAAAGCCATAGCACAAATATTGATGTGTATGTATGGCACATACATACAGAGAAGGGTAATGTGTTCCGTAAATACCCAAAGTTAAGAGAGAGAGAAAAAAAAAACACTAGGAACCTGAAACAGCAGGCATCTCTACACACACTGCTACACTGTCAGTTCAGTGTGATAAGGCCTACATATTTTTAAGTAGATAAAAGCTAATGAGGTAAAACTTGCTTAACTGGTATGATTAATTCCGCTGTTGGATGAAGGATGAGCTAATTAATGTGAACTTGATTGCAATGTTTTTTCTGCCTATGTCTTTCTCAAAAAAGTAATGCAGAATGTTGCAAGTATTTAATTAACTTTCACCCTGCAGTCCAAAGTTCATGTATATGTTCTGTAAACATTTTAAAAATGTTCAGTATAAGGAATGTTTATACTGGTAATGTTTTAGCCTAAGGATCTTATGAAACTGTCAATCAACACTCGCCATCATAATATACACTATGCAGCCAAAGAGTTCAGTTTGATTTGCAAAAAAATGAAATACATATATCCCTCAAAGCTATACTGTGAGATCACATGTTGTGTACTGTAGTGTCCTCAACAGTAAAACATGTTGTATATTAGCGGTGACCTCAGCCATACCCTTCAAAATTAATCTCTCAGAAGAGATCAGGTGTGCTGGTATGTTTGAAAGTAAGAGCAGACAAAGACACATCTCACTGTTTTCACTAGGCACGTGGTATACAGATTAAACACAGAATGCTGGCTACAATAAGACACATACGCATGAGACTAGGATGGGACACATGCATGATTAAGTTTAGTTTCTGAATTAACTCTGCAATTCACTTTGGGTTTGGTGGTCCTAAGGTCAGAGCCATCTTTTAATGCAAAATTATTAAACAAGACATCTCAAAGGCTTTTAGATTATGTCAATATCTACAGTAGGGAAACAACCTGTTGGATAATTACTTTCCATCCAAGAGCTGCTCTCCCAATCCATCACTGTAATAACATGGAGAGCCCATTGGAGAGACCAACATTGTTTTAAAGGGCAGAAGCTGGGAATTACAAAAACAAATCCCTATTGCCAAGTAATGGAATGGATTACTTATATATAATCACTTCAACACATTTTGGTAAAACAATACAATAAATTTGAATGAGATCATGGTAGACCATTTTCAGAGGCATCCCATGTCCATCCTCAACCATCCTTCAGTTTTACCTTCAGCAACTCCTTATATATGCTGTCCAAAGACACTCAATAAGGTAAGTCTGTCAGTTCATACAGATCACAACAACTTAGACAAGAACTATGCAAACAAATGTTTAACCCATGTTAACTCTTTGGTATTATTGATTATGAATATTATTGTGAATATGAATATCATAATTATTAATATGAATCTTCTCTCTTATTTCCACCATAGCTGCTTCTTGTCTTTGTGCTTGTGTTTCTTCTCTTTTCTAGTTCTGTCTGACATTGAAAATCTTCACAGTTGACTGCATTTCTGTCTTTCATACAGTTATAAATGATACAAAATAATGAGTATGACTGATAGCTGAATAATGAATGTTTGCAAAAGTCAATACATATTCTTGTTCTTTTGTTAGGGCTTCATACAATGTTCTACATGAAAACATAACATTATATCATCTCTGTAATTTAATTTATCAATTCTCCCAGACCATTTAATTCCAGTATTTCAGTGCTACCATAATCATTGTGTGCTTCCAAAGGCTTAACATGAAATATAGAAATCCATACACTTCTGAGTGTTTCTGAGAAATAAATGTATCTCCTCCCACATTTTTATGAGTCTCAAGGTGTTCTTTTCTCAAGGTGTTGTTACTCCTTTCTGTTTGCATGTAGCATCTTGGATCTTTTTAGTATATCAAATGTTTACACCTTATTGGGTTCAATGGACCCAAACTTGCATGTTCATATTTGCATATATATAGCTATTTCTAGCATAGCTATTTGCCTTTTTAATTTACCCTCTTACTGCCATTTCTCTTTTCACTCAGTTTTACTTGACATATTTTTGAACTAATCCCTCTACTCACTAGTTCCTAGGAATACTCATTATAATTTGAAAACAAGTTGAACAACCTGTGCCTGTGAAAACCAAGAAGGGAGAACAGGGTGCTGCTGTGTTGAAGCAGTGACTTCCCTGGGGGCTAGTCATCTTTGAAATACCTTAATAATCAAATCCCTGCATTAAAAAGAATGTTACATTTAACAGTCAATCAAAAGCTATCAGGGAGATTGAAAAATTGAACAATTTCAGCTGCCACCTCTACCTTCTACTCATAATACATAATCCTTTGGCAAGGCAAAAAGGTAAATATTTGGAACTTTCTTTACATTCTAGACACCATTTGTATTAACAAACAGAAGATGATAGTCCACATAGCCTTCTTAAGTAAGTTTGTCCTCACTGATGAGTCTGCCTTGGCTTCCAAGAAAAAAAAATCCCCTGTCCAACTCCTGTCCTGGATGATACAGAAATGACTGAATAGTGTCGGCGATAATGAGAAAAGTGATAAAGAGAAATGATACAGAAAGGGGTGTAATTGTACAGAGACAGAAATTGGGTGTGGGGAGCAAATTTTCTCTCCAGATGAAGTCTAGCCTTCTTTAGCCTCCTCTCCCTCACTCATTGACCCAAGAGCTAGTGGTAAATTAGTCACCATTTTGGAAAGACAGATCCCTCTTGTCAGATATGGGATATGGATCAGGGGTGTACTGCTGGCACTGGGTCAGAGATTGATTTGGGTGTACATTAGTTATTTGTTCAGGCTGCATCAGGAAAACAGACTTTCAGCAAGAGCTCTCTCTGGCAGCTGTGCTAACAGATGGTATTAAATGGGTATGTGTGAGGACCTACTGACATACATAAAAGAGGAACCACTGGTTTCACCATCATGCCTGTATAGGAATGGCAAACAGACTATAGAGAAACCCAAGACTGAAAATATACATTCACACACAAAGACATACAGCTGTATTTACATACATGCATGAAAATGCATGCCTGGATTATCAGCTGGAGTATGCTAGTCGGCATGTAGTATTGCTGTCATCCGTATGCATTGAGCTGGAGGATCCTAGCATGACATTTATATCCACTGTATGGGAGCAGTGTAGTTTCCAGATTAGTTACAAGAAAAATGGACAACGATTAGTGTCAAACTGTATGCAGACATTGTTCAGCTGAAGTCAGGTATGTCTCTGAATATACTTCAAACATGTCATTTTCGACGGCATCACCCAAATGTGTTGATAAGGAGAACAAGACAAAAACAGACAGACAGGCAAATCCTTCTCCCCACAGCGTTCAAGTAGCCTCTCGCTGCTGATTCAGACTGTGCCAAAGCAGTAACTACTGGTATAGGAGTGTTTATCACTGTGGATAAGTGAACCAGAACAGGTAGCTGTCTGCTTCTAGCTAACAAAGTCAAGCCTTTAAGCTCATTTTTCTGGAGATTTTGCTGTATTTATATGTAGACATCTGACATTTTTTTCGGTCCAACCAAACCTACCCTCATATGTTTATTACTTATGGCAACAATATGCTTGCATCCAGCCACTAAGCCTGGGAGTAAAGATTTAGCAATGCTTAGGCTGTCTCACAATATTCCTACTTTGCAACGAGCAGGAGGCTGAACTTAACTGTATAACGTTCAACTGTAACACTGGTCTCCAAAGTGAGGCGCAGTGCACTTTTTTACTTGTAATATGAGCATAAGGTCAGAACCTTGACTTATTGCACTTGTAGATCCTACAGGTCCCAACTGTTTACCATTCCTCATTTCACCATGTTTGCATTCAAAGGCTTAATTACTGTGTATGTTTTATGCAGGGCCACAGAGAAATATAAAACAAAACCCATGCCATTTCTTTTCTTTCACATAAAGTGATGTAGGTACCATCATCTCTTTGAAGCAAGATTAAAAGCACCCCCCATGAACTTTCTGACAAAGAATAAAATACACACTGGATTCATACTGACACATGCAAAGCTAAACTTCCTGTTTCAGACAAAGTAAATCATGTAGGAAATGTTTTGTGGGATATCAGAGTATCACAATTTTCTGAGGAAACGATCATGCTCTACTTCAGTTCAGTGACTCATAGACTCAAAATGAGTCTTCACTGTTACTTCCAGCCAGGAACCTGCAGCTTCACTACCTCAACATATGTTGACTTTGTGTTCCTATGACAGCGTATGCAATATAATTGGTGTTGCATAAGCAGTGTGAAAAATGGCAAAGGCAAGCTGCCACATGAATCAAAGAAGTCACATGTATAGCCTCCTCATGGAGTATGCAGGAAAGTTTCACAGTGGATGGGTTTGAATACATAGTCCAATGGGGGATGGGGGAAAAAAACGAAAAAAGGGAAATAAACTGTGAAGTTCTGAAACACTAAAAATAAACTTTATATAAGATAAGGGCATGTTTTAACTTTATTTGCATCTAGTGATGGGAATGGGAGGATGTGTGGGAGGAATGTTTGCTGCTCCTGTGGACATGATCACTTATTTACAGATTCTAGCCTTAGAAATTTTGTTCAGCTTGCAAGACAGCTTTCCCCCTCTGATAATCTGTTCAACCTGTCAGAATCTATTCACCCTGTGAAAATTTGTTCAGTGTGCTTGAACTATCTAGTGTGAGAAACAATTTCACTCTGAGAGAAACTGTTTACCCTGTGAGTATCTATCCACACTGTTAGCAACTGCTCATCATGCAAGACGCTATGCACTCCATTCACCCAAAAGTCAAAAATCAGAAGTCCCCTACCAGGCTGATTCCCCAGTCTCAGTGGGATGGGTAAACTTGTCAGAAAATGCCAGTCGGGCTGCTTTTTGTGGTACAATGTCATGACTTCAGAACCAAGCTGAAGAGTCCTCAGTTCTTTCTGTTATAACAGGAGCTGTTTCCAGATGCTGCCTCTCCAGCAGAACCTCATTCTGGGCTGCTGGAATCCTCACCAAGCCCAGGGGAATCAGCCCTGTCACAGCCACAGGTGTCTAAGCATTACTCCTGAGAGAAACAGCCCAGCAGATTGCATCTTATTTAGAAAGGTCATAAAAAAGAACCATTTTAGACACTTGGAATAGCAACTCTGACTCAATGTACATTTATTCATCTCTATATTTATCTCATTTATCTCATATTTATTTATTGAGCAAATTACACTATTTGTAATACACTGAATATTTTCTTATTTATTTACCTTCTAAATTACTTTAAAATTGGAAAACAAATGAAAAATGATACAATAATGTGTTTAAATGTGATCTACACTCATGTATCTTGACTAGCAAGACAAACAGATTTATTTGTAACTCTCATTGATAAAAAAGCTTACTTTAATGACAGTGACAGAGAGAGAGAGAGAGAGAGAGAGAGAGAGGGAGAGAGAGATGTTGTTTCTGTGATTTTGTATGTTGCTTTGGCAGTATGACTGTTGTTGCCATGCCAATAAAGCAAATTTAAATTGAAAATTGAAATTGAGAAACAGAGAGAGAGAGAGAAAGAGAGAGAGAGAGAGAGGAGGGAGAGAATATCTGGTACCCAATCAGTTAATATTAGGCTTAAATGTTGCTTCTACTTTCCAGTATTTGGATTATGATAACACCACAACGTCCCAAGCTTCTCTCTTCATTACGCAATCATTATAGAGTCATTTACACTGTAAGGATTCCAAAGTGGTTTTAAAGCCTAGTGGCCAAAAACACTCACACATTAATAAAACTCTTCAACTCTGAGCATCCAGTCCAGAAAATGCTGGGCACAGCCTTGAAGAGGGGCTAATGTGGAGAGGCACCAGTAGGTAAAGCTGTGAAAACCATTAAAGAATTGCCAGGGAAACAGAGATTCACCCACAGTACTCTGAACTCCAGAGAAACATGAGTTTTCAGGATCAAGAGGAGCTATCAATGTATGAGCTGTCAAACTCTGACATCCAGGGCCTGCACAGCCTACAACCCACAGACTTCAGCTTGAAGTCACACAGTGTCTAATCAGCTGTGCTTTAAAGGACAAGGTAGTGCAATCAGCCAAGCTTTTAAGTGCTGTGCAGCCAATCGGCTGGCCGTCAAATAACAGAGCAGCCAATCAGCTTAGCCTTAACAACAGGATTTCTCTTGCTCTGGCCAATGCTTACTGTCTGTTTTTACATTTGTGAACTGCATATGGCAACATTTGGGATGTCATGACATATTCAACTATTGAAGATTATGGTGGTTTTATTAGTACTAATTTCATATGATAATTCTCAAAACACCTGCAGCACATGCCTAGACTGCGGATACATAAATATTATGAGTGAAACAAGGTCAGTGTATCAGGGAGCGAATCAAGGTCTGTGCAATATTTGTACAAGTTCACACCTGAATAATTACATGCTTGCTCAAGGCTGCAATTTGTTTTTTTAGGTCTGGGCTCAGTTTTGGCTCGGAGTAAAGGATAGACTTTCTATAATGCATGACTAGGTTCTTTACTTGGATGCATGGCACATTGTGTGCTTGAAATGAAGGTACTATTACTTTCCAAATAATAAATAATTTGCTTTCTTAGATGATAATTCAATGTGAGTTGAAAATAATACTAGATAAGTACCTGATTTCTGCTCAGGCAGTCAAACCTGGGATGGCAGGGGCTGTGGCGTGGCTCATCCTGGGGGTGCTCTCTTTCATGATGAGCTATAGCAGCACCACCTGTGAGCTGATGCATAAGACCCTGGCATCACCCAGGGATGGACAAATCCAGTCAGCAGGGATGTGCCTGACTCACTGCTGTACAGTGATCCCTCCTGGTTAATTGGGCACCCACATGCTGCCTGGACAAAGCTGCACAAGAGGTGTTTCCCTCTGTTTCATGTCTGAGCAAGGTCAACTCTTGGACTGCAGTATGAGCAGAAATGACACCTGGGATCACATGTTTATGCTGTCATTAGCTCAGAAGAACGACCACAGTCATGAACACAGACTTTGATATGACTAGATATTCAAAACTGAGAGATAAAGTGGGTAAAACATTCGACAAAGGAAGGCTGTCACAATGTGAGCATTGGAGATAGGCAACCAGGTGTCATGAGATCTCAGTTAGCTCACTTTCTCTCATTGGCACGTGTTAAACCTTCTCAACATACAGTTGAGAGGAGTGGGAAGGATTCTGGGGGTTTGAGGCTGGCAGGGTTGGTGCCGTTTAATATTCTCACCATTGCCTGGCACTCTCAAGGTGGGAGGGAAGGGGGGCTGAAGTGAATTGCCTGGGACCCACATTTGTGTTTTCATCATTTCAGATCTGAATGATTTATGAGCACTTCACCACAGGGCCTCGGGGGAGGAGGGTTTATTTGGGGGCGGGGTGGGTTACACTGAGAAATGGAAAGCCCATCCCAGATCACCACCAGGACCTTTTCTGACAAGAACCACAAGGCATTCATTATTGAAACCCTGTTTTTTAGTAGGGGTCAGAAAGACTTGACTGTGATAGACTAAAATGAAATTGCAAATATAAAATAACTAATTACTGCAGGTCTTTAAAAAAAAGATTCACACCAATGCCTCTATTGTTAAATTTGTGTTTTGTATGCGGGAAGTTACACAGAGGCACTTACAGATTGATCCTGGAGCCCACATATGAGTCTGTGCTGAATTTTGTGCCTTTGCATTTTTCATTTTCAAGGTAACAAAACCTTTTCAGAATCCCTCATTTTGCATGTCTCTAACATTGGCGTTACAACAGCAACTAAATTAGGTGGTTTAGCCTGAAGTTGCTTTATTGGTCCTTGAATTTCAAGGTTGAAATCTAAAATGTTGTCAAGTCTTTTTGGAAGAGAGCTGAAAATGTCCAAGACAATGCTTAATCAGAGGCTTGCTTGTAATTAGAAGTAGGGTTTCTTCACGGACATTCTGTTCACATTCACAATGTGTGAGCTGGGTTGTGTAACAGAATGTCCTAGGTTGTCAGAAACTCAGCAACAGAGACAGACGGACATGCAGTCAGTGCATATGCATAAGCAGTCTGTCACCTCCCAACACAGCGTTCTCTGGCCCTTCCATGCATGTGACTATTTAAAAACAATCACAGTCAATATTCGGCTGTAGAAAGTAAGCAGTTTGAAGATGATGATCTAAAAATAATTGATAATATGTTTTAGTATCCCCCAGCCCCCATAGAGGAGTCTCACACCTAATCTGCTCCTCTGTCCTCCAAACAGCAATGTGGAGCCACAAAGAGCCTCAAAGACAAGGTGATCACAAAACAATTTGTTTCCTTCTATCCACGATCAGCAGTGCAGTAACTCACTGGTGAGGTAACTGCTAGTAATTTTTAAGTCATACTACTACTACTACTACTACTACTACTACTAATAATAATAATAATAATAATAATAATAATCATCATTTGTTGTATTTGTCGTTTAGCCTTTATGATTCATTTATTTTTTATTCATTGTCACTTCAAACACACACGGCTCAGCTTTAACAAGTCACATCATTTACCTGGTAAGATCACCAAGCCAGTGAGCTATCATGTTCAATTTCACGCTAGGTTGACAGAGAAGAAGAAAAAAAAAAACAACACTCTGTTTCACCCAATCAAACAACGGGACATAAACAAACCAACTGTCCTCTTTCTCTTCCCTGTCACCCCTCCCCCGTCCCTGCCTCTCGCCATCATCCCAGTAAACCACTGCCATTCTATGCTTTCATTTGTTCTCATTATGTTTTCATCGTCTCTTTTATTCAAGCTTTCACGGTCGGGTTCTGTTACTAGAGCTATGGCAGTTTCTCTTCGGTAAAAGAAAAGGCAGTACAGCAGCGCTCCCCGCGACTAGGCACCCACCAGACCTAAACTCGGTGCAGACTAAAATGTATAATGCATCGTCTCTTGTGGAGAGCATTGTCACGCTCGCCTTTCAAATCAACACAGGACCAACCACATTAATGACGTTGACAACCTTTTGATAATTGCCGAAAAGAGGCTATTCAGCAACGAAAGAGAGAAATGAAAATTGCAACGTGATACAATTTGCCGCGAATAAAAGCGCCCGAGTGCCTCCTTTCATCTAATTAACACTGCTTTCTGTAAAAGATGCCACTGCCGCCGCTGTCGTGAACAGAGGCGATCTGAAACTGAGGGGATCTGAAGCACAGGAGGACACCGACTGGTGGGGGTACATTTCGGACCTGCACGCAGAAGTGCCGATGCATAAAGGAGAGCCGTCGCGGCTTATTAATGGGGCTTCTCCTGACAGCGTTACACTCACAGCTACACTTACAGTCATAAACAGCTCAGTCGGCCGTTCAGAAAGGAAAATCAATTCATTTAATGGGCGAGAGCAGCGCATTGCAAATGAAGGCTCCTCAGTTGCCTGTTTTTCGCTATGCTACGTTTCTCTCTGGCTCCCACAGACAGGGGGAGAGATGTCTGTGATCTTAAAGGTCACTTCACTCTGAGATATTCTTCTTCTGTTTTCTTTTGAGTTGAGGCTGAACACATTTCAGGATCCTGGACGGTGGAACACCAAAACATAGTCCCCACACCACTAACTACTGTCACACCACCAAAACCCTCTTGCTTCTTGTAAAATGTGTGTCCCTTGAAAAGCTATGCTGTTTGAATAGATCTACCTGTGCCTTTGTTATCTCCTTGTGGTGGTGCTGTTTGATGAGACATGAACAGAGAGTGAACTGCAGTGCTTCAAAGCAAGAGAGTGAGGGGAAAGTCACAGTCAACCTACCACCCCCACTCAGTATGTATGAACGTATGTGCACACACACACACACACACACACACACACACACACACACACACACACACACACACACACACACACGTATGCACACATATAAAGGAATACAAGCACTCACACATCCATGCACACACATGTGCAAGCAAAAGAGATTATTAATACACATAGAAACACTTACAGAGAAATGCACACACACACGCACACACACACGTATACAAAATAGAAGTAACGCCTTTGAAATTTGACACATGTTCCCATGTCCAGTTTTGTTGCACCATAAGTCTCTGTGGGTAAATGCATCCTGTCTGTGAGTGTACTGAGGACTGTAATGAGGAGACTGGTGGAGAGAGAGAAGGAAGGAGTACACTCTCTCGTAGACAGAAGGTCAGAGACAGGAAACGGGATGCTGACAGAAAACCAATGAGAGACCTGGACAAGGAATCCAGTGTTCACAGTGAAACTTACAGAGAGATATTTTTTTGTTTTGCTGGAATCCTAAATTCCAGAGCTTCCTGGGTTACAGAAGGACATAGTTAGAGTGAACATTTGAACAGTGCTGCAATACTGTGCCCTCCTGGTGAGATGAATCTGCATCTGACTATTCAAAGCTTAAAACCTATATTTACATATCAGTTTTGAAAAACTCTGTGCTGATGCTCCAGCTTCTGCATATTCATCAAGGGTTCATATTTGTCTGCTGACTGACAAACGTTCCTTTATGATTATCATCATACAGTGAAAGCTGTTATGCTTTCTGAGGGCACCCACCTCATGTGAGCTACCTCTGCTTGCTGCTTTGACAGCACTTTCTTAAAGACATCTAAAACAAGAGCTTTATGACATCAAGAATGAACATGACTGACTGATCAGAATAGGCCACATCATGCAGCCACATTTATCTTGGGCACTTGGATAAGGGAGTGCTTTCTCTACATGTGAACTTATCATGTCTTGACCACAGGCGTCAATCCACATTATATTCTCTTAATTACTCTTCCGTGTTTCATTTCATATTCATAGTTTTATCTGTTCACTGAATTGTGCATATGTGTACACATGTGTACATGTGTGTTTGTCTGTGTGCAAGAGAGGAAAGAGAGAGCGAACAGGAGAGGAATTGACTTTACCTTTAGCACTGTGCCACAGATTTTTACCACACCTGTTGTAGACAGTGATCTGCTTAATGGAGTCAGTTCAGCACCAGCTGCCCTGGACAGCCCCAGCCAAACACAGCTCCACCACTGTAGATAACACAACCCAGACACACACTCCAACTCATCTGCATTCTCAATCAGGCCACGGCAGGAGTGGGAGTCCAAATGCAACATAAACTTGTGTCAAAAGTGTCTCAATAAGCTGTGTGCCATAGCTTTTCTGCATTTCAGCATGACTGGCCACTACCTTCTGGTGTTTATGCTGCTGTGCAACTTCTAATGGAAGAAGTCATTTCTAATAACCCAAAGAATATCTGTTTTGACTAGCTAATTAATTATAAATATAATAAACTAGTTCTCCTTATGACAATACCGTGTCTTGAAATTTTAAAGCATAGCACCCACAAAGCTTTAAACTTTTCTTCTTCTTGTGAAGTGTACATGGTTGTGTTTTTGGTGTAATGTCATAAACCTACCAATCAATGGTGTAAATATTCGACCTCATGAATCCTACATTAGTGAAAGGAATTCTGTTCTCGGATACTAAGTGCCATACACTTCAACAGAGCTGCCGTGCTATGTACTCTTTTGAGTCTTCTAACCTTTGCAGCATAAAGATAGCTCACAATGTCTTTTGTGACAAGGCTTAGACATTCTGGTAGGCTCACTGTTACACAGTGTTGCAGATTCCAGTATGAGGCTATTGCAAACATTTTCTCCTCTGCTCTCTTCTCATCACTTCACCTCTCTGTTCCTTTCCTCTCTTTCCCTCCTCTCCTATTACATTCTCCCCTCCAGGCTTTTCTCTCCTTGTGCTCAAAGGCCTAAAAACTGCAGTAAAATCACAGAGTCATCGGTTCACCGAGCAGACACATCAGTTTATAACACACAACTATAATTACATTGATTTAAAACTGCAGCCCCTTTTTTCTTGTCATTGAAAATGCAGATTTGTTTCAGTGGACTGGAATTTCCAGGTGACTGAACCCAGCTCAAACACAGTATCTCTGCACTCCAGTAATGTTGAAAAAACATGGGGGTTATTTGTCTCTGACCTCAGCTTTCTATAAACATGTTCTTGAGAAAGGGAACCTAGATGACCTCATGAAATGTTGTAACATGTCAGAGTGACAACATTGTGGGCATGAGAGGGGTGGGGGGTGGGGGGCAACAATGGCTAATTTCTGATCTGCCTCCTGTGATCAGGCTTTTGGCAGAGGCACCTCACCTTCCCTAAGGCCCTGACGTTGGCAGCATCCTGGGGGAAATTTGGACACAGATGCTGCTGGGACGTTTGGCATGGGACGAGAGGAAACTCCCTGTGGGGGTGGCCTCCCTAAACTACAGATCAGCTCTGTGAATTTCACAGGCTATGAGATAAGCACCTATGTTCACCTCTACCCAAACATCCCACAGGACAGCTGCACTACAGAGAGGAATAGCAGGGGATGTATCTGCATGTGAGCTTGAAAAAGATAAAGGGAGGGAGAGACAGAGTTACTGAGAGAGTATTCGGGTGTGTGTGTGTGTGTGTGTGTGTGTGTGTGTGTGTGTGTGTGTGTGTGTGTGTGTCTGTATGTGTGTGTGTGTGTCTCCATGCATAGTAGGAATATGTGTATGATTGTGTGCATGTGTGAAAATGGGAGGAAAAATAGAGGATGGAGATATAATCGGAGAGAAATAGGGATGCAGAGGACAAGCACTTATTTGTATATATGAGTGTTTTTTTGAGACAGTATAGCCTCTAGGTAAGCTTGCCTGTACAAACAAATTACTCAGTGTACCCACAGTTGAATTGGAAGTTCCAATTATATTGAAAAAATGCACTTAAAGCCACAAAACCTCAAAATAAGCTGTGTGGGACTGGATGTCTCCCGGCCACAAAGCAAGAACTGCTGTTTTCACTCTTGGTCTTTACTCTTCAGTCAAAAGCATTGGTCCAACAGAACAATAACTGACCATGTTTCCAGGAAGGACTTTACGAACAGCCAAAATAATGAGCTGACATTTATTGTCTGTATTTTTTTACTCGAATATTATATATTTTAATTTGTACTGATTCAATGCTAAAAAACACAAAGCAAAAATATTTATGGATCTGATGCAGAGCTGGCTCTATATACAGGGACAAAAAATGTACAACTGAAAAGCGTAATGACATAGATGTATTAAATGATGTCAGTCTGTTTAGACATGAGTATGACTATAATTATTAACTGGTATTGTAAACCCCATGAGTGGAGTTGGATATAGTTTTACTGTAACATGCCTGTCACCAATGTAATATTTATAACCACAGAATGAAAATAAATCTTTTTTTTAATCCTCAGGCACACAAGATTAGACATTCCAGGGAGGATTTATTTTGAGAGATTTTTTTTTTCTTGGAACAATGTGACGTTTGGTCTCTGATATAGTATCTCTGAACTGATTCTTCAAATGCCAACTGGCCATAAGACAGGGACAGTGCCCTGCAGGAGTGTGCTCAGATTTCATCTGACCACTCCGAGCATGAAGAAGATGTGGCTGACCATGTGTTTCATGGCTCGTGGGGAATGACTGACACACCGCAGCCCTCCCCGGCCCCAGAGGTGGCCCTGAACGACAGGGGCTGTTAACATCACACGTAGGCTCGCTCAAGCTGAATTGCAGGTAGATGGCTCCTGTCCCTTCGTGTGATGGTTCTGTGATATGACACAGAGTGCAATCATTAAAATGACACTCTGATATCTACTGAGACAGAGCCAATTAAAATCATTTCATATCTGTGAGGACACCGCTTCCTCTGTCTGATCCTCATCAGCTGTGCTATCCGATTATGTGCTCTCTTATGCCTGCAAAGATCTTTAAAGTTGCAAAAAACTCAAGGGGTGCATAGTTCTCTTGCATGTTTAAATAAGATTAAGTAAGATGTGAGAAATGTACATCTGTAATCTTCTGTACTACAAAACATGAGGAATACACATGGAAATAAAAGGGTGATGTTATATCAATTTAATTATTATGTTAACAATATTCCGAGTTTTTGATATTCCTGCTAAAGGATATTATCAGAATTTTATGAGTGCAGAGACATTGTGTTGAACTCTCTAATGTCATGTAGATGGCATTACTGGATACCAGCCACTCACTATCACCTCTCATGACAACAGCAACTTCAGCCTACAGCTGAAACAGACAATTGCATCCAATTAAATGATTTATCTGTTAGATCACATTAGCCAACAAGATAATTCTAATTTATAAGTTTTTTGTGCTTTAGGCAACGACAATGTAGCTCTCTCCTCCAAAGACTAATTGAATGTGAAGAAGAGGTAGACATTTTCAGTTTTTTAAGGTTTACAAGGCCTTTTCAGTACCTGATCGGTAAATAAAACATTGGTATAGAGGTAAGTTTAATGATGAAACAATGCATTTAAATAAAAGCCAAATATAAGTGTTGCGATGAGAGGAAGCTAGTGATGCAAAAAGGTAACAGTATATACATCCCACAAGTGTCTTTTGTGCAACTTTAATTTCACACTGATAGGAAGCAACACAACTCCACTTCCCAATTCCTGTACTTTTCTTCACCTAAATGCACCGGTGGTTTTGTCTGATAGCCTCTTAATGGCAACCCTTAAATTCAGTGACAAAGGTCTGTATACATTCCTGCCCTGATTCAGAGGACAATGTAGCTGCTTGTAACTCTGTGGTTTCAATGACCATATGTGTTTGTTCCTTCAGTCAGTGGGGTGTTCACATTGTGAGGAGAGCTTAAGCTTAATGTTGTGTGTCTGCAACCATGAAAAAAAATGTCATCGACCACCCAAGATGGAGGACAACATAGCACTAAAGTACTGTATCAATGCACTTATTAACCACAACAGATGCATGGTAATGATAATTATATTTCACATTAGTATGGTGCTTTTAATGGATCTTAAAGAACTTTACAGTGCTTTAAGTAACTAAATGAGAGTATATATGTGTGCTTGTATCTGTGGTGCACATTATGTGTCAGAATCCTCACCATACATCAACCTAAAGTTGGGAGGAGGGATTTATCTAACAACTTATACTGGTACATAATTAGATGTCCAGACTGAGGCAGTCAATTGGGATTTAGCTAGAGTACCAAGAGCACTTTTACATGTGACTGCCATAGGATATATCATGACCACAATATATAATTCACACTGCAAAAGGTTGCCTTATTTATCCATCTATGTTCACTCACAGAGGGGCATAGGTGGAATGGAACAACCTTGTGAACATTAGGACTGACCAGGATTAAATCAACATTTACCCTTATCTTTGGATTAACAATAACTGTACAAGTGTTACGTTTCCCCTTCACAAACTCATTTCAGCAAGTATTTTTCAGAAATTGGTGGTCTTACTAAATTGTTTGTGAATAAGAAAAAAGGCTTACACTTATTTATAAGCAAAAGTTTAGGACAAATGTAGACAGAAATATAAAATATCTTGATGATTTTATGTCTTGATGGGAATGAAGGGATTGGGAAACTTGTGTAGTTTCTAGTGGGCTGGAGTGTAGGGAGGTCAGTTTTAGTGCCACAGGAGGAAAAAGGTTTACTCTGCACCAGCAGGTATAATTCATCTCACTTAGTCAAAAGGCCTGTCAATACTCATAAGGCAACGTAGAGGACAACAATAGATAAAATGAAAGGCTGTGTCTCTCGGTCATCCTACAGGTGTGTGTGTGTGTGTGTGTGTGTGTGTGTGTGTGTGTGTGTGTGTGTGTGTGTGTGTGTGTGTGTGTGTGTGTGTGTGTGTGTGTGTGTGTGCATGTGTGCATGCATGTGTGTTTTTGTACATTGGATTATACTTGGATTAAGTATATCTGTGGTGTCTGTGTCTGCACATTTATTTTCATGTTGGGTGTGGGAGTGTGTGTGAACATGTGTTATCTGTCCCAATGGTTAGGAATTTGATTACATTTTTTTTACATGTATTTAAGCAGGTATCGGTTGGGGTTTCAAGAGCTTATGTAATAAATCAGATATAGGGGATAATCAGAAGGCCAGATGTGGATTTAAAAAGAATGAACTCAAAGTATGGATGCCCCTTCAGAGGTCTGCATAGCCAGTTCTGTTCTCATCTCAGCAACATGTACTTACCACATCTTAGACTGTCAATACTTCTGCTCACTCACACAGCAACATTAATACATATTCGCACCTCCAGAACGCTTGCTCACCACACAAAATCTCCAGATTACACTATAATACACCACATTCAAGTCTGATGATTGGACATGATCCAGACTGCAAGCACAGCTTAATCTTGAGCAACTCCCTTTTTAGAAGTGGGGTCAATGGCAATTTTACCCATCAAAATGGGTCATTTATTTCAATGACTGTGTAAGTAGTTAAGCCTTAACTCACCTCCATGGCTGTGAAGGCAGATTGTCAGTGGGCTGAGAAGTTAACATAATAGATGCATTTCAGTTCAATTGTTGTTTGTCACGATTTCTCATTGCTGAGGATTTTTTTTTTGTGATAAACAGATAAAAATGTGATAAACATCCACAGATGAATGCCAATTAGGCCATTGCTTCTCACCTGCTACTGCAGAAATTACACAAAACTGCAAAAATGCATCACACAAATGAATTGTGGGAAAGGAAAGTGAGTAGACAGTAGTGGGCTTCCCCTGGGCTCCCCTGTCTCAGCTTTGTTTGAGACCCTCTAGGGTGCTACCATGGTGATTTTTTTCTTTTCTGATTAAAGAAAAAATAAAGGATGCTGGTTTAAATTGTAGGAAAACTTTGTATGTGCTTTCAAAACTGGTAAATTAAATATCTACAGGGATTTTAGTAGAATATAAGTATGAGAACTGCCACCATGTGATGTATGCATGGTTTGTTGCTCTGGGTAAGGCTGCTAGGATGGATGCTATAATGCTATGTCTTGTCATGACACAGTCATTCTCATTTTCACTGGCTCAAGGTTGATTTCCTTCCATAATAATAACAATAGTAATAATAATGTAGTGGTGGTGGTTGTGGCACATGTGGGGAGAGGCAGTGACAGAGTCAGCTGTAGCAGCGCTGTGTTCCCATCCCTCCTAGCATCTCCTGTCTCGTAATGTGCCCTCCTGCTTAAGCCCATGAATAGGGGCATTGAAAAAAGGCAGGGAACTTGATTTATCTTCCATTCAATCTCTCATGACATCACATGGGGAAGAACTCACTGGAGGAAAAAAGTGACTTCCTCAACAATTTTAATAAAGTGGGAGATAATTATCACACAAAGTTGTTATGCAGCCAGTGTTCTAATTAGAGCAGAGGCTTTGTCACAGTCACCCAGTAATGGAACAGGAGAAAGACAGAGCAGACCTCCATGGTACAGGGACTCTACAACAAACAGAGCCCGGAGACTCAAACCACTCTCAGCTACACAAGTTCTGGAGGCAAAGGGAAAACTCAATGAAAGGGAGAAAAATGCTGAAATGAATGAAATAATGAAGGAATCAAAAGGAGTCAAAAAAAACAGCTGCTGTCATTAAGAAAAGCAATTTGAGAGACGTGCAGTAAACGATGTTTGCTGTTTGTTCAACGCAAGGAAACATACGTTTTAAATTTGTGGAACATAAAAAAGCATGAATATCATGTAATCAAATTTAGATGATTATATGTTTTGGAGTAATTATAATGGTTGGATTGTTAAATTTGTGGGCTAAAAAAATACTTTTGGTCCATTTATTCCAATTAAAACTATAAAAACCCTTGGATGACATTGTGTATGTTCAGCTTCTGAATGGCTTACATACTGCTCTAAGATCCTTTGGCCATCTAGGCCTTATGCAGAGAACGTGTTTCTACAGATCTCACAGATCTATTTGATGAGATGGATGAATGGCTGCTGAGCCATTTCAGATTGCCAAGAGCACTGCTTTTAGATTCGTGCAATACTCTGGAGCCTCAACTTAGGTGAAACACACACTGGTCAAATCCTGTGCCTCCACACCTGCAAGCATGCTCTGAGTTTTAGCCACAGGATCCTTTCAGGGAGATATAGGAGACAGGTCAGGCATTTCACAGTCTTCTTTGAGCCGTACGCTTCCGAGATTACTGAAAGCTATTATATCATTGCCCAAGTGCATATTGTTTCCATACAGTGCTAACCAACAGACAGAAATTAATAATGCTTTTTTTGCTATAGCTGGAAATACCATTGGCGCTGTAGAATGCACCCATATATGCACCAAAGTGCCCTCTCCAGATCCATTCCCATACCTCAACTGTAAGCTGTACCTCTCCATTAATGTCCAAATAATATCAGATGCAAACTGCCACCCTCTGAATGTCATGGCCCGTTGACCAGGGGGAGCATATGACTCCTTTGTGCTGCAGAACAGCTCAGTGGGGATGTGTCTTGCTCAAGGAGCTGGTGGAGATGGGCGGCTGATCAGTAACTGATTTGTAATTATGGAAACCACAATCCAGTTCAACCTTTATAAGAACTGAACTTTATAAAAATATAACATAGGTGATCAAGGTTATGCCTCACTCCATGGCTCATGACCCTGCTTTCAAACCCCCAGACCGCACAGAGGCGTTCTTACAGCCACCAACCTGCGCACACTCTCTCCATGGTAGAATGCACATTTGAAGTGCTGAAGGCCTGGCGGATGTGCTTTCATTCTGTTAGAGGAAAGCTTCTATACACCCCAGAGAAAGCTTGTCTAATCACAATGGCCTGCTGTACACTGCCCAATGTGGCCATGAGACATGGTGTGCCACATCCAGATCAGATACCCCCCTGTGGAGGAAATGTCAGACGACCCAGGGGACACACCTTATGGAGATGGCATCACCGTTCGGCAGCGGTTAATTGACCGCTTATGGGGTAGGCTAGCATATGGTTTTGTATACCTGTGGGCCTATAAAGCCCTTTGAGAGTGGAAACAGTGATATTGGGCTTTAAATAAATTTGAACTTTATATGGTGGTGAATAACAAATAAGGAATTCTACACAAGCTATTTTATGTGGCTTCATTAAGTGTTTCATTAATCCTTTCAAGGTTTTTGGTTATATCATTTAACACAAAAGTCAATGAAATTAAAGTTGTGGAAATATCTTGTAATGTTGAGAGAATCTGTTCTTGATTTTGCAGGACTGCATCAGAGACAGCTTGAGTCAGAGAGAAAATGTGGCAAGGGCGTTCAGGCTCTGCAGCTTGTGATGATGCGCTTGCTTGGCCTTTTTCTGAAAATAAAATAAAAATAAAAATTTGAACGCTGACGTTTGAATGTTCATTGAAATAACAGGAAAAAGCCTGCAGAAAAAAGTTATATGTTATAAGACGTTTATCAAGTAGATCTCCAACATGAACATTCAAAATGTACCTTCAGCAACTGGTGTGTCTGTAAATGCATCGCTGGTTGGGGCTTGAGTCTCTGATGTGCCTGGCAGTGGATCACTGTCTGTGCCGGAGTTTTCAGAATCTGATGCACCTGGAGCAACATCGCTGTCAAGTGGAGCGTCTGACTGGACACCTGTCAGTGCCACCTCTCCAATTATTTCTCAAATTCTTAGGTCTACTTGCGACACCACCACCTTCTCCTTTCCTCCTCCAGTTGTCATCATGGAGCGCTTGGCTTGGGCAATGTGTTTTTTTGCTTCCAATTTCATGCCAAACCATTTTCTTTTAATTTTGGTTACTGTGCGTCGTACACTGTATTGTACAATGTATTACAACATTCCAAGAAGTACCTAAGGTGTTCTGCAGACAAAGGGTGGACCGGTCCATCTATATATTGATATGTTTGTTTTTTTTTTTGCTTTGGCAATTAAACCACAAAATTTGAAGCTTTCTTGAACCATTTGATAAGTGGATTAAATGAAAATGGGAATTGAGGGCAAAGTAAGCTATGAGTTTCCAAAGAAATTAAATAAAGTAGAAGCATCAGCCTTTTTAAATTTCTATAACTGAAATCCTATTTTTACCCATCACAACACATGGCTGCATGACTTTGTGACAAAGGAAGTTACTTTGCATTTTAAAAATGTATAAATTCAATTCTAAAATAAACTGTCTGAGTACACACCACTGTCAAAGTCCAACTGGAAAAACATGAGCCTATTATGTCAGTTTTAACAATGTGTGTGTGTGTGTGTGTGTGTGTGTGTGTGTGTGTGTGTGTGTGTGTGTGTGTGTGTGTGTGTGTGTGTGTGTGTGTGTGTGTGTGTGTGTGTGTGGAATTGGGAAGACGGAAATACACAGGAACATGGCTATGGCATCTCAGAATAAATCAGTCTCAGATTTAGTAGTAAAGGAAAGATGTTGCAAAGAGTCCGTTATTGTTTTTTTTTTGTTTCTTTGTTTTTGGATTCCATTTTGCATTTCTCTGGCAACATGTCCATAAGGATGATGAAATGGGAATTCAAGGTGAGGGATTTCAGCAGCTGATGTTTGGCAATAGCACAGTGGACGTGTTTGTGGATGCCAGGAGCTGTTCAGTGTAGCCTCAGCCCATGCCTTAAGCTTGTGTAAAGAGGAATCAGAACAAACAAGGGAATTGAATGGAACTTAATTACAGAATCTAAGTAGATAGGAGAACACAAACTTCACACACCTGCCCTTTTCACCTGTACAAACACAGACAAGGCTTCACAGAAAATGGACAGACCCAGTAGTGGAAAAACAACCCAATAGAAAGACACTACAACTGCATCCAACCATTAATACATTCAGGATGCCCCACAATTACTCCTGTTAACTTATCAATAACTTGTGCTTTTTTATGAACACAATGAAACAGAATATCATCAGACATCAAGAATTACTGGTCAAAACCTGAAATTTTCTTCCTTTCCAATTTTAACCCAAGAGACGGAAGCAGGTGTCTCAAACAGATCCTCTAGGCTGGTAATCTGCCTGTCTCTAATCAAGTGGAAAACCCAGTCAGAGTGGCTCTGGTGCAGGAGCCCCATGCTCTGTGTCCTGAACAGATAAATGTAGTCTGTGAGTGAGGTGCATTGTTGCCAGTAGACTGAAGTAAAAGAGTGAGAGACTGAGAGTAAGAGTTCATATCCATCTTTGCTGCAGCATAGCTTAGTCTGTGTTAGCAGGGCCCACAGAGTGAAGTATTGACTCTAACACCAGTTTTATACTAAAATCCCAGGTTTAACCATAAATTTTAAACATGGGATTAATCCATGTTGGAAACCCTCAATATCAAACCATAGACACAGGTAATTACCATGTTATCGCTGTTTACATAAGAATCAAGTTAGCATGCGTAGTTTCGAACTCATCCCATCGGAGAGGGGTTGTCATGTTTCACTTGACAACCCCTCTCAGATTTTACCTTAAAAGATGCTGCACACACACTCACTCACACACAAACAGACACACGAGACAAAGGACTGAACCCCTTAAACATCACACAGACTACAAATTGAAGAATATGTCTGGCAGGGAATGCAGAAATAATTCACAACATTGTCTTCAGAGTCAGAAAGTGGCAATGGAGGATTTTAACAAGCGAATATAACCTGTGTGTCTCTCATTAACACCTCACTGAAGGCTTCCACACTTCAGGTTCTCAGCCTTGTCAAAAACCACACAAGAAATTATAAATATCCCTAGTTAAGAGACTCGCCGACTCTCTGACATGCCATCGAGACTTTGCTTCTTAATAAAAAAACTACACAACTCATCAAGGATGCCCACACTTTACACCATTTTTATACATTTTTCTTTACTACACTTTGAATATGAAGATACCAGTTGGGCTCAGGGTTAACTTAACTTGCAAACAGGATTGGCTCTAGTCACCATGAAAAAACACTTGCCTGGATAAGACCAAGCTTAATCCTACCTCAGTCCATACACAGTTCTCATAACTCAATCTGCACACAGGCTATGAAGAATATGAAAACTTAGAGGTGTTACAAAGGGTTGTAAATCTTTATGAACAGTTATGAGTAGCCATGTTTGCTTTTGGCTTGGATTATGTACTTTCAGGCTGGCTGGTGGAGAAGCACTGGTAAAACCATGGAAAGAATGTTAATATCATATATTTGATCATCAAGCTATTCATGGACAACAATTATCATACAACGGGGTTTGATTTAATGGGTTATCTGCTAGTTAACCTCTGCTTGTCTAAATTAGATTTCAGCACATATGCACATGCCTCATTGACCTGCCAGTATTTATATTAATTAAAGGGCACCAGCCAATTCCCTATGCCAAATAAATGGCTTCAAATTAATTTCTAAAGTCTGATAAAACATGTCCCCTCAGAGCATTTGGGCAACAAAACAAACCCACTTACACTATATTTCAAATTTGTTTTGAAAACCAAACATATAGGAGCAGTTACCTTTGTGAGACATGCTATTTGCTTCTGATTTGTGATGAGTATGAAGGAACACCATTCTTTTGATGAAGGTTTGGAATAAGAGGAAAAAATCAATAAGGTAGAAATAGACCTGATATTTCAATCTATTCCTAGGTTTCATAATGTGTTTCTTTTCCCTCTCTCTATGTCTCTATTTACCTCTATTTCAACAGTCATATATAGGGTTCTTCAATGGCATGGAATACATTTGCAAATATTGTTTTGGCATAAACCAGTATGTTTAAATATCAATATAGATTGAATAACTAGGACAAAGCAAGGACAACTATGACAGTAAAAACATGCTTCAATGAGATTCTTCTTCTTAGTAGTATTATTATAAAACAGTGCGCTTCCATAAAATGTTGTAGATAATGTATTTGCATGGTATGTTAGAACTGGCATTCTGAAATGTATTGTTCTGCAGCTGAAGTTGCTGGCTTTAGATAGGATCACTCCTCTCTCTCTCTTTCTTCACAAGCTTGTCTATGGGAGATGTTGCCTGCATTCACTTGTTCCTTGTTAATGAAGTGTCACACAGGAAGTGATGTTGTGAGAAGACATTAGAAGGAGCATTTTCCCATTTCCATCTCTTGAGTGCACCAATTCGGCGCATTCCCCCTGCTGTTCCAAACAAAACATATCACAATTTACTCAATTTGCCTGTCAAAACACGTCAACCAAAAGGAAGGAAACATTCAATGAATACCCTAATCCATTCTGAACACAGACAGAGAGTGTTGATTCTGCACAGTACTAGAGTGCTGTGGCTGCAACAGTCAATTACACCTCAGCTCATGCACACCCCATTCCCCAACAGTCATGTTTCTCCAGCATGCTGTTTACCGCATCATCAACGATGGCTGAGGTTTCTAACCTGTTGACCGTGAAAAAAGTGAGCAAACCAGCTCTAACTCCACACTCTGAGGGTTAAACTCAGAAAATATGTGTGAGTGCATCAGTGAGTGCATGTCCAACCCATATATACATATAAATGTACTCAAAGTTTCAAAATAAAGAATTTAGCACATAATATGAAACAAACTGAATATTCGTGAGCCACCAGTCAAAGGAGCTGTGTGTCTTCTCCTCACCCATGATACCTATTGCTGTCCTTTCACAATTATCAAATAAGACCAATGTTGAAGCAGCCAGGATTACTTTGAATGCACTTATTAAATCACATACCCAGCATAACATTGTGATTGTATTCATCCGCCATACTTTCTGCGCTGCATTTTTAAGATACAAATTATTTCCTAATTAAATGGAGTATATGAGAATATTAAATGGTGAAAAGATTCACTTACCTGCATTTACCAGGGTGTCATTTGGGAAAATGACAGAAAGCCACAGTCCAGGAAGATCCGTAATGAGACAGAAAGAGATGAAAAAGGGGGGAGGAAAGGAGGGAGAGAAGGAGAGAAATAAAACTGTTAGGAACTATGACCTTCACTATGAATAATTGACTTAGCTTCACATGAGGTATAGAAAGCTGTTCAATAGTTGTGCTTTTTCTAAGTTATTAAAATGATAGCAACCCCTCACCATGAAATATTTAAGATCTTTGTTTGCAGTAGGGCTGGAGGCAGGGCATTGAGGTATTGTACCTGACAGCGACTGACACAGGTCAGATGAAACACAGGGATAAGCTTGCAGGAGATCTTAGAATGCTCAGTCAATACAAACGTTCTCACAGCCAGGTATGCACCAGGTCAAAGGATGCTGTGTGACAGGTGGCATGCAGGCTCAGATCCAACAACATGCTCTTATATTTCAGGTACTTAACTGTCAATGAGGATCTGTTGCTAGTTTTTCAAGGATATGTGTGTGTGTGTGTGTGTGTGTGTGTGTGTGTGTGTGTGTGTGTGTGTGTGTGTGTGTGTGTGTGTGTGTGGGTGTGTACATATTGTGGATTTTTCTCACAGTTTTTATAGTTTTACTGATATAAGACAATCTATTTTGTCATGTAATACAGCATATTTAAGTCAGACTTTTCAGTGGAGCTAAGTGGACCATTTTTGTGGCATGTGACAAGCAACAGATGAATGTGTCATTACAACATTGGTCTGGAACAGATAGGTGTGTGATGTTCCAGGACACAGAAGAAAGGATATAACATGCTGTTCCCAGAGTGACACCTTCCCCCACTGACAGTGAACAGGTGCAGATCTGCCCAACAGTTGCAGCTCTCCTGCATTTGAACCCTTCTCTCCCCCTTCCCTTATGATCTGATAAATCTGCATGTGTCTCCATAACGCACGTCATGTCCACGTGGCAGAGGGGGTTGCTTAATTGAAAAAACACATCACTCACAGAGTGCCCTTTCTTTCCCAAGGGCAAGCATGCACACTCTTTCTTCTTCAAAGTCATCTCAAATTAATTAATGCAGTGAAAGACAAAAGTAAAACAAAAAAAAAAAAACTGATCTTGCTCTCAACCTCTCGTGTGTGAGGTGTTCTTTGTCAATGGCCTGAGCGAGATTAGACAGCAGAGAATGAGATAAGAATTGCCCTTGGATGAAACAGGAAGGGGTAAGGTGGAGGATGGGGCTGGGGGACTATGGGGGGTCAGATTGACAGCTGCCAGTGAAAGCTGTTCCCTGTAGCCTCTACACTGAGTCATGGATGTAAGGGTCTCTGAATGGGAAGCTATTGAGCTGTGTGTTGGAAATTAGCCTGCCACTCCTAAATCAGAACAGGCACCATGCTGGGCCGCTATCCAGGTCCTGAGGTACTAATCAATGAAAAAGTGCACTTAGACTGCCTGCTCTAGGAAAATATAGTCTAATTGAGAAGCTGGATCTATGCCAGGCAGAATGTTATCCATGATGAGGTATTCTATTCTGTAATTTATAAATTGCTGTTCGCGGACAGGCAGAAAGATTGACTGATTATGAATAATAAACATGCCTTTTTAGATTTTATTCATACCCACTATGTACACCAACCTCTCTAAGCCAGGGTAACCATGGCTTCACTGAACCTAAATCCCTCTCTTCATTTCTTCTTCAGTGCTCTCTTTTCATTTCTCGGTCTCATAAATAGGGATATTGCAATACAATACTCTTACATTGTGAAGTGTTTTACTTTATCCCTCCCTTCATGTCTGTCATCCTGTTTCTTTTTCCAACAGTCCTTTCTGTTATTCTTACTCTCCTCATCACCCATCCTTCCTTTCTTTTTTGAAGTAAAATAGAATGAGGGAGCAATAGAGACAATAATTCTGAAATGAATTGAATAATTCTTCTGAATAACTGAATTGAAAGAGAGAGGTAGAGCAAAACAGAACAAGAGAGAGGAGGGATGCAATCAGGGTATACATGCTGGAGAATAAACAGCACGTAGAATAAACAGATTGGATCTTGAATGCCAATGACAGCCAGATTTATCACTTCCAGCAGGTGCCGTCTTCTCAAAGAATGCAGAACACCTTTTTCCCCATTTATTTACATTTTATCTCAAAAATATGGGAGAAAGAATCCAATGGGAGATGAATCTGATGAGGTGAAAAGGTAATGTTTCACTGATTTTCACATTGTAATAGATCTTAGGAATGAAAGACTCATGGACAGGGAGAGGAAGGGTGAGAGAGAGAGAGAGAGAGAGAGAGAGAGAGAGAAGAGGAGAGGAAAGAGAGAGAGAGGAAAATGTCCAGATATTTAATCTCACCACAGTAATTTCTGAAAGTATCCTATTATTTGTTATCTCTGTGTGTTGGGGCAGAGGTTGATCTCTCTCTGTCTCTTTTACTACCATACCTTCTGAGGAATCCAAGTTAGACACAGCCCACCCCTTCTACATTTGTTTACCTGTGTTTTATTCTTTTATAAAAACACACAAATCTCATGGGCAACGGCAAAGCCCAAGAGCAAAGGCTAAACACTTGCCATAAATATCCTAGTGAGAAACTCAAGGGGATATACAAAATGGTGGTTAAACAGGCAGAGGTGTTTAAGTTGCTTCGAGCGAAGTTTGTAGTCCTCAGAAAATGTACCAAAATCTACATTAGAATGTACCACCTACATACATTAGAAAACCTAATCCTTCATCTTAAAGCTGAAACAGTCCTAGTAAATAAACTTTGAGTAATTTTTCAGGGAAATGTATACACATACAAACAAACACATAGCCAGAGAGACACACCTGCCACCACAGTAATTCTCTGTTAAAGACGAGTGTAAGGAACACAACACTGTAACAAAACTCTGGGATAGGATACCTATACAGTACTCTGCAGTACAGTAATCATATATTCCATTAAATAATGTAGTGACTGTAAATTATTTATCCTGATTTCAGTAAACTCAAAGTGAAATATTAATATATTTGCAATATGTATTATTCTTGGAGATACCTATCTATGAAAAATAACAATGACAAAAAAAGAGGATAGTTGAATTAATTTAAATTTCTCAAAGTCATACAATATGAATAGCGTCTGACTACCAATTGGATAGTTATGCAAGGATATAAGACAAGAAATGTTATTGTCACAGCATATATTGTACTGATGGCAAAATTTGCACCTGTGAGTTGATTTTCAGGCTACCGATAAATTCAATGAAAGAAGAAGAAGATGACAAAACAACACCAATAATCACAACAGCAGCAGCAGCAGCAACAACCGCAACAAAATGAAGACTTTAGTGCATCTTGGGGCAGAACGGCAACCATACCACATCTGAGAATCCCCTTTTTTCACATCATCCGTGCGATGTGTGAATGCGAACTAAGAACAAAGTTGCTATGCTCTGTTATCATACCCTGTCATGTCTGCCATAGAGAGTTTCACTGCACTTCAGGGCAGAGTGAAAGTCTCCCGCTGCACTGCCTCTGTCACTGTTCTAAACCATTTGACCCACTGCTTCCATTCATCGTATCAGGCTAACAATCTTATCGACACAACCAGCCCCTGGCCTGCTCCTCTCTGTTAACCTCATGAATGAATCAACTCCAAGAGATGATCAATATCACTGCAATCAATTTCGTTTGCATTATATAAAGCACTTTCCAACAACACAACAACCTTGACGGAGATGCAATATGAGGTGATAGTTACCTTTTGGACAGTGGCTGCTGTCCTGTGATAAACAGCACAAATGGCCAACCCCTGGCCAGGAAGCTGAGAATGGCCCAAGCTGCCCCCAGCACATGGTATATTTCATGTGGTTCACGTCAGCTGTCAAGCAAAACTACTTCTCTGTCCTCCAGCCTTCCTATTTCTTCCTCATACAGTGCTCTCAAAAACAGTACACAGAATTTGAAAACCCATTATTTTTTAAAAGCCCCAGAGAAACAGCAGAACACAAAAAAGAGTGATGACTCTGCTATCCCATCCTTCTAAAGTATGTGGTGGGGGGTGGGGAGGTGGGCAGAAAAGAAGATAATGGTCAACAGTAAAACTCATTCGATTAGTCTATTACTGATGTTACGCTGGGGCGGCTGATATTTTAGTTTTCACGCACTTCACATTTACAGCCAATTTGTTTCCCTTAATATTCGGCATGTGATCCCAGGCTAATAGCTGTTAATCACACTGACCGGGGTTGCTACAACTCTGAGCAAACAGTTCCTGCCCACTGGAGCCAGAAAAATAAGTTTTCCTGGAGTACCAAGGCATTTTATCATATTTGGTAAACTCAAAGCAACAGCTGCATTTTTGGATGTTGAAAATCCACTTTAAGTTTATCTTAAAAAAAAAAAAAATAATAAAACAATGCATCAGTGATAAAAATGGAGGGTCCATTAACTTTTCATTGACATGGTATTTTTTCATGTAAGCTGTCCTTCTGCTTTGGGAACTCTGATCCTTGCCCTCCCCAGACTGGAAAATGGGCAGTGGATTGGTTTACGTTAGGGATGAGGTACAGGGTCAGACACAGATGGATGAGCGAGTTGGTCATTGTGGGTGGTGAGCCATGAACGCATTTAAAGCCTGAAAGAGCATATACTCCCACCACATCATGACAAATTCACCTCCTTTCACCACCTCATGACAATCCGTTTGTCGGCTTATCTGTGGGCTCACGTAACTTTATGTTCAACCTAAGAAACTGGAAAGGGGTCAAATGCCTCCACTACAGCGGCTCCTGAACAGGTAATGAGTATAACCGCTATGGTTGTGGGGGACTTCATGTTAAGCATACATGTTAACAAGAATGAGTAAACCTTCTTTTCATCTTTATGTTCTATGCAGAAGTTAGGCAGCTATATATTTATTGTGGCCTATATAAAAGTATTTTATATACCTTAATATTTGGTTACACTGCAATTACTTGTTCTTGGCCTCATCCTCTTGCAACCCTAGAGGAGTCTAGCAGTTGGTCTTGAGTTTTTGTCGCAAGTTGTTGCCATGTTTTTGGCACACTGGCACTACCTTATCTCAAGCATCCACAGACAGAGAAAGCACTTACTGTTGGTTATCCAGTGATCTGTGGCTTCCGTTACAAAATATATTAGTTGAAAATCTTGGGAGAGGGAATTTTATGGGATAAAGACCCACATTATGCCTAATATCTGCTTCTCAGACAAAGCAGATGGAGAAGACAGGCATCACCCATTTAACAAAAGCTCACCAACACCCGCCTGAAGTCAACACAAATATGTATGCAAACACAGTCACACAAACAGGTACTGACAATCAAATGCACATGCATAAACACACACCCAAATCTTACAGTACTTGGAAATCATTAGATAATGTAAAAAAAAAACCACCACCACAGACAGCAATATTGGCCTAACCTCCAACAGATCATGGCTCAGTGGTGAATGTGGGCTGTTAGTAGATGATGCAGTGTATCTCGTTTGAGTTTGAGCTGGGGACAAATCAGGGAGCTCTCAAAGCCACTCGCCTATATCTCTGCCTTTTCCCTCTCACCATGTAGCATATGACAAGACACTCTTACTTATGAGTGCCATGCGCACTGCAAAAATAGAAGTGTCAACTGTATTCACCGCATGTTCCTCTCAATTTCCACTCCAACAAGCGGCAGCCGAGCATGCAGAGCTGCAGAATGTGATGAAGGCCACACTGAGATCCTTCAACAGATGATCCCGCATTCCACGTTTTATAGCAATTTTGTGCAAAATTCACTAACATTGATTGTGTTCAACTAAAACATAAAATTTATACCAGGCAAACATGCCAGATGAAGGCTCCTTGGGTTTGTTTAGGCTTACTTTTTTCATACTGTCTGGTGTTTTAGCAGGGCCATGTTTCCAGCAATATGAATTAATGTTTTTTTTTTGTTTTCCTGGAATATCAGGATCACTTAATTTCAGGTACAAAACGTGTGAATCGTACTTCACAATGATGTGTATGTGATGAGAGGACACAGTCAGAGGAAGTGTACACCTGAAGCTTTAATTGTGGAGTCAGGGAGAGGCCAGAGGCTTAGGAAATTCAGTGAGCACTCCATACTGTCCAGAACAGAGGCTAGGACTTGGCCCCGGTGAATGTTTGATGCACAGGAGAAGTTAATTTATCTCCAGACACCAATGCCTGGTACCAGTGTTTCAGTAAATAAAAATTCTAAACTGTTGAAGCATGCTTTCGAAATCCTGGTATCTTTGCTGAAGGTAACGAAGCAGCTTGGCTGTGGGGGAAGGGGGTTGTGGTGGTGGGAGGTGTTGGGGGAAGAAAAAGCATGTAGCATATCTGAAGATATGTGTCTCATTTCAGTTTTGCATTCCAATGCCTTATTTATTTCCTCCAATTCCCCCGGCGCCCCAGGGAGCCAGCAGCACCTGAGCAGAGTATTCATGCAGCCCACATACAGCAGTTTGTCTTTCTGACAGGTGAAAAGCGTCACTGTGTGCCACAAATTTATTTATTTCTTTTTTTAACAGGGGGCGGGGGTAGGCAGTATGCCAAGCAGCCATTGATGTTTGAATGAGAAAACCTGAGAAAGGGCTGCAGGCTGGAAGCCCTTCATTCTCACCTAAATCCCTCCAGAGATCCCACACTAACAGTCTCTAAATAGAAGCTGAGCAATAACCAAGAGAACTGCTTTCCAACTTTTAACACCAGCAAGTGCAGGCCAGTGATGTGAGCACTCTGCTACACACCCCTGGCAACCCATACAAGAGGGAAAACCAGTCACCTCTTCCAAAGCTCTCCAGTATAATCCCAAAATTAATCAACTAAAATGTACTCCTTGGAAATCACCAGATGAAATACAAATTACCTGCCTTCATGAACTACAGAGAGAGAGAGAGAGAGAGAGAGAGAGAGAGAGAGAGAGAGAGAGAGAGAGAGAGAGAGAGAGAGAGAGAGAGAGAGAGAGAGAGAGAGAGAGAGAGAGAGCAATCCCCAGGACAGACAGAGAGACATGGAGTGACCTCCAGGGTCATTTCTTGAACATTTTTTTCAATTCAATTTTACTCTATATTTTTTGTTTGGTTAATCAGTATTTTGGGCAACTGTTTAAATCATCTTAAAATATCACAGGCATTAAACGTCACTGGAGTCAAAGAAAGACTGAAAGCTCCACTGCATGAATGAATATTGCAGTAAAATAGATTATGAAAGTTTTATGAAAATGTGAAGAAAGTTTTGCAATGCAGGCAGGCTGCAGCAGGAAAATTGTGTCTCCAATTGATTGCTATGCACTGATTACCTACCTAGAGAGCACTGTTGGAGCATCTTGCTCTCTCCATATCTCTCTCTCAAACTCTTCTCACATGTTTTTTTTTCTCCCTGAAGCAGGTGGGGGTTTGGGCTGGAACTTGCAGCTCTCCCCAGGCTCTACCCAGAGGTGCTGTCTGATTTTTACCACTGTGTGAGAGGTAGGAAGGGGTAACAAGACTCCAAGATGACCTGGACCACAAGAATGGATGCTGGAAAGCAGCTGTGGAGTTTGCCAGAGGTTTGACAGTCCATTCAGTTGATTTTCTGTAAGCCATGGAAGAGGCTGTAATACCACTGGATTGGTAAAGTGGCATACACACAAATACCTTTGCCTGGATCCAAGCAGGCTGAGATTTTACTAGTGAAAAGAAGTGACTTCTAATATGGCCAGGAGACCTGCATTGGCTGGCGCTCCACAGGACTGCTTCTACAAGGTGATTTCAGCCAAATCGTATGTTCAGTGGTCCAGAGGAGACAGTACAGTAGGTTCACAATTAGGTTCTAGATTGGTCCAGACTTATATTACTGTTTCCATTTCTGAATGACATACATGAACCTCTAGATATTAATGCTGAAGAACTGGCTTTCACTGAAAATGTAAAGTACTCTCAAGCATTTAGGATTAAAATCCAGCTGGTGAACTTTGTGGTGGGTCAAGCTAAAGTTGCCATCTGGAAGCATCAGATTAAAATGATTATTTTCCTTCTCAGACGATAGATCAAGCTCAAGTGTGCATACTATGGTGATTTATAATTTATTAGAATTCAAAGTGAGATGGTGCTTTTACCATTTAGAGTTAGAGTTAGAGGAAAAGTTAGAGTTAAAGTTTTGAATATGAAATTAACATGTGTTTTCGATCTCATGGCTCCTTTCTTAATGTTTTCTTAGTTTGTGTTTGGTTTTGTTTGGTTATTTCTATTTCTGTTTTACTTCGTCATTTTATGGTTCTTCCTTTTCATGGTTATCAAAGTACTCTTGATGTCAATAAGAGATGCTCGTTGTACATTTAATGTTATAATTCAGAGTTACAGATGGATGGACATGAACTGAGCATGTTCTGAAGAGCAGTGACCTTGACCCTCTGTCTCTCTCTCCTTCCCTCTCTCCCTCACTCCATCGGTCCTCCCCCCTCACCTTGCACTGTCTCTGGCAATTGAGTCTTGGTTTGAATTGGCTTCTCTCGAGCGACACAATTATCCACTTTCTCTGCAGCCACAGCTAACTTCAGCCAGAGCTTAGGGTGAGAGCAATTACAGGGTACACAGCACAGCATCTCACACCAAGAGGCTGACTGAGGCAACACAACCCCAGAAAAAGGAGGGAAGGAAGAAGGGATAGGAGGAAATGAGATGGAGAGAGAGGTGTTTTTCATGCAGAGGTCAATACGCTGCATGGGTACATTACTCAGACCACCTTTGGTGATGCATTAGAGTTAAGAGAAGCAACAGGCATCACTTTTACTCTCCTGCATAGAACTCACTTGTTGGTGAGGGGGAGGGGCACCTCAAATGAACACACACCTGTGGTTATACCCAAGGCAGGTTACAGCCAACCCCACAGAGTATTTCTCCTGGATAGTCTTCTCATCACCTTCAGCATCTAGAATCACCTCAAAATAATATTTAACCTGTTCAACTCCACTGCTGATTACCAGCATCCATTCTATTCACATCCTGGAGGTCATATATTTTATTATGGCACTTTTTATTAATTAAGGTGTGGAATGAACTTTCAGACTGAATAACCACTTCTAGGAAGAGAGGATAAAAAAGTGCATCATTGAAAAACTGTGTCCATCTCTCCACCTTCAGACTGAAACCATTCAGCAATGTCAATTCCAAGAAGAGGTAATTTCCAAAAAGCCCAAACCCATCACCTGTGTCAGAAATGGAAGATGTGCAGCCTACCACTCCATTCCATTATGTGCAGCAGTCTTTTCACAACATGAAAAAATTTATTCCACTGGACCCTGACTCCCCTCCTCCACATGCAAATGAAAAGATGTCCCAAAAGAATGGAATTAGTGCTGACTGGATCTCTTTGAATAGCTCCAGAAGTTCCAGGCAGGGCCAGCTTCTGTCACAGCAAGGCTTATTATATTGCTTTATATTATTATTACAAATGCTGTAAAAATGCTGTGTGTGTGTGTGTGTGTGTGTGTGTGTGTGTGTGTGTGTGTGTGTGTGTGTGTGTGTGTGTGTGTGTGTGTGTGTGTGTGTGTGTGTGTGTGTTTTGTGCTGGACAGGGCAATGCTAAAAAAAGGAAAAACAGAAAGTAAATACAAAATTAGTTCTCTGAATGTGAAATCAAGTTAATCATCTCAGAAATCAATATTTATTTGAAACCTTCTGCAAAAACTATGATATGTATCACAGGGATGACATACAGGGGACACTGACAGCACAGCTTCGAGGACATCTGTGGTCAAAGACAGTCAGGTTGACTAATTGTTAAGAAAACTGCACAAGTACAGTTTATGTACTCAAATTCAATCGCTGATGGTGCCCTTATATCAGCATGAGAGTAGTCAATTGCACCGATTACGTTAGGATGACAAAACTACTCACTGCTGCCTTTTAATGTTTGCCTTTTCACTGGCTGAGTAGAGCAATTTGATGTACCTTGAGCTCAGAGAAATGATGACGTCTCAAGAACACTCTTGTCTTGACTTCACTGAGTGAAGGCTGATATGTCATCAACCTGTCTGCTATTTCATGCTTGGTTCCCACTGCAAAGAACCCCAGAGTTGAAAGGATTTTCGAGTGGGCAGATATCAGATGGTTCCTAAGTGGAGGGTGCTCCAGTGCCGGTCCCACACGAGCACAGAGTTCCAGGATCCCAGCTCACCTCCATCATGCATCCATCGCACCATACCACTCTAAAAATGCCAATTCCTCAGTTATGCTACCATGCTATCTTGACACAGTATAGGTCTATTTATAGAAACAGAAAAAACAAATTATTTAACTTATTGGTAACATCTGCTAAATTGATCATCTCTGGCCTAAAACATCATTGACAAAGAGTTATGTGATTCTATTAAATTACAAGGAATGAAAGTTTAGGTTTACCTCCATAAATCCTAAATAGTACATGAAAACCACCATATGCATATTCTGGGTTATATTTTGTATATGCAAAATTTATAAATGAAGCTCCAGGGAAATTTCAGTTGATAGTTTTCCAGTCATAAGTGGTAAGTGTATGTTACATGACATGAACAGTGAAAGAAATGTGCTGCAATATAGAGTGGATTTGGCTGGCTGAAAACTAAGACTTGATGACAGCAAATAGGCACCATTTCTCTAAGCCCCAAATTTCTACTTCTGAATAAAAAAGCTTCTGCATTATAAAAAAGAATGTCTCATTGCAAAGAGCTTTCAGAGAGTAATTTAAGATGGAACATGTATAAACCAGGTTCAAAGAGTTAAGCCTTGCCATTGAAATCTGATTCAAATTTCCTTTCATCCAGGTGCACTTACTGCATTTACCATGGCTCCAAAGCCCATGCACAAAACTGGCCAAAATGGCAGCAGAGCACGAGTGGGACTCCCCATGGTTTCCCTTTAGTAAAACATTTTCGGTACATTACCCCCCACACACACACACACACACTATATCCATTTTCATGTCACATTCTCCTGCGACTTATTCTTATTCACCATCACTTGGATGTATATACATCAATCATACATTTTCTAGTAAACCATTCTAATCTCCACTTTTAGACTTCATCCTGAGATAACCTCACATGATAATATATTTTGGGGCATTTCCCCCCCACCAATTCTGAGCCTGTCTTACTCCCATGACTAAGAACACATTCCCCTTTCCTTTCACACCTCCACTTTCATTATTGCATACTCTAAATACATCCCTTATGAGAAAGTCATATCTATTCTTTTTTGCACATAAAAACCACAGATTTGGTCTTTCAGAGAGGTTTCTACAGGCAGGTTCTGTTTCCACAATGCTATATATGAGCCTGAGTTCATAAATATAAAAAAAAAGTCATATTCTGATAGCTGAAAAACGGGTTCATTTATTAGTATTGGTATTCATATATTGTTTCAACAGTCTCTTAAGTGCAACAACTCACTTGTTCAGTCTATACCTTTTTTCTCTTATCAAGCTTTTTTCAACTGAGTTTGAGCAGAAATGACACAGACAATCTGACAGTGGCAAACACTCTTGTCTAAAACAACACTCCTTTTTTGTTTCAATTAGAAATGAAACAAGTCTGCACAAAATAGTTTCCTTTGCTTTACCTTTTAAAAACATTGAAGGTTTTTCTGTCTAAGAGAGTTCAGACAAGCCAGTGTTCCCATCTAGTGATATCTCCACTTCAAGTTCAGTCTCAATTCTTTACCTACTCCATTCACTTTCTTCTGGCTTAAATCCAACAAAGAGAGATTTGAGTTTTAACAAGCCATCATTTTAGAATTGATTAAATCCAAATCAGATGAGAGAATTCAACAAAGCCATGGCAGAGCCATCCCAGGCCATGGCATACCACCAGATAAAGTCTGTAACAAAAGACAAACTGGCTTCCAATACAAGCTCCTATTCTGGTTGAAGAGCCCATGCACAATGATATCATTCACACACACTAAGCAACATTACAATGTCTGAAAAAGGAGAGGTGAAGAGGTAAACTAGATTGTTTGACAAGAATGAACCGTGACAAACTAATCTTGGTAACAAACCATCATATTTTCTATGAGTGTACATAATATAGCACACCTTTCCTTGATTGCATGATCCCTGATATTCAAGTTTGATTGTGTAAAGTGGAAAAATAACCTTCTTTGCTAAGAGAGCAAGGAGAGTGGATGACAGCTACACCATAAACAAAAAAACATATTTGTAGTAACATTTATATATATTAATTATTTTTATAATTGTTCATATATTTATTTTCTGTTGTAAGAATCATAGCTTTTTTTGTTAATTTATATCCTTTAGTTTTCTTGTGTGTTGTCGCAAGTAGAATATCGAGTCCTTTTGTTTTTGAATGTTATTAGGGGCCAATTGGTGCCGCATACTACATGATGGTTCAAGTTTGTGTTGATATCCTCCAATCATGCACATTGGTGCTCTCCATACAGGTACCATTGGGAGCCTTTCTGAGGCAGGAAAAACCCTGAAATGAAATATCTACTATCATCAACCTCGCAAAGAGGCCCCATCACAGACAGCATATTGCACAAAAATAATAGGCTAATTCTGCCAAATATGCTACAAGAATGTTATTCTTCCAGGTTTTCTCGATGGACAATTTGGCCAAACCATAAGCATAATTCAAAATGTATTCCCCTCCTGGTAGCAACACAATATTTCAACACATTGATTTAAAAAAAGCTGATAACTCCACACATTCCCAGAATCCACATTCCTTGTGTAGAAAGGCCCCTCAACCAATTAGTGTACCATTTGTAAATAAAGAGCCAAGGATTTGGCATGCCAATAAAACTTATACATTTTGAATTTGAAATTGAGGTGATAAAGGATATAGATGTATACATGACGAGAGAAATAAGAAATACAATCTGAGGAGGAGAGCAGGATGAAGTTATAATGCACCTAACCCTAATTCTGATGAAACCAAGGGGTTCATGGTTAAGAAAGATACCACAACATGATATTTTGTTGTTGTTGTTGTTGTTGTTGTTGTTGTTGTTGTTGTTGTTGTTGTTGTTGTTGTTGTTATGGGAGGGGGGAGGGGGTGGTAATTCTGGCAAGGGTATGTAATTAAATAAAATTGAAGAGGGCACTTGCTACCTTCTGGATAGTATGAGCAAATGATTTTGAGGACCAGTAGAGAAGTGCTGTGTGTAGTGAACCTGAGATCAGTTAGCTTTGCAGCACTCTGGGGTACATTTGGGGTCTCACTCTTGTCTGTCACTAATGTAGTGCCAGTTAATTCTGAAGCATATGTCTGGATACTCCAAATGTCTGCTATTGCCCTAATGCTTCAATAAGATGAAAGTTCCCAAGCCTGAAGGATGTCTCCTTCTGTCTTTCACTGACCTGAGATCAGCTGATTCTGCTGTATCAGAAATGTATGGAGTTTCCTCCTGTCTGTTGCTCAGCTAATTCTACACTGCCTGGACCGGAATCTCAAGAATCTCCAGTTGTCTGTCACTATCATTAAATCCCTGTCATTTGAAACAACTAAAGCCCAGATGTCTTCACACACAAAGTCAAATTCTGATTGATGACTTTTCATGTTATTTCCTGCCAGATAAATGTTTGAAGTGCAAAGCTCAGCCGCCTTTGGAAATTTCACTATCACCATGGTCAAATGTTCTTATTTTGTTGTTTAACCAGGAATGAAATTCCCCGTTGCTGTCATTCAAGCCCAGTAATAATGCCATTTAGTAACATCCCAAATGCAATGCCAGTTGTGTTCATAGTGGCAAAAGGGTGGTTCACCTACTCCCAAGCTGTCTGCTTAATGTTTTCCTTTTCTTTTTCACCCCTCTGTAGTCTTTGCTGGTCTCTTTTACCTTCCACTTTTCTTAAATGACAGCTTAACTTCAAACCTTCAAACATCTGGTATAGAAGTGCAGGGTGTGACAAAATACCAGATACATAATAAATCAATAAGCATCACTGCTCATGTGTTCTATGCTGGCCTATTCTGATGTCCTCCTTAGAGTATTTGTTATTGAGTGAATGTGTCCTACATCTTGCAAGTACCATCCCATTTCTGTTCACAGACAGGGCTGTTCTAATCTAGAATGCATATTCATGCAATTAATGACAAAATAGGTGATGCCTCTTTACATGTTGACAATCATTCTGACACAAACACATTATTTATTCTAGTAAAACTGAAAATGAGGGCTGCTGCAGACATCTGACGAGAAAATTCCCAACACAGATGCATTCAATCCATCATCAAATTTACTAAATGGAAGTTAAATCTCTGCCCTGGCAAAAGTTTGAAGAATTGAAACTTTCAATGAAAGCCAGCCATGATATAATTAACACTGACGGCATATAACAAAGATAGAGCACAACCCTGAGCATCATCTGCCTGACAAATCATGGTTTCAGAAAAGCTTTAGTATAATTTTAGGATCTGGCGAGAGCAGACTGGGTCTCCATGCAATCTTCATTCTTTATTGTCATTTCAGACCACATCCACAGGACAGCTCCCAATAACAACATGTGACAATTTCAGCACCATACACAAGGAGATAGCTCTGTGGATCTCTCACATGTTGCTTTCATTTCTGCCTCGGAAAGCAGCCAGGATTGTTACTGTGACTCTGCTCTACTTAACTTACTTAAACTTCTTGAGAGACCAGATCACAGGAGAGCACTTGTGACTCATGGTTCCCCTTTGGCGGAGAAAAAGAGCCTGAAAATGTAGCACTGAGTACAGCGTGGCTACAGAATTGGACCAATCCTGACACTGCAAAGGGAAACAAATGCATCCCCTAGGAAAGAGAACACAACTTCAGTGTTTATAATTGATAAGTGATTTCGATAAAACAAAAATGTTGCATGTGGTCTGTTTGCATCACGTCCATGCTGTTGATAGTTCTATTCTGTTCCCAGTGCTTTCTGTACTTTTTTTTCAAATGGTCTAGTTACAGTCCAAGAAAACATGAACTAACCTCCAGGATTTATAAGGAGTGCTTTAGGGCCTCTGAAGAACCAATGCAGCAAAATCGGTCTCAAACAGGCATCATGAGAAAAGAGAGACTAAGACAGAATGGTCACATGCATGATGGAGGTGTGATCCCAGGGCCACAGGGTCAGGAGCGGAAGCGAGTTTGAGTGATCGCATTAGATCATCCCCACTTAGCACCACACAATGTTGAGCATTCCCAGCGGCACCATGTGTTTTATGCTCCTCTGCCGAGAATTGACTTAAAAGAGACAGCACAGATTAATCAACAGATAGAGGGAATAATTCAGAGTGGCATCGTTCCAAAATCACTGACTTTATGCAGCTTTGAAATCTGCAGGCGTGTGGGAATTAAGTAAGTAAGCGAGGGACGACTGAGGAGAGGTGGAACGAGGACATGCTGTTGGCAATCCTGGGGGGTGTAAGAGGGTAGGAGGGGTTACTTTTTCTGGAAAGCAGTCATTAGAATTCACAAAAAGGTCACAGATATAAAGACTGCCACCCACATAATAATATAAATAAGTAAAAAAAACTTTTCTTTTTTACCAGTTAATCAACTCATAAATACACAGCCATATTCATCACTTGTTGAGATGTGGAGATGACACAAACACTAAAATAAAGGAGTTCCACTGAGAAACCTTTTTGGCATCATCAACAGGCAGCAGATGATTTTGGTATTTGTATTCCACTACATTGTAATCATTGCTCTGAGTCAGTCAGGTCAACCCTACTTTTAATTTGAATGGCTCTACATTTGGATATTGAACAAAAAAAAAAAAGAAAACAATAACATTTTTGTATACTTGGCCCTAAAAACATATTATCTTTATATGTATTTTAATTTACAGGCATAGAGCAGTATCACGATTCATTGAGTGAGCTCTGAGTGTCTGGGTTTACACAGCTGTCTTTGTGGAATCCTCTCATGCTATCAGCAAGCCAAACACCATAAGCACCAAGCGTTTGACTCTGTATCCTATTCCCTGGCATCAGTCCAGTGGCCAACATGGTGGCTCTGCATTCCACAGGATGGACGAAGCATTGTGCCAAGCTTAGGCTGACTCAAACATACAGCAGATTATACTGCACTTGACACTGCATCTCAGACACCACATATGTACAGTGTAGGAGCTCAGCTCAGCAGTGACCAAATATGGGTCTTGGACTTGTGCCAGCCAGTCTGCGTTGTCGTGTAAATGAATAACACAAGTGGGTGGGTGGGGGTGGAAACCTGGCACTGTTCCATGCCAGCATGCTGTAGATACCCCTCCCCGCTGCTGAACTAGGGATTAAGATGGGGGTCAATTAAACCATGAGAGGCGTGGAGTGGAGACTAGCACCAGGGTAGTGCCTGGGGCCAGAATAATATAATAGCGTGTTTAACACGAGAGGCCCAGAGGGATCGATGCCCCCACACACCAGCAAGCAGCATTCCATCACTGAAGAAATAGAGGGCTGAGGCCTGCCCCCAACTGCTACATACACTAACGGCCCTCAGGGAGAGGTGGATTCACAAGTGATCACACCACTGGGAGATTATTGACTGTGCTTGCACACCACAGCAGCCCAAAAATAATGACACAACCAAGAAAAATGAAGGATTTATCTGTCACTTACATCATCTGAGAACAGATTTTTTTTCACCGAAAGTTATTGATTACTGATTCCATTTGTATGACGTGTCTATTCAAGATGCCCTGTGCTCTCTGTCCATGCACACCCAGCACATCTGCCCATCACCAATAGTTAACAATGCCACACGGCCTTGTAACTGACACAGAAGCAGTGGTGCACAGCGAAATGAAGGCAGCGCTGACACTCTCAGCTCTGCGGCTCACAGCATGGAAGCTGTCTGGAGAGCCCTGACAAGCTGTGGAGGACTAAGGGTTGTCGGTCTTGTTCTCCACAATGTAAACAGCACTGGGCACTCTGCAGCCTGCACCTCACACCCCTCCTCCTGCTCTGTATCATATTTGCTGATGAAATAGTTTTATTGCAGAGAATAAAGTAAGATTGTAAGAATCCCCACATTGCATAATAGACAACAACTCTCTGCCCCAGCTGGGCTGTACCATCAGCCTTCACCTTGCAAGTCTCCTGACCATCAGACAATGGGAGTGGCCATCATTGATTGTCAGGGTATGAAATTGTTCATCGCATGGCAGCCAGCATATGGTCCCTGAGCCTTTATTATATTCCCATTTCGTTCCTATTTTATCTCAATATGTATAAATGCTCAGTATGTCTCCTTTATTATACAGTAGATGTGGCCTGACACACATTGAAATATGGAATACAATATAACATGTCAAAACAACTATATCCATGATTTATGTAAATAATACAGTACTTAATAAATTACCAAATTTTAGCAAAGACCAGTATTATGTAATACTTAATATGTCAGTTTTTGTTTTCCTTTCAATACTTATTCAACCCACAGTTAATGAGCCAATATACTATAATCTTGCTAATTACTGTGAAGCCTGTCTCTATGATTCCCTTAAATTTCGAGTACCTGTGCCCTTGAACTGTGTATGTAGTTCTTGAGGGAAATAAAGAGGTGCTTAGAACCAGCCACATTTATGTGTATGGTAGGAGTATTACTAATTGCATCAACATGAAGCACTAATGACTAATCCCTTAAAACAGCAGGCATACATATCTGACTATTTATGCTCCTTATTAAATTAAATGTTTCGATTGGTATGTACATTTATGCATTCTTACTGATCATTATTGCACATTCATAGAAATATCGATGTAAAGAGGTGCATAATTGCATGTTTCTGATGAATGGCCATGATGAGATCAGCCAGCAGGCAAAGACTCATTGGGCATTTGACTGTGTTTAACCTTTGGCACATACTTTGTTTACAAAAACAGAAATGAAATGAATGACAACATGGCTGTGGAATGGAAGCCTGTAATGTTTTGGCAGAGAGTTCTGGGGTGCACTCCCCTCAAGATGATTAAGGCCTCATAATTTAATCTCCTTTCATCCCAGATTGACCAATCATGGCCTGCCGATTTATAACCCTCTCATGTTAGGGCAGGGCTACACCAGACTCCGCTGTCCTCAGAGCAGGGACAACCCAAATGGGACTCACAGCAAGCCGGGTGAGAGAGCAAGGACTCATCCCAGAGTTTTATGTTTTGAGGAAATCACTTTGCATTTCTCAGAACACACTGTCACTCAGAGCTTCTTAGATATGCAGTGTGTCATCCATTCAGAGGTTGAGGTCACTAGGTAGCGACAGATGGGCATGGACTGAACATGTGCAGACATACCAGCACGATGGCCCGTGCTTCCTCCTGTGAGTTTGATACCTCCCTTAATCCTGATTCTACTGGGGTTATATATGGCCCATCCTCTAACACATATGTTACTGGGAAACTGATATTGGGCATTGTCCTTTTCACATACATGCCATTCAACTCCACCCACCGAGTACTATTATTATTATTATCATTATTGTTGTTGTTGTTGTTGTTTTTGTTGCTATTAGCACCTTATTAGCAAGGTAATTGGAAATAGTGTTTTATCTGTAAATTCAAATCAAGAAGGCATCTTAGTCAGTCCCCCTCTCACTTCATCCCTCCTCTCCCCAGTGCCTCCACCCTCCACCTCCATCCTCCTTGACACCTGCCCTCTTGCTCCCTTCATGTCTTCCTCCCTTCCTCTCTGTCTCTATTTGAATGTTAAGCACATACCTATATACATACTCTCTCTCAAACTACAACAAAATTCAGATAAGCTTTATTAGCTCTCTCTTTATCACTCTCTCCCTTTCTGCCCTCTGTCTCTCCACCTCTCCTTCTTCCTTCTCTCTGCAGGAAAGAATTAGAATGCAGAGCTGGGCCTGGAGCAGTCATTCTTCACACCCCTGCTGACTTCCTGGCTGACTGACACACACCTGGCCCCTCCCCCCTCAGCAATGGGAAGGCCATTAAACCATCAGTCTGTTAGCTAATGAGGGATTCAGAGCCATGCACCCCCTGCCACGCCCCACCCAAAACAATGTGTACCAACACGCCAAGGAGGTTGGAATTAGTCTGCCTGCCAGCTGCACTTGATTGATAGGTTGACAGGACGTGCACCTGCAATTATGGCTCAATGAAAGATCTTCTTAAAAAGGGTTACATAATGGTAAGGATTAAAGGATGACCACTTCATTTTCAGTTCCCACTGTGGCTCAAAGTGTCCTGTGTCTGAGGGTAAAGAAAGGCTGGGGTGGAGGGATTCAAGGTGGGACAGAGCGCTTAGTCCTTGTAAAAGGCCCCTATAGCCATGGGAATGCAACTCCTTTACTGACACACTCAGCTTCTCATGGTGAAAGATGTGCTTATTACTACTGGACAGGCTACCAGACCAGATCTGCTGTGGGTCCTCTACGTTCACGGTCCAGCAGGTCTCACAGTCTTACTTTAAACCACTAACATGCTCGGTATCGGGGAGGGATCATAAACCACATGCCTATAACAGATGATAGGCTAAATGAGGTGGCTAAGAGCCTCTGGATCCCTGCACTCCTCCAGGACCACGGCTGATTATCCCGACAAGCACTGCAGCCCTCTAGGACCAACGCTGAGTAACCCTGCAATGACTGTGACCTTCAACAGCAGTAGCCTTCAGGAGCCTTCCATTATCAGGCTCGTGTTCCTCCACAGACACTGCAGCCCTCCTGTGTTTAGCAGGCAGTAGCATTGCTCTGGAAGGGAGGCTTTAATTTGGCTGGGGTTGTCCCCATCTCAACATGCACCAGTGAGTCCTCTGGTCAGTCACCTGCAGCTATGCGTGAAGTATAATCCTCTGATGTAATGACTGTGTAGCTCAGCTAGCAGACCGCAGAGTACATAGAAGCTGGGGCACAAAACACACACTTACTTGGCTACATTCTCCTGAATTCATGGAGGACATGCAGAGATATTGTACATCTAAAAATCTCTTCACACTGCACCAGAGTCAGACACACCTTTGAGTCTGAGTCTTGGTCACATTACACCACATCGTATCCCTCATTGAAATTAGCTTCATCCATGCATATACATGGATATATATAGAGGTATTTACATTATCCACAAACATTACAATGACATTCTGCTGTTACAAATGTGCACAGACAGGGAATTTGCCTCTGTCAGAATAACTGTACTCAACAATTACAAGCCATTTGCCCTAATTTTGTATTAAGCATTTGCTGAGAGATGTTGCCAGATTCTGTTTAACAAAATTACAAACTAACTGGAATGTGTTTGGAAATGTTCATCACATTTACAAACAATTGCTTTTCAATTGACACATTGAATATCAATTTGAATAGGTATGTGCTTTATGTTTTAGTTTCCCCTGGATAATAGCATCTGCATAAGGGATTTAATGCAAAATGTACTGCAAAAAGTTTTGTAGCCAATGTACAATGCAATCCAATCCATTATTTTTCAGTTGAACTGTCATGTGATGCAGAAATTGAATGAATATCTTGCAGATCAAGGGAATAGGCAACCAAAGCTGTCTGCACTGTTACCACAGGGATGATAGAAGAAGTGCAATGTCAGTCTGTGGCCTTGCCTTGGATTAAAGATTGTCTACTGTTCTCCTGTCAAAGTGGCCCGTGCATCCTACTGTCAAAACTAGCCGTAGACATAGACCATCTTTGTTCTCCCTGTGTCTGCCTTTCTGAGCAAAAATGAGTCGCAGTCTACTGCTGCAGGAAAAAAACAGAATGGAAGCCTTCCTCCTATTCTTTCATTGCTCCTGGAGAAAATCAGCATGAAAAGCAAGATAGAAACCTCACCATCACCCTCTGCAGCAACCCTGCTGAGAAAAGAAAACTCCATTTTAATTCCCCGTCTCACCATTTCCCCTGAAGCAAAAGTATGGGAGTGACTCCTCTCGTCCCCCTTCCCTCCCTTGGTGCTGCTTGCTCCGGCAGTCTCTCACTTTGAGAGCTCAGGGTCTCCTCACCAGGGGGACACACGCAGAGCAAAAGATGTGGACCTCTATTAATCTGTCCCCCTCCCGGAAGCCTCTGGACAGGGCCAAAAGCAAGGGTTAGATACCGCTGCGCGATAATGCACTGCACCTCCATTAGTCAGCTAAAGATCCTCCTCTCATGTGTCTGTTCTATCGCATTGTATTTCCCTCTCTCAAGTTGAAATTCAAATTCAAACTTGAGAGCAAGAGCAAGACCTTTACTAGCAAGACCACACATCAGCATAGTATTGCCACAGCAAACGTCACATTATATTAGCTGTAAACCATCAATAACACAGTTGTTAGCAATATATTACAGATATAGATACACATGGACATAAAAATGCATTTAAAAAATACATATAATAAAAATGCATTACAAAAAACAAATAACAATAACAACACTGAATAACAGCAGTAACTACAGCTACCAAGCATTTCACTGTCTCTCAAGCAATAGCATACCATCTCATACTGGGCTGCTGTGTTTCCCTCTCCCAAAACATATACAATTATTTGGTTTACTCTGATTTGCAGTTTGTAAGCATTGTTGTCTGAAGCTGAGGCATGTTAGTTGTAATGGGGTTATTTAAAATCCAAAACAGCTGACAGTGGGAACTCATTTTGGGCTTAGCTCTTGGCTTTTTCATACTTTAAATTGTAATGTGTGATTGGGACTCAATTTAAGATGCATCCATAATTTTTGTGCTCTTTGTGGATATTTACCATCAATGGATATCAGATTAATTCTGCCCTGCATACATTACTTGTAGTTTTTCTTTGTATTTTTTATATATTATGACAAAATTCAGCATGAAGAGCTTCTGTTAGGTGCTTGTCCCATCTAGTGTAGTCTTGCTGACTAAGTGGACCCATACTTTACTTCAATACAAAGCAATTGGCAAGATGATACTGGCAAACACTAAAAAAAAATAAATAAAAAAATAATTGGGATCTCCATGATGTAGAATTTGCTTCAGATTGCATGAAAACCTCTACAGGTTTTCTCTGTTATTGAATTCATTGTCATGCCAAAGTTCCCAGTGGCTTTGATTTTTCAGTCCAAGGTAATCATAATTTAGTGTGCACTCTCATGCAGTGTTGCCTAGAGTGAGCAGGTGTCTGTTTTCATGAAAACTGGGCTTGTTGTGGGAGACCATAATTTTTGCCTTTGTAAAAATGAACTGCCCGAGCCTTGTTCTGACAGTATTACTCCAGCAGATCCAAGTGCTGCTGTAACCTGTTTTGTTAGTGAACAGCAGCAACAGATCATCTGCATAGAGCAGAAATGTAACTTATTTTTGAGTAGGGTAGAGCCAGGAGCTGCAGACTGTTCCAGTAACACCACTAGCTCATTGATGTAAACGTTGAACGATGTTGGACTCAGGCTGCAGCCTTGAATCACCTGTGCCCTTGAATGAAGAATTCAGTTCTTTAGTCATAAAATTTGAAACCATGTTTATTTCCCAAACATATAGATTTGATGATGTTATATACTTTGTCCACTACACCGCTTTAGGAACTTTTATAGTGTAAGTCAGATTTGGTTGAATGTTTCTTAAAATAAAGGAAGCCTGCAATCAGCTAACCACTATTCATTTTCTAAAAACCTAACATGATGTCTGATCATGTTGACCGATGCAGCAACATACTGGAGGAGGAAGATAATGGAGTAAGCATATTTTTTTTGCCTATATGCTTTCACTATGTCACGGAAGTGGTAAAAAGTCTGGATTCATTTTACAAAAATAGATAACACAATAGAATGCAACCTCAAAAGATAACAGCTGGCAAGTCTGGCAATAGAATACATTTAAACTATAGGTGTGATGCATGAAAGCAGCATTGGGTTTGATTGCAATAAGTATGTGAATAGCTAGAATATATCAACGGAGTCACACTTATTAATAATGAGGAAAGGAAAAGCATACAGCAGCATGCCGAAACAGTGGTGAAAAGATGTATCCTCTTTGCAATGACCAGGGTGCCAGCTCTGTGACATTTCTCCACTTTGTGTAAATAAATGTAGTTTATGCATGATAGCTGTGCTTTAATATTCATGTACATAACAATTGTTGAGCTTTGTGTATGTGAAATAATCAATGGGAAGGAATAATTGAATAACACAGGACCCAAAAAGTCTCAATAGTAGTCGAAATAAGGTTGGTTCTTATTAATTCCCAGGTTTTGAAAAATTTATTGTAGAACTGGATTTCAATCCCCATCCCTGCATGCGTCAGTCAAAAATTTGAAAGTGTAAAAAGTTTCAACTGTAATTTTCTTTACGCTCAGAGCTAGTCTCAGGTCAATGACAGCCATGAGATGGCTGGGAGTCCTCAGCACTAAGAGAATCAGACTCTCCTCATATGGCCCAGGGAAGAGACATTTAGAGGCCACCATTTCAAGTACATTTCTGTTGTTGTTGTTATTGTTGTCCTAATAGGTGATAATCCCTAGGACAAAGCAGGATTACAGCTGCCCAAACTCTGACCACCTCAGTCCCTTATCTGTCCGATGTGGTGGAAAGCTTTTCCTATCACTCTGCCACAATACAGGTCAATCCTCTAGCCCAGAACCTGCAGAGTGCATGCCGAGGTGCACACCAGATTACACTGCTGCCGCTGTCTGATGTCATCCCTGAGTCGGACACGTCACACACCCAACGCATCACACAAAATGCAGTCAAATGTGTATGTAACCTCTTATTATGTTAATCCATGAGACTGGAGAAAGACAGTACATCAGTCAATGCTACATTTCACTCCACAATCATACTGGTTAACCTTGAATGAACATTGAGTCGAAGAATCACAGTCCAGGTGATTCTTGTGTCTACTGTGTGTATATTATTAGACTTTTAGCATAATTAGGATGCATCATACTGCAGTTGCTGGTTTTATCAAGCCAGAATCCTTATGACTTTATATGCATACACAAGCATACACACCCCCTCCTCTTCTCTTCTCCTGTCCTGTCTCTTTTCATATGTGGCTCGGATGGCAAAACTGCTTATCCAGACCACACATCCTCAACTACATCCAGCTCCACAATCTATCTGTGTTTTATTTATGAGCTGGCTCAGAACTCAACCATCTCACAATGGCAGAGAAATAGAAGGAGGGGGTTATTAACTATCCCTTCAGAACAAAAAGGAATGCGTGGCAAACACTGGAGAGAGCTCCTGGTCTCTCCCCATCTGTAATGTAATCTTACAGACCTCACTGGAAAAGGACTGTCTCCATCTGTCCAGATAGTCCCTGTGTGGGACAGGCACTAACAGATCTGCTGCATGTGCAGGGGAGACCTGAGGCATGTTTAACGCTTCTGTCAGTGATTCTCATTACCATCACCGGGTCCTGTAGGAATGGTCTCGTCTGTGTGAATCTGCCTTGGCGGAACAGTTTCCTGTGTGTGGTATGAGCCCCATAAAGGCTTTACAGCCTGCTTCTGCATCGCCATGGCAGCACAGCAGCAGAAATATGAGGGGGGAGGCAGCCCTCATGAGCCAGTGCCTCATGCTGTCAGTAACCCACCTCAGACAGCAAATACTGATCCTCCCACCTGAAGAGAAAGTAAGAAACTTTCCCTTTTGGAAACCCTCTATTGAATCTGTAAATCAATGCAAGCCTGACCACAGGTTTCACTGTATCAGGGCAGCATCTTACCAGAATGCACCACAACATCCCCTTCCCTTTCAGTCTTCTCATCAAATAACATTATTAATATCTCCTGCACTTTGGCAGAAACACCATTCCTGAAACCCCATGTTTCTGTTCCTCCAGTACATACTGTCAACATCAGCCCTTTCCCCTCCATGCAGGTTTATTCCTATGATGAACCTCAGCAAGAAAACAAAGCAGAAGAAGAGTCAGCTCCTTATGGTCACTGAATATATTTTCCTGAATCTGTTTTTAGATGCTTTTTTCTTAAATAACAGGCTCACTGGTTTAATTAAGAAGCACCCATTAGCACCTGATTCCACTATACTCATCATGCCATGTGTGAGCGCCTTTGAGCACATCAGACTGAATAAATGTAATTTTAGCAATTGTGACTGGTTGGCATGAAATACTTTGAATCATATCAAAAGGGATAGTAACTGCAGATCAGCTTAAATTTATACTCCGAAGGAATAATGAAATTCACAGAATGGTTTTAGGGGTAGTAAATTAAGGTTATTGGGGAAAAACAATCTTAACTGGTGCTCTTTCCATTAAATGCTTTCCATTCTTGTTAGTGGTGCAAGAAGAAGGAAAAGCAGGTTGAGGGTTTTTATTAGGGAGGCTTTCAGTTTCTCCAGCATTCAGTGTCAGTTTCCAATCAAACGAGCTCAGAGCTGTGAGGATGCATGAGAAACTAACACAGAACAATCACTCCAGACGACATCGTGCCTCACAGAAACATGTCCCTACTCCACTTACTCCCACAAGGAAACAGGAAGTTGGATTGTATTTTTTGTCATGATAAAAGCATAACAAGCAACCCATCCTACAAAACCATTTCACATACTTGAGCCACATCACAATTCGCACCAAATCCACTGTGTGGCAGAAATGAATATGGACTGCAAACACATGGAACTGTGGATTATGTAAACTAATTAAAGGTCTATGTGGGCCTGTCTGGGCTGATAAGACCTTTGGACTATGGTGTTTGTAGCTCAGAGTGTCAGCAGGGGCTCACATTAAAGCCAAACACAAGTAATCAGTGTTTATTTTTGGTGGCAAATAGCCACTGCATCCCAAAAGACCAAAGACTGAAATGTGTGGGGTTGGGGGCTTTCAAAATCCCTGGACATGCCCTGCAAATCCCAAACCTGGGTTTCTATAAAACACATTGCTAATGTAAACCCCCATGGCATCTGAGAGCCCCGCAAAAGACCCACTGCCTTCATCCCCCTCCAGATCAGTGCTGCTCCACTTTCGCCTCTCCGATCCCCTAATTTAGTGACACAAATCAATTATAAATGTGAGAAACACACTTAGAGTGCAGGCAGACTACTCTGCACTCAAGAGGACGCTGCGAACCTCCCTGCAGCACAACGGATCCTAACAGCGGGACAAGAAACTGCGGTCAAAGAGAGGAGAGACAGCAGTGCAGTCAAGGTGAGAAGCAAAAGTGAAAATAACTGTGACTGGGGCACGTTAAGACTTTTCTAGGTGACAAAGACCTAGTACAGGTCTGAAATGGTCTTGAATGGAATCATAACTGGGCCACATAAGACATAGAGCTTAATCTGAGGAGACTGGAATCGAGTAACACTGACATGGATCTGACTATCAAAAACTAGATCCACCTTTACTGGTCAAAAAAGATTTCTTACCTGTAGGGTTACAGAAGAACAAGGCAGGATTCAGCACAGCAGCAAGAAAAGAGAAAGAGAGAGAAAAAGGGTTAGAAGGGGTAGGGGGATTAAAAATAGAAGGCATACAAGGCGAAAGGCAACACAGAGAGCAGAGATTATGTTTAATATTTTTAAGAGTCAGGCTATAGGCAGTGAAGATATAAAACCATTTGATGCTTGAACTGATAATTCAGGGAGGGGCCAACAGCAACTGCAAACATTAACATAAATAATAATAATAATAATAATAATAATAATAATAAAAACAGACGCGTTATATTTTACCAACACATTTACCAGAAAAATCAATGTAGTTCTTGAACAGAAAACATTCCATTCAAAATGAAATTAATTTAATCTATGTTTAATAAAATGAAGCTCTTCATTTTATAAATTCTTACACACAGACATGGTTCCAGAGCAGATTAAACTCTCCATATGAAGCTTTGCCATGTGCAAATTAAACCTCATTTCACCTTTACTCATCCATGCCATATTCTATACAGGTTTTCGTGAGAGATGGAAACTTCAGCAGCCTAGTTCAATGACTTAACTCGTCAGTGAGAATTTCCTGTAATTACACTTTCCGGTACAATTCTCAATATTCTGTTATGTCTGACTGAGAACTTATGCAACAACATAATTCACAATGTCAGTCAAAACATTGTCAAACTATATAACCATTATGTGGCTAAGCTACAGTGGCACAACGTGGAAAGTATCCTTGCTATAATTTGAGACAGTTGAAAAATGTTTTATCTCTACTGCTTTATACTGTTATGCCTAATATATTTCTGCATGGTGACATAATAATTCTACAATTCCTTATTACCTTGGAATAGCAACAATTGAAACTGATATATTGGAAAGTCTTACAAAAGAGCATTCTCCATCAGAGGGCAAGGGGAAGGAAGGAGAGAATTGCAATAATTCCCCAGAAAGGTCAGTGTAAAACAGTCCCTGGGGAGCTATGTGCTGAGTGCCAGACCCCTACAGCTCCCACTATCTGTACAGGAATACATCTGTGAGCAGAATAAGATAGGCGGCAAGAAAATGAATGGAAAAATTGAATTTTAAAACCATTGTATTTAGAAGAAGGAGTAATAGCTTAGGAGGGCAATTTTTGGAAATGATTAAAATGATTATGACGGAGGGCCAATATGAGACGTCAGCTACAATCCCCACACCACTCCTTTGCTTCACAGCCGAGGCCACCTTGTCATTGTATCATCTCTGAGACACGGGCACTGCTGCACCCCCCTCAATCCCCCCAGAGTAGGTCACATGACACATTTTCACACATAGGCCTCTCTAGTGCTGATTGAAAGGGGAAATTCATCCTCAGCTCTGCAGTGAATTTCAAACTGGGTGTTTCCTGGGAATACAAAGACAGATGTTGCAGTAATTGCGTTTGGGTCTGGGTTTTTTTTTTTTTTGTTTTCAGTCCCCTCCCTCCATACTTTAAATCCATTTCCACATTGATCCCCCTGCAGGGAGTGACACGTGTGCCATCAGAAAGCAGGACAGCAGAGATTAAACAGCATAAGGACGTGGAGGGGGGAATCTGCGCCAGGAAAAGAATGCTGGGATTGCCAGCTTCCTCTGTGTGCTGCATCACTGCCTTCATAATCTGATATAGTCCCTCTCTGAATACATAACACACAGCCACCATGCGGGTCTGAAGCTCACTCACAACAGGAACAGGAATTCCAGGAGCACATTTACATAAGAGCTGCACTGCAAGCCACAGGAAGCCAGCAGATATGACGGGTCTGGCAGCAGACAGTAACAGCATGGATGCTGTGATAGGTGTTGCATCTTATAGCATAGTGGCACGCATGTATGCAGCATGGTATGAAAGTGCCATGTATATATATGTGTGTGTATGTGTGAGTGCATGTGTGCAAAGTGCACACACAAAAATCAAGTCCACTGAGAATGGAAAATAGTTGGTTTCAGCAAAGCCTTTCTTGAGGGTCTACTAGGATACTCTGCACAATCTGATCTGTAATAGTCCATGATGTTTATTAGACATAATGAGATATTATGGCACATTCTTTATAGACTAAAGAATTTTAGTCTATAAAGAATTATATAAAGACTGAATTAATGCCTCAACACTATCCAAGATTAACTAATCTTCATGCACAACTTTACAACTGGTCCTATGCATAATTAATGTTATTGCTCTTTCACTACAGTTATGCAATAACATTTCTCCTCTAGTATGGAACTTATGTATGACATTATGTATATTATACCATTGTTTTTTACAAAGAAGCTTCGTTTTGACTCTTATAGCCCATTTTTTTATGTTTGCCGATTTGAATCTAATCTTAATGCATTCAACACACTCTGGTTAAGAATGTCTGATAAATAAATACTACAGGAAAAAGTTATGTCAATATGGATCATCTCTGGGTATCTGGACTTGAATAATGTGACTGGATGATCACAGTGGTGAAGGCCTTACAAATTAGAGTGGGACCATTCAAATGGGTGCAGAATTGCTATTAACACAGATGAGTTCTTAATGTAAGACTGTTTCATTGAAAGATGAATCACTTGTCCATAGCTCTGAGCATAGGGAACATAAGGATGGTAGCTAAGCGGCACAGCTGTAATTGTGATGTTTAATGATCATGAAGGCAGAGAGCAGGTTCTCACAGATGCTGCCGCTGCTGCAATCTTCTGAAATCCTCGCTCCGAGGAGGGGTGACGTCACTTCTAGCTGCTGCCATGGCCTTGCAGTAAATCTTTAACTCCATGGGAGAGTTCTGAGCGACAAGACATGAATTTGGGATTCCAGAGACAAACAAGCGGATGCCCCCTTCAACTCTCTGCCCATTAAAGGGCAGGGATTTGTTCTCCAGTTTATGAGATAAAAAAGATGATCCAAACTGGATGAGAGCATGGGACAAGACATACCACTCTCGCCTTAGGCAATCTTCACAAGTGCCAGCACCAGTGCGGCTGTTAGATCTGGTGACAGCCCCAGCAGCTCAGCTATCGCATCCACTGTCAGTGCTGGCAAAACATGGACACGATGGGTGATCAAAGTGTGTGTGTGTGTGTGTGTGTGTGTGTAGGGGGTAGGGTTATTAATGAGGCTATTGCCAAGGCAATTGTCTTGTGATGCGCATATGAGTGAGAAGCAGAGAACTCTCAGTTTGTCCCATCCAAAGCCTGGGGCGAGATCTGATCTTTGATGTTGGGCTTCTGAGTATCAGGCTGCAGCAGATACAGTACAGAGTCTATTTTGCTGATGAGGGTACTTGAATACGAGCCATTATTGGCATGGAATGTGTGTGTGTGTGTATGTGTGTGTGTGTACGTGACTACATGTACATCCTACATAACCACCCCAGATGTGTGTACGCACCCAGAGGACACACATGTAGTTATGTATACATAACTATTATACAATAGTTTCTTTTTTTTAAATTGGATTCACTGCATGGGACGATGCAAGAGAATACTAATTAATTGATTGGCAGAATATTAGACAGAGGAAATGCACCTCTTTATCAAGTGTGTGGCTGTGTTCTGCGATCACACGGTATGTGAGTTTTTGTCTGTATACCAAAGCATATTTCAGCTGTGTTTCATCTGCTAATGGGATTAGGGACCAGGTATAAGAATGGCGCACAGAGTCACAGTGGGATTTGGTAACTGGGCTCATCGAGTTTAAATTAAAGACACGCCATGTTTAAGCATTAATACCTTGCACTGCAGGGATGGCTCTAACTACATGATAAATAACTACAACCCAAGTAAGTGTGTACAGGAGTCAGGGGCACTTCATCAAAAACAAGGTCACAGTATGTTACCCTGAAGGCAGAAAGTGTGCCTGTGTGTGTCTATGTATGTGTTTTTTTCCTCTATATTCAAGCATCCCAGAGCAGTTCAACTTTTCACAGATCACTGGACATGAGAAATATACTGCTCATAGTGGCAGTATGTTTTCTCAAACATACTGCCAACATGAGCAAGACTGCAACATGAAGATAAAGCTAAAAAAAGTGGTACCTCTCTCAGGTTAATTGCTTTCAGTTTCTCTGCCACAGACACATAGCTTATTCCTTTAAAGTTTTTTTTTTACATTTTTATTTTTCTGAGTGAAATTAAATTGTGAATTTTGACTGCAGTGACAGAACTTCAAGAATTTTAACCAGACCAGTTCCCATGGCATTTGTATCTCTGAGGTTCTGAGGTTTACTTTACATCTATCAGTGCATTTTATATCCAAAACTACTACCCAAAACACCCTAAAATACCATGTAAGTATGTCTGTATGTGTGTAGATATGTATGTATGTATGACCTTTTATGTAGGTATGTGCATTTATATGTATATAGGTGTATAATTCTAAATTCCAGTTGTTTGCTTTGCTGTGTTTGTGCTATTTTGGTCTTCTTTCACTGTGAATGTTTGGGTTTGACTTGTATTTTTGTTCTTGTTGTTTTCTTGTGTGTACTTTTATTTCACCTCATATGTTTTTCTCCTTTGGAAAAAATAAAGATCTACTTCTCCCTGAATGGAATGGCAGGTCCTGTCCAGGCCAGTAAAACCGAAGAATATCAACCATGCATTTTATTCATGGCAGTGTGGACACACAGCATGTGCACAGCTGTTCCACTATGTTTGCCTGTCACCCTCTCACATTTCCTCTGAATGCAAGGTGTAACAGATGGGTTCAGACATATTAAGGGTTAAAGACCATAGCAGATGTGCCACTGGATGAGTTGATAAATGACAGAGGCAATTATGACATTGGTGTTTTGTGTTTATTGCTTTTTAATGTAAGTGCGATCACTTTTGTGTAATTGGCATTGTGATGAAAACACAGGCGCGACAGTACTTCAGTCACAGAGCACAGCTGCACTGCTGACCCAGGATCAGTGTCCACCCTTGATCAGTCAGGTGGCAGGTGGTATCTCTCCTCCCCCCCTCCTTCTGTCTCTCTCCCTTTCTCCTTCTATATTGCCCTCATTCCTCGCCTTACTCCTTCTCCCTCCCTTACTAGTTTGCAGCAGGCAGCATGGCACCTTGGTTTGCGTTTGTGCTACTTGAGCAGAAAGAGCACTGGCCAGCTGGGATCTGGCTTGGAACCTCATGCTGGTTTCTGAAGGAGTGCTTATCCTTTGATCAGTCATCAAAAGACAATCATAGAGGGAAGAGTAAAAGCACACACTGGCCCAGCTTCATATAACCTGCACGTGTGTGGCTCCTGCGGGCATCCCCTTGACAGCACCTGCAGGCCGATGCCTTCCACGAATAATGGAGCACAAAAGTGTGCCCGCTCATTACAGAAACTGCTGGACTGGCAGGAATGAGTTGGGCTTGCTATGAACCATTCAACATGTCTGTCACTGGTTGTTGACATCTGGTGCTTTGAAAATGCAGAGTTTAATGCAGAAGATGAGTCATAAAGAAGAGGAGGAGGCTTAGTTTTAAAAAAGTTAAAACTTTTACATGATTAATAAAATTAGATTGGATGACCTTCCTCTACAATCTTCCTCTACTGCTAGAGCTGAGGGACACTCCATGGTATATAAAAGGGTATGTCAATGTAGAGAGACCTGATCTTTGAGCAGCCAGCTTTTAGGCCGTACCCAGAATTAGCCGCTCCTCACAGGAGACAAGACAGCAGAGAGAAGCTCTACAAGGACTATGCACAGTTACAGCAAAAATATTAGAACATGTAATTGAAAAAGAACAGTGTTTTTTTTTTACATTTATGTGCTGCATAATAAATAACTTTCTCTTAATGTTTCATGTTTATGTCAACTATAATTATCAATATGTTGTCACATTAACAGATATTTGTAATTATTATTTTAAAAGCCTGTTAAAATCATTACTTTAATGTGTGAGATTATAAAGCAACATGAGAGATCTAACTCTTCAAAGAGGATAAATAGTTGGTCTCCAAATTCCAGGTGATTCAGTCAATGAAATGACCACATTATTTAATGTGTCAAGGGGGACAGTGTCAAAAACAGTGCTGAAAAACAGTATGGCTATATGTAAACTTTTTTAAACAAAGCAGGTGCCCAATAATGAATCATCTGGAGCAATGATCATAAAACAGAGACTTGCAAGTTGTGGAAGACAGCAATATGGCAGATCAGTTATCATACACTGTTTTTACTACATGGGGACAGATTTATATTTAGAAAAAGAAAAAAAAAACCCCTCTTTCAACTCACATTGTCCTCTCCAAACGTTTAACATGGTGGTGGTTCTGGTATGTTATGGGAGCCTTCTCCTGGGAGTTATTAGGTGTGTATATAACTCTGCATTGTAGTAGTACAGCCACGAAAATACTAATTTTTGATAACCAGGTACACTCTATGGTGTAAACATTGTTTCCTCAAGATGTTAAAATATTACAAGATGATGACAAGACCCTGGCACTCCCATACTCAATATTACAAGAATGAACAGAAGCATGAAGTCACACACCTTCCACAGCCTCCCCATTTGCCATACCTACCCATGACCCTTAAAGGAAGTTCTTTTACATAAAGTGCAGCGCAGAATTATACCTCCTTCATCTCTCAAAGAACTTCAGGCTTTCAAATATCTCACTAGCTTGAATGACAGCAATGCAAAATGTAATAAAGCTATTCTGATGGCAAAGAAAGTCCTTATGAGCTCATGAAAATGCATATTAAGTTTTATTTTTACATTATTTTGTCCTCCTCCTGAATGTGAAAAGGACACTGTCCAAAAGCCCACCTATAAGCTGAGCAATGTAACTGTAAATGTATAGATATTCTCTGAAGACTGAAATTTTATTTCATTTGACCTTCCCACAAGATAGATCTATCCATAAAAAGGCCCCAGACTGTTGTGTATGAAGAAGAAAAAAAACATATTCATGTCAGCGAAGAATTGCTGAGTGAGCCAGGTCTTAGGCTTGGCTATTAGACATAAAACAAACAGCAGATTGTCCCATTTGTTCAATATTCTGAATTAAAAAAACAGCACCCAGCAGAGTGTGATCCTCTTGTTTCAAGCACACAGTCTGCCTGGAGCCAGGGATGCTTTCTAACTTGAGAAAAGCTGCCTGTAGCCAAGGCTAGAGATGGAAGTGGGATATCACACACACACACACACACACACACACACACACACACACACACACACACACACACACACACACACACACACACACACACACACACACACACACACACACAGTGTGCATGTATACACAAAACACACAAATATATGGTTACATAAACTCACTCAGGGTTTACACACACAGAAATGTGTTCATTTTTCACAGAAAAAAATCACTTTGAAACTTGTTCTTGTCCTGTGTGATTAAGATTTCAGCCCCCATGCTTTATTATGAAGGTCACCCTGTGACACAACACTTCTGTAGCCTTGGAGTCAACCAGAAATTTCCTCCAGTGCTGATATGTCCACAAACCTCCATCCCTCTCCATATCACAATCCACAACAACACATACTAAAGCATTGTGCCGGCTAGGGTAATCACTGAACAACCAGTGTCTTTTTATTTATCATTTTATTATTTTTTTGTTTGCCTGTATGGGGGTGGGGGGGGTGTGTAATCTAATAACTAGTGCATGATCTTGGTGTGCTGTTGCAGTGCCAGAACGATGAAAATTTGGGCCCCCTCCCACAAAGGAAATTGACTCTCAACCATGCAAGAAAAGACTGACAGCAGCTTCTGTCTGAAAGTGCTCCATACCTGCTGGCATTGTTTCTTGAAAAAGCTAGTTACTTTCTCCAGCATGGACAGACCTGCCCTCAGAGTGTATAAACAGCAAAGCTTTGTCTTTCAGAATGCTGCAGGTTGTGATGAAAGCAATGCAAATATGAACCGTACACTTTCCAACCTGTTGTCCATGGCTAGGTGAACCACCAAAGCTGATCTCAGAACAGCCACATTCTCAGAATCCAAAGCTGGGCTGCTGTTCCCTCCCTTGGTTCGTTCATAATCTTTGTTGGAAAATGTGTGACTGTGGACAGTCCACATTGTTTTTTTATGTGCTTTTTTCCCCAGTATATCCTTATTTCATGATTAGTGTGTGAAATGGGTTTGTGCAGGCCCTGAGTCTGAGTTTTATCATACCTGCAAAGCTAAAGCTCTGTGTGTGTGTGTGTGTGTGTGCGTGCGTGCGTGTGTGTGTGTGTTTGTGTGTGTGTGTGTGTGTGTGTGTGTGTAGTAAAACTTCAGCCTACACTCTTATCACTGTTGTCTGACAGTATAAATTAGTGTGGCAGTGAGGAAAGGAGATGATGCTAATTCAGGGCACATATCTGATAGTAGTCACAGGGAGAAGAGAGGAACATCAGGAAGCAGAAATCAATGAAGGAGTCAGGAAACACACCGGGTCCCTCCTTTTCACTGGAAGAGAAGCAGAGAGTGCTGTGCACAGTGGGCACAGAGAAAGTGACATAAGCAGTCAGTCCAGCCAGTATAAGTGTGTGGAAGTGCAGTGTGAGCATACAGGATTGAAAGGGTGTGTTAGACATCCCACTATTTCACTCACAGCTAATGCTTCACTGCAGACACAGTGTGATGTTCTCCTTCAGATCATGGATATGAGGAGAGACACTGATATAAACCCATGCCATAACACACCTGTTGCCCATCTTCAATCAGGAGCTGATATTTACTGAAACACTATACTGTAGACAATATTGTTTACATTGAAAACCTCACCCTCAATATACAGATTAGAAACTAGTCTGTTTTCATTGGCAGAGAGATCTGCAAGATGAATTCCCTTTACTTGCTTTGTTTTATCTCTGGGAAGGACACAATATCCATAGCTGGATTTATCTCAGTTCGCTTAGATGACGTTATGTGACACAAATTGTGATATGTCTTTTTTCAACCTGCTTTAAACTCCTTGATACTGTAAGTTTCTTCCCTTTCCTCTCTGTTATCATCTTTTTGAAGTAGAAATCAAGGGCTTCAAAATACAGCAGGCAGGTGTGCTGCATCCATTTTGATTTGATGAAAGACATATCTGGTAAATGCAGGCCTGTGTGTGTGAGTGTGTTCATAAATGCCTGTGTGTGTAATGACTTTTTTTTAGACTTTAGTTTCAGTTTTAGAATGGACAGCACATTTACAGAAAATAAATGACAGACACATTGGAAAAAACATACCTAAGGTGATAGCCTGTCTAATTTTCTAATGTTCCCTTAAATAAACATACTGCATGTTTATTTAGCTTTTCTGTGATTGTGTCATTTAATTAGTGTCACACAAGCAGCTCTATTCTGTGCAAGCCACTGAAATGAAAGCAGCCCATGGCAAGAATTATTCTATTGACATTGTTAATTTTAGACTATAGACTGATATGGTGACAAACATATGCGGAAGTGGCTGAACAACAAGTGTGACCAGGATCGTGGAAGGGTGGTTTGGATATAGAAAGAGATACATGATTCATGGCAGCACTTTAATGGCAGTATGATAGTGGCTTGGTTTCTTCCAAAAGCAGGCCAATCACGGTTCAGGGCAGATGCTCTTTATTTCCTTCATGGCTGGAGTTCCAGCCTTCTTCACTCACTGTTACGGTTACACTGGGTTTACAGAAAAACTGATAAAAAGCTCCAAAGATGAAGTGCCACAGGGCATTCTCTTTTTTTCTCTCCTTTTTCCCCTGGCCCCTGCACTCTGTATGGAGTTCGACACAAACTAAAGCTATGTTAAGCTCTTATTGCAGGTGTTAGAAATCCACAAGGGAAAAGGCCTTAGAGGAGTGCTGTGTCCAGCAGGAATCAATTCACCAGTGTTTTTGCAGTGGTCATCTCCACAGACCAGAGGTAAACATATTAAAGCACACATGCGTACGCACACGCACACACACAAACACAATTCATCACCCTCCATATGGTATTAACAATGAAAATTGGGTGAAGTTGGTTTATCAGCAATGGGTCTGCTACATATGTCATTATAGACTGCTCGGTTTGTACACAGAACTGAAGCAATGATCCTCAGCCCGATTGAATGAAAATGAGATAGACCAAGAGACAGAGAGAAAGATACAAACAGAGTAAGGAGAGATGGAGGAGATGGTCATGTAAAGGAGTTCGGAGCAATAATAAAATGTGTTAGTTTGAAGAAGTGAACACCAGCAAAGTGACTGCAGTGGATAGAGTAGCTACAGCTGACTAAATTAGACATGGGAAATATTCCCAGAATGTGTCTGAGAAAACCAGAAAAGAAAGTCATACTTTTAACTTTGAAAGACTCACAGACACTTAGAACAAGAACAGAAAGAAACTGGCCTGAATGCACCATGTAAACTCCACCAAAACAGATTATTATTTATGTTGTGAGCAGTGTTGCAAACCGCTGTAGTACCCTCCCCATTCATTCATCGTTAGTAATGGCTTTGATTGATAATGAAAAAACAACATCATTGACAAAGAAGATGGCTGGGACTATGATCCTTGAAGACCCCCCAACTCTTTCATGCATGCCAGTCACCCCCACCCTCTATCCAGTAGCTGTCCAAATCCATCCAGTGCACCTCCTACATACACATGATCTACACAAAATGAGTCTGAATAAGCAAGGCTGATTTACTGATGCTATACTACAAAAAACGTCCCCAAGTTTTGTTTAAATGTTGAAGTGCATGATATTATCCATTATTCTAGAAGAAAAGTTGTAGTCATTTTTGGTCTTTCCGTTTGTCTCTATAAAAGCGACACCAGACATCCGGGTTGTTCTGCTGAGTCCACAGGCTGAGACTGCAGAGGTGGTGCAGGGTGGTGTTGGATGGGGGTGCCAGGGTGACTCACAGCAGCACTGTGCTATATTTAAACTGAAGAGAGGCCCTTTTTTCCAATTTCTTTAAAATTCTCCACGTTTAAGGTTTGTGGCCATAGTCGGGGAAAAAAATGTGAAAGTGGGGGAATAAACAGAGGCAGTTGAACCCTGTTTAATAAACGCTGTGCAGCCAGTGATTGAATCAGAAAAATGTCAACAGAGAGTAATTCAGCTCTAAACAGTTTGCCCTCTGCAGCATGCATGTGCAATCTCATCTCCACAAGTGCCAGTGTGCATCTATGTCACTATGGAAATAGTGATAGTTGGAGGAAAAAGGCTCACACATACACCAAGATGTACTGATTCACGATACATCCGGAAGATCAGCATCTGTGACCGGTGTACCTTTCATTTAGCTGAGATGCTGTTATCTCTGATACCATTACTGTCTTATCCACTTACAACCCAACGATCTGTGAGAGAAGTAATACACCAGACTATATATACCATTCTCTACCAGGTCTCAGAAATGTGTTATTCCTTCTCATTTCTATTACTTCTCATTTTATTTATTATGATACTTTTTGTTCTACCCCCCTCTTTGTTTTTCGTAAGGACATATCTTTTAGGTTTTTTTGTGAAACTGAAAAAAGTGCTTTCAGTTGGCTCCATATATGAGCTGCCTATTTCAGGCCACCACCAGAGCCATACCTTAACAGGAAGATTTCCTGCTAATGACACCAATCAAGGCATATCATTTGACTACTGGCTACCAATTTTGGGCCTAACTGAATTAAACCTCAGGATAGATTTGAACTTTTTTTTTTTTTTTCCGGAAAGTGTATTAGGAGAAAGACAGCACCTGAACTTTCTTTGGCAGTCTGTGGATCAAACAGTCTATCAAGCCTCAGATGAAGTCTCCCTGCAGAAGTGATGAATTGGAAAGGCTTTCAGTGCCAAGATCTACTGAAGTTACACAGAAAAAAAAGGTCAGTGCTAAACCAACTCTACCAACTCTTGCAGAGTTTATGAGATTGGCCATGATATGTGTATTATAGCAAGATTCGATTTGATGCCTCAGAGTGTTGCTTTAGTTATTTTATAAATAAAATAGAGAGGTATGGATGGTTCCGGGGTATAAATAAAATAATATTGTTCAGAAGGAGCGATTAATGGCTTCTGTAAGCCCAAAACCCACTGGCAGCACAATGTAATAGCTAAATCTGTTTGGCAAATGAAGTGTCAGGAAACACATAGGAAGAAATGAGGGAAGATAAAAACACATTAAAAGAAACAATTTACACAACATGCAGACCATGTTACATGGATGACTGCGCAAATGAACTATGATGATAATGTCTGGAGGCAAAGATCCCATGTGAATGCTGAACTGCACTGGCTGATCTTTATCTCAGCAAATCTATAGTCTTGCCTTTATTGGACCTGCACATATGATTTGGCCTTCAGCTTAGTAAATGTATGCCGCACTATGTTTTTAGATATTATATATGCATGTTTTTTTTTTTTTCATTTGCAGCTGAATGCTCTGCATGCATAATGTGGAGTTCAGCTGAGCTAAATGGACGCTTAAGTGTTTATTTGAACTGCTTGCATCATTTTTACTTTATGTTAGCTGAAGGAATTTGCTTTTCTCTTTAGCTCAGTTAAATCCAGTTGCTTTACTCAACAGGTTTAGTTCTAGCAAGCCTAGAGCTAAATCATCATCCATGCGGATGTTACCTTCCCCTAACCACCTCACCCCATCCTCCACCCCCCTGGATGCCAGCACAGGCTTCGGAGAGTGTGTCAGTAGGACTGCTGTGACAGTGGTGGCTGAAGGGGGCAGAACCTTTGGGTCACTGTTGGTAGTTGACTTTGACAGACATCATAAGAGAGGGCACAAAAGGGGCCCATGAGAGAGCACTTTCCCTCAGGCCACATACACCCCTGCTATATTTTTAATGCCAGGGAAACCAGGGCAGGTGTCTACCTCTGGATCTGAAAAGCTTGGGAGTTAGGAGAAGATAGGGAAAAGTGAGAAATGGTTGAGAGAAAGTGAGGGAGGGGCAGACAGAAGGGAAGTAGGACGGGGGGGGGGGTCAGGAGAAGAGAATCATTCTGAAGGGGATTTGTCCTGGCCAAGGCGGGACTCCTGGAGGGCTGGAAAATCACCTTGACAACTCTCTTATACCTGAACCACACATCCCCTGAGGAGATCACTGGAGCCAGTGAGGAGGAGGCTAGTACATATAAATATCAGAACCTATCTACCCACGCATACTCGCACACACACACATACACACATACACACACACACACCACACACATACACACACACACACACACACACACACACACACACACACACACACACACACACACACACACACACACACACACACACACACACACATACACACACACACACACACACACACACACATAAACATTCACACACACCACACACACACACACACACACACACACACACCACACACACACACACACACACACACACACACACACACACACCACACACACACACACACACACACACACATAAACATTCACACACACACACACACACACACACACACACACACACACACACACACACACACAGCAATATCCACATACATGTACTGTATGTGCAAGACCACATATATGCAAGTACAATTGCCCACCAGCACATATAAACACACGCACAAACACACATGCTTTCATTGGAGATGGTTGCTAGGCAGCAGGGTCTGTGTTTCTGTTGGGCAGTAAATGAGTGCCAAGGACCTGCACACACCCCTCCCCCTCCCACCCACTCTACCAAAGCTGTGACAGTTCCCCCCTCAAATAAAGAAAGCAACCGACAACAGAAGGATCAAAGTCTGTGAGTGAGTAACAAATCATCAATATGATAGCTGTTTGCACACTCTTCACATGGGTTTATCTTCACTCATGCTGGGTTCTGGGTAGGACAGTTTTTCTTTTCTTCTTTTTTCCTCCAAATCTCTTTACTACAAGTGAATGCCAACACATTTATGAGCATGTAATACACAGCAACAATAACATCCCTGTGATAAGCACAAAACGAACATATATAATGGATTTACATTATGTTCCCTTGGCAGTGCTGACATTTGTAACAGCAGATACAAATCATCTGTAGTTGTTATGAATACATGTGCTACTTCATACCATAATAGAGTGCTGATTGAGTTGATGATGACCATTAAGCTACTTACATAGCCTGTGAAAGGCTGCCTCAGAAGGTTAAAAAGGTGATAAGAAATTAATAACTCTCCATCATATAGCCAGCACAAGTATTTGACTACCTGCCCCTTCATTTCTATTGGCTACTAACCCACAACATTTCCAACACAGGGCAGACAGCATGGGCACAATTTGGGCCTCCAGTTTGTCTAGATTAACTGGAATGATTTAATCAGTCCAATCAAAGGAACTGCCAATTGCATTAGGCAAATAAATAGTATTTTGCCCACGGCCCATATTGCTCTGTTATAGGCAGAATTCTCAAGCACTATTGTATTTCCACAAGGTAGTTGTTTCACAGTCTGTGAAATGCTGTGCTCCTGCATCCTCTCCACATCACCCACACATTCATGTTTCTCTCATCTTCTGCCCAAATGTCAGCAAGCATCAGCTTTTTTCAATGGTGCTTTGAATTACTCTGGCTTCCGTGATAACGCTTTTTGACGGCCGTCAGCTCCCAAATGGCACATGACCACCATGAGTGTAATTCATCAGCCCATCGTACAGGCCATCAACCCCCCAGGCCTTTTCTTAGCGTACTGAGTGGATATTACTGGTGTGGCACAAAATGCCTATGTAGGACTCCAACAATCATGTATCCCGCATCATCCTTTTTTCTCATACCAGTCATTTTGCTTTCATCTTCACCTATGAAAGTAACTCAAAGCAACATTTTCAGGGGGTGAAAACAGGTCTAAAAGCAGACACACACACACGCACACGCACACGCACACACAAACACACACACCCACACACCCACACACAGCACAAGCAGAGAGTTATATTAATTATGCAGGACATGCCATTAGTTCAAGCAGCTGTGGTCTCCCCTATTCCTCTATTCCTCTCTTGTAGTGATGCTGATACCTCAGCTTGCTGCACAAAAGTAGGAGACAATGATATGTCCCTAAAAATCCAGCCAGAGAAAAGGCTCTTGAGAGCAACGTGTCTACAGATTCACACCCTGCTGAGGGTCTGCGTCCTTAAATTACACCAAGCTGTTTTGACTTACTATTGTATTCACTTTGCCATTTTATTAACATTAACTTTTTTATATTACATGATGTTTACATTTCTCTTACATGGGTTTCTGTCACTAGAAGAACACAAAACTGCATAAAGTAAACTATAGAAACTCTTTGCATTTCTGTATATTGCACTATGCAATGGATTTCAAATGTTCTTCTGTACCTCTAATAAATGTTTTATAAAGCATCATTTGTGACCATATTTCCCACTGAACTGTAGCCATGAACTCTCCATGTCAGGGCTACATTCATGTTACCCCATAGAAGAGAGGAACTGTTTCATGTGGCCAGCTCATTATGTACAGTTAGCCTCAGCTGCAGCAGCCTGAAATTACTTATATAGGTACATGTGTCTCCCCTAAACCCAAGTGACCTCCCTGAATGGAGAATACAACATGTTAGAGTGGTATAAGCGGCCATGCTACAGCCTGCGGTCACATGCTGCTTCAGTGCTGTGCAGTGGAGCTGAGGTGCCATCTGTCCCTCTCTGGTGTACGATCCCACCACCCTCTGGTCATGAGTCGGTCCCTCTAGCTACAACACACAGGGTAGGCCTTTCACTTCCCTGGGGATGGCACTGCCCTGAGCCAGAGCCCAGTGTGTATTTCCTATGATGCAATTGTTTCCAAACTGATTTTAGTGTATGTGTACAGTGGTGGTTGGTTGGGGGTGCTGCGGCTCTGTAAGTATGTATGTAATGACAATTTTTATTTGTTTCTGCATTTTTGGCAAATTTGTTTCAGCAGGTTAAAATAGAATATATGTGGATTATAATTTTATTACTGTAATTATTTAGTACTTTATGGGCTTCCCATTTTTCATAACTTCAAAAAACTAAGGAAGTATTTTCATCCATAATTTAACATCTCAAGCTTGTCCATTCATTTTAAACATCATTTTTATGGAAAAACGTGGGAGGGGAACATAAAGCCATAACTGTGCAGATAAACTGGATGATGGCTTACTGAAGCAAAGCCTCAGAGAGTGATGTTCTAGTCCAACTGAATCGACCAGTATGATTCTGTGCAGTTCTGTCTCGCTCCTATACTCTCTACACACATGATTACCCTCAAATTTATTTCAGGAAACAACATCAAATAGCATCTCACTTTTTATTACTTCTGCTTTTGTATTTCCTTTCACTGAGTCATCCTGCATACCACATCTGTCTGTTTTCACTTTCTCTCTGTCTTTCTAGCTCTACCTCTCTCAAGAGTCTCTCATCACTGATGGCACCACACAGGTGATCAGGTACAGGGAGTTCACTTTTGAAAATCAGCCAGCTGATTATTGTACCAGTCATGGCGAGTGATTGTCCCAGGAAGCACAGTCCCTGTCTTAATGAACATGAGAGAGGAGAGAGGTCACATGGTGTGCTACTCAATGTAGTTATCACACCACCTACTGTAAAAGCCATCCTTACAGAGGTATCATGGGGAACTTGAATGGCTACTCAAAACCACCCTGAGTCAAATGGCAGATTGTATTGCCTTAATGGATTTCATTTTTTTTTTTTTAACTGTGACAGAGAGAACAGGGAGTGAGACGGCTCTCTCCTACTCTCTGCTTCGCCTCATTTCTCCCTGATCGAGTGTGTGCTGTTTTGGACTGGCAAAAGGAGCAGCTTGCTAATGCACAACAGCTCCTGGTTTAAATGAAATCCTTGCACTGAAACTAAAGAAGATGGAGAGGAATTATGACTTTTTTGGGGGGGAAGGAAACATGATTTAAACTGATAATTAATCTGGTTCACAGCACATTAAGAGGTCTGCAAAGACCTGTCAAATTTGTATATGTTAATTTTATAAATATGTATTTTATTTTGTAATCAAGATATGAGGTTCCATCTATGTGGTCCTGTGATCTATCCTCTTGGTAGCAAAGCGTTATAGCTACTCTTTGCACTGCTGAGGAGCGAGGACTGTAACCTCAACATACATGAGTGGAGTCCATAAGGCAGTATGGGATGGCAGCCTTCCCACTGCACTCAGGCCATAGGCCACATTTATAACAGTGACCCTAAAGAGTGTCCTTTGTCCACTCTGACATTTACAATGCTTTCAGGCTGCTTAAACAATGCAATCTGAGCAGAGATCGAAAAACCAAATAAATATGCCCGAAAGACAGCAGAGAGGAGACAGTCTATTAAAAGAGCTGTGGCTGCAGAACTGAGGTCCTACTATTCACATTGTACAAACTCAATAGGAAGGACAGACACTCACAGATGCACAGCAACACGCACATGAACATGCAGGCAGGCAAAGAAACATGTATCCCTGTTGTGTGAATGTAATACATGTATTTAGAGAAATACAAATTTGATGGTACCTGAATTATTAGCTATGGGGAGTATAGCTGAAACATTGCCCATATCTGCACACACACACACACATACTTCTGTTTTTCAGAAGTATAGAGCTGTTACTTATAGACTGAGCACCTCCGACTCCTGCCTCTCTCCAGGACACAAGGACACCGATTAGACTGGAAACTGCCCTCACTCATCCACAGCATTATGTAGCAGGGAGCACACAAACATCATAACATTTCTTTTGCACTTTACCAGGTCAAGTGTGGCCTCCTGCTGCAAAAATGCCGCAAGTGCTCTGATAAGATTTATACAGAGAACTGAAAAAAGTTAATGCTGTTTTTACTCACTGTGTCACCAAATATGCAGGAAGACATCAGGAGCTGTAACCTTTCTCATGTTTCAAACAAGACACAAAGCAAAATATCCTAAACAGGCATGACTTTATCAAAAAGAAAAAACATGGGCTGATGGGAATTTGTGATTTCTTTTTTTGCTTATAAAGTCCACCTCAGTATTCCGCTCCTGTCTTCACAATAGTGTCAGTAAATCTTCAGGATAAAAAAGAGGAAGATTAAACAAAATATTGGTATGAAAAATAGGCTCAACACAGCCCTGCAATAAATTGCTGAAATATTAAAAAATAGATTTTCAGGGAAACTGCTGTCATCCACTGACTTGCATGATTTTGCTTTTTTACTTCATGTCTCGGTTAAAAAAAAGTTGCTAAAAATGATTATATTTCCTCCACACCTTGTGTGTTGTATAGTGCCCCACCTGAATGAATCACATCCTGATTCAGTGATGAAGGCAATATTTGCACTGCCAAAAATACAGGAAAATGCCATGGATTACAGGAGTTGGACCCACAAGCCCATGAAATGAGGAAGTTTGACACCTGCACAGTAAAACACAGCAGACATATGCTTGGTAATAACACAAGAAGAATGTTGTTAACACAGTAGATAGTAGCTAATTAATCATTATTAATTAATCACAGACTATATATATATATATATATATATATATATATATATATATATATATATATATATATATATATATATATATATATATATATATATGTATATGTATATGTATATGTATATATATATACATAGTTGATCACATGACAGTCTGTAATTAATATGCTTCTTAATAAGCATACATCAATATCAATTTGATATTGCTGTTGGCATCATATACACTTGATTTGGTTGACCAAAGAATTGATTATGCAGTTACAAGATGATCTGTTCAGCCAATAACACCCCTGCAGTTATGTTTTTTTTTTTTTTTTTTTTTTTTTGGATATCTCCAGACCCACCACCAGAAATGTCTCAGTGTAATGCTTTTCCCCATTTTGAACATATGAAATTGTTTGTAAATTTTCAAAGGTGAAGCAACAAATATGTCCAGGCCAGAGAGAGAGAGAAAGAGAGAGAGAGAGAGAGAGACAGAGAGAGAGACAGAGAGAGAGAGAGAGAGAAAATTTGCCAATAGTCAAAATAAATATGAAAGTCTAAATGGCATTTTTCTTTTTTATTTCCTGTAATTGGGAAGATGCTGCACAGTGAAGGCTGTATCTGAGGGTGAGATTAAAGAGGAAAGTGGAGACAGTGAGGCAGAATGCAGCCGTCTCCCTTCACTTCATATTAATGACAAGCACCCTGCTCCTGGAGAAGGCACCACTTCCTCTTATCTGCAGAGAAGAACTGGAAACATCCAGCTAAAACCGATCCTATTCACTTCCAAGAACATACCTCTCACTTCTCGCTCACAATTTTTGTTTGTGTTTGTGTCTGTTTATTTTAATTTTACTTAACCTGTTGAGAGTTATGTGTGTACATATGTGTGTAAGCCTGTTAGTGTGTGTTATTGTGAGTGCTTGAAGGTATTTTGCCATCAAATTTCCTTTTTAATTACCTGCTCAATTAGTCCATGCCAACTGCCTGATGGAGGCCTTAAGGATCCAGCTGGCCTGCTGTGGGAGTGACCTGCTTCTTCTAGTGTGGAGCAGCTGCCTATCATCAGTTTTGATTGATCAGAATGAAAAGGAAGTCTCGATGTCTAAGTGTATGTTTAGTCAACAATAACATCATGCAGGACAGTTTGGGGGGGTCGGGGGGGTTCTACCCCAATTCCCTCCCAATCTTTTTAGATTTCTGATCATCACCATTCAGAGCACAGTCATACATTTAATGCTGAAGTTGGGAGTTATTTTGGGAGTTTATTTGGTGAGAATTGAATGTGGATGTTGAACACTGAACGTAACATGATGCATGCTACCACTGCCAGATGCAAGTATTCATGCTAGGTAGAGCTGTAAGTATGAGGTGTGGTTACCACTTGGCTAATGCAAAATGTCAATGACCAACAAGACCCCCTTTATTGTGATTTCTTGTCAATATAGCTTTAAGAAGCTATTGGTTAAGCATTTCTAGTAACGGTAATCTACTGAATGTACAAATGGAGGAAGGGCGGCAGGGGCCATGTCTAGTGGATGAATATTGCAATATTCAAATAACTCCAGATATACCAGATGCTAATTTGCACCTATTATGTGTGGCATTATGCATGACATTGCTAGAGTTAATCCCTCATTTGCTCAGCAATATAGTCTTCATTCTATGGTTTAACAAATATTATGTTCAATTAAGCAGGTTTAAACAGTGTCAAAACAAAAAAAAAATGTTTGCGGCTGCCTGCATCAATGAAAAATGAACAGTTTTTTTATTATTTCTCTAAAGTAAAAAAAGTCAAGTGGGTACACAGTCTTTGATGTAGGGACACTGTCCTGTTTCCACTGATATTTTCCTCATCTTTTCCGTTGTCGATGGGTTCCAAGTAGACTATTTCAGTTAAGAAAAACAAGACCAGACAAGCTTGGTTTGACTTGTGCCTTTTAGTCCAGAAGTGATTGAGGTTCCAAAAGATATTTTATCAAAAACTTTGGATAGGGCCTTCATTAGCCTGCTTTGACTGACTCCCCGCTCTCCTGATTCACTGATTCCCCATTGATGAAAGGCACAGGCCTGAAAAGGCATGCCTGGTAGTGCTAAGGCATTTTCACAAGCTATAGTTTGCAACTTAGGCAACAGGAAACAAGGATGCACTATGGCATCATTCACTTGTATTATGTACAGGATGAGAGGCTGCTCTCAAGTCATGGACAAGCAAATTACTGAAGTCACATCACATATCCATCAAATCTACTTAACTTCTGTGCCACAAACCTCCCAGCCCCCAAGAACTCAATGGCCAACAAGATGGCCTCCATCTTATTTTCATTCAGGTAAGGTGCAAGGGACAAAGCTCCAATAGGCAATGCAAGCAACTGTGGGTCCAACTCCTGTAATCCAGACTGCATTAATACTAATTAGACATTAACAAGGGAGCCAGACAGCCTGCTGCTGCACCATCAGCTCTTCATTCACTTATTAGTCTCTATGGACTAAGCACTGTGGCCCTCGAGACATAACAGCCTATGTCCAACATGCCAACACATTAAACCCAGCTTCCATAGATGATACTTCTCAAAAGGTACTTTCTCCATACACAATATACATATACAAGTTCAGCTGGCCCTGGTGAGGAGTTAAATTAAAAGACTGGTGAAATCAATGCCAGCTGTTTTTTTCCTATGCCGTGGACCACATTGTGCTAAGAGAAAAAAACAAAAAACACACACACAGAAGAGGGTGCCTATTTGTATGTGTGTGTGTGTGTGTGTTCAGAAAGAGATGATGGAGCTTCATTCAACAATTCATGTTAGCACTGCACATGAAGTGGGATGCAATGTAATAGTTGATGACTCAGAGTAATGTTTCATGTGGAAATGTACATCTGTGGATTATGGGGGCCTACACAAGCATCCTTCTAAGCACAGATATCCACAGGGCTGAACAGCTTGTAGCCAATGAGCATATACTGGTCCAACACAGATCAGGTGAATGATGACTCATAGCAGACATTTCCCCACTTGCTCTACACATGAGTAAGTGTGCTCAAGGAGGTAATACTGGGGGACTCAAGTGCAGGGGAAAGCAAGTGAAAATAATACCCCAAACTCCCTATTTGAATCCAGATAAAGATTAATATACAGGCATAGCCTATCATCAGTGTCAGTGGAAACAAAATGTGATTAAACAAGTACATTTTGCAGGCCAGTAAAGGGCACTGTACATTGCACAATAACAGTTATTTTGATGCCACAAAGGTCACTTTATATGATTAGTGAGGATTATTATGTGTACAATACATGCACCACAGAAGGGGAGAAAAATCTGTGACCTGTAATCTGCAGTCACCAGGGACTATGAGATATGTCATATAATGAAAATTGAGTTGTATTGTTCATTTTGACTTACTGGAAAATGCAGGAAGAGAAAAAAAAACAGACTCACATTAGGGAATAAATCCTTACACATAGATTTTATTTAGTGGTAAATTTAAAAAAAAAAAAATTAAAGTAGTATGCAGTTAATATATAGGATAACCAGTTAGGCTTTAAAGTCATAGCAAGATTGTCAATACTGGTCTTAAGACTGACATAAATTAATGATTATTACATGAATAAATATGAAAATCACCATATATGTATGAAAAGCTTATCAAATGAAGAAAAGACCTCTGTGGTATATTTCCAACTTCATTCATTAATTCCTGTGATATATATCCGGCTAATATATTATTTACACACACACACACACACACACACACACACACACACACACACACACACACACACACACACACACACACACACACACACACACACACACATGAACACATAATATATAATGTATAATGCATAGTCAAAAACTGCAGTAAAGCAGTTGTTTTTACATTGAGAGCAGGAGTATAGAGCTCAGAAAAATATGAGAGGGAAATTGTTTATTATCATTCACAGTCAATTAGGAGAAATGGAGCAAGCAAGAGAAACAGACCAAGAGATTGGACATCATAGAAACAATTCATTCTGCTGCTAAACTTAACCATTCATTTGGTTTATCTATGAACCCTAGGATGAAGGCAGTGGGAGAATATGTCCTATTCAATATAACACCCGGGTGCCTCTCGTGAATAAATGGATAGACACAAGTAAAAAAATCCTGTATGATTCTTGAAGGCTGGTGTAGCTGAGAGTAAACTCTGTCTGCGTGAGATGGGCCACTTCAAATCATTAAACATTCTGAATAAATATGGCTGACCCATATTTCAGCTCCTTATTCATCCTCAGTTTAATCTATGACAGATTTGAACATATCCAGCACGCATGCATGTGCATGCATACATACATATATCAAATGACCAAAAACACATTTTCTGGATCCTCAGCCTGCATTGGACTGATTTGTTTCCTATTTTCTGGATTGTTCGATGTTTCGAAGGACAGCCATTAGTAATCACACAGGGGGTGTTTTTTTTAGTTTGTTGTTTACTGAGGAGCTTGTGTTTCTTCTCTGTTTAAAATCGCCTTTATCTCACCTTGGATTCCTTGCGTTTCAGCTGAGAGATCAGAAGCAAATTACCACTTACACCATACTACACACTGCACCTCTAAAGTCTAATTACATTGTGGTCAAGAAGAGTTGATCGAGAAGGTATTTTAATGCAACTTGAATGTTAATGTGATGTTTGAAGAGAGCAACCTATAAGCAGAGATGCACTCAAAACCTCAGATGGACACCGTGTGCATATAAAATGTACATCTATTTTCAACAGATGCTAAATTCTTGTCTTGAATTGTCAAACTATTTGCTTTCTTCCCATGATTCTCAATACGCCATCTTCTAATGACTCCAGTTGACCAGAACAATGTGGATTTTCTGCATATTATTTTGTAAATTGCAATATAAACAGTAGTGTAGACAACTCTAAACTGTCACATAGTATGCATTTCAGTACAACATATTGAACTTTATAATAATGTGCTGTGAATGATACAGAACAAATCCATTTTTCTGGCCCTTGTTTCATTCTCTTTTACAGTAAATCCTGCAGCCCACAGTCATTTTCTCTTCACGTCACACTGTCTGTTCAAAAAAAAAAAAAACACAGTTGTGTGTTGAAAATGAAAATAGGCTAGCAAATGTCTTATTGATCTCTGTTCAGCCCTCGAACAGCCTCTGTCAGCACTAAATCTGGCCTGCTGTCACTCTGACCCAAAGGCCAGTGATGGAGAAGGGGTTTAGTAGGAGGGTGTAGAGTAGAGGAGACCAACTTATGAGTATATTCATGAGGCAGAACCATACAAGCAGAATGACAAAACAGCATCACCCATGCCACTGCAACTCTGCAACTTTCTTGGTGTGAATATTTTGCTTCAGGGGGTATCTTTCAAAGACGACTTATAACTTCAGTCTACCTGGGCTGAATCTCACCATAGATCACAATGACACAATTAACACAAAGGACCAGGCATTTAACAGTGCTGGCTCTCTCAAAAAGGCCATCTAATCATCCCCGGTTTATTTTCCTACATTAACACTTTTCTTCCATTATAAGATGATGCACGGTTGGCTTTGTGGCTCAAACTGGGTCTTGTGCATTACACCTTTGTATGAACTATGAAGGTGAAACCCTCATCCTTTTGGTGTAGCGCATTAGTCAGATACTAGACTGTTTTTAAAATCATGATACTATCATAATATAACTATGTACATCTGATTCCTCAAAAGATGCAGTAAGTTGTCAAGAAAAAAATCAACATAACTACCAAGTGGAGCATTTTTTGCCGGCCTTGAATCAAACTGTTCTCCAGGCCTGGGAAAACAGTCTAATCCTCACTCTGTCACTTGCTGTATGCTGAATCTACCATTACATCCTAGGATTTGGCAACTTTGAGCAAAGTCAGTGCTGCTAATGGTGTCCATTTGCTGAAAAATGAAAGTGTGTACAAGGAAAACCACTACAGGAGATCTAACAGCAATCAGCTAGACAACTATTTCCCCTGAGGGATGCAAGGGGAATTGAGAGTAAGTTAACTGCTGTTACTCTTGTAAAAAATAGTTCAGCATTTTCGCGTGTGTGCGCACATGTGTGTGTGTGTGTGTGTGTGTGTGTGTGTGCATGCAGAAATCCTAATTGATGGTTTGATGAAACAGTGGCAACTCCTCCCTGGGGGACTGATGGATTGTAAGGAAATTGAAGCTAAAAGATAATACAAGAACACAGAGAGACTGCTGTGGAAAAAGGCAGAGTTTCTGTGGTAACAGGATTCAATGCACTGGGATTGGAGTGGACACAAATGTCCTGTTGATTTGGACACTGTAGACAGTGAGATGCTGTCGGATGATTGACTTTAGTCAGTTTTATTACATTTTGATACAGTTCAATGCTTGAAATGTCTGCTTAATAATGAGATGTGAAAAATTGTAGTCTGTATTACACAAATTAATAGAACAATATGTACAGCATTGTTCATTGTCTTCAGCTGTGATGAGAACAAATGCATGAATAGAATTTAAGCACTTATCTTTATTTAAGCATCTACTGCATGAAATCCTTTGGACCCCACCAATGCTTTGGTATGCTGTTTATTTGTTCATTGGCCAACAATAGTATTTCATAAATGACAAAAATGTGAAAAAGTACATGAGACAATCAAACATAAATTCATGGTAGCTCCCTTTTAAGGTATGCCTCGTCTTTGGTAAGGTCTCAGTGGAGGTGAAACGTGTAAAAGTGATACACTTAATCACTGGACAGTGATCAGCTGAGATGCCTCAAACTGGCATTAGATAAGGGAGACACAATGGTCAGGGCTCCAGCTGCCTTGACACAGAATGACGGGGTGAAGGGATGCCCTACTGACCCAGCTGCCATCGGCTCGCTCAACCCAAGAAAAACTCAAATACCACCCCATCGGCCCCTGTGCATCGTGGCCCCTGTCACCTTCCATCACAAATGCCATCGGAAATTGAGATCGCTAACAATTTACGCACGGTTGACATTTTAAGGGACAGCCATTGCAAAGGTCAAGCCAATGCTTGGGGAATGGCTTGGAGAAAAAAAAATAGGACGAGGAGAGAGGAAAAGGGAGATAGGGAGAGAGGGAGTGGGAGCTAGACTTGATGGGAGCCAAATAACTAAAAAGAAAAGTCAAAGTAGCTCAGCTACTCAGTCAAAATATGCCTCCACTCATCATACATCCACTACACATTGATATTAATCATTGGCAAAATTAGTTGAAGTTGTCATTAGAGAGCATCTTTTGAGAACCTATTGACCAGATCAGCAACAGCAGGTAGGGTAAAAAATTCAACCAAACAGGGTAGCAAACTCAATGGCTCAGTGGCACATAACTTACCACACACCTTAACTAGCAGTCACATGTCTGACAATCAAATTGATTCAGAATAAAAGACTGCAGAATTAGTGCTCCTTCAAACATTTCAACCCACTGTCCCATCCCAGACTTCCTTCTTAGTCGAAAAGCTACATTTCCAAAATTTTCCAACAAAGGTAACTCATTTTCAATAGCTGACAGATAATGAGACAAGGAGCATCCTCCTGGGAGAGCAGAGGGACTGCAGAGCAAGCTGCTCAGTACATTGTGGCCTGTTGCATTGTGAGAGAGGACATGGATTGATAAGCCCTTAAAGTGTAAATAGGTTTTTCTTATGAGGTGGTTGTTGAATTGCTCCTATCCTGTCAAAAATCGGGTGACGAAAGAACTTTTTGCTTCTCGATTGTTGAAAAAGTGTGCTGGCTCACCCAGGTTTACTTTTATTTTTTTTTATGTTGCTAAAAAACAATTTAGGATGCCTGTCTAAATACCAAACTAACATCAAAATTCTGCATCGAAGACCTGATAAGGTCATGAGTATAATCTGTTCATAAATTATATACTTTAATTAGATTTCAGTATTGCACTATATCAGTTGATGGATTCCAATACCAGGTGACTGCTTTGAAGACATAATAATAATAATAATAATAATAAAAATAATAATAATAATAATAATAATAATAATAATAATAATAATAATAAACGATGATAGCTTGAGAATGATTAATAAATTAAAAAATATAGAAAATAGATGGCCTCTGGCTGTTTGTGACGGCTCAGCTCAGAGCATGTGAAAGTGAGACTGATGCTCCATTTCAAAGTAAGTGTTCTTTCTCCATTTGGGGCAGCTCGTCATGCAAGAGCTCAATAAAGCAGTGACGGAGAGCTGCGATTAATGCAGACGCCAATTGAATGGCGAAAAATGAATTCATGGGCACCCACACCGCCACGCTACGCCACACCACGCCACCTCTGAGGAGCATGCATGTATTTCACCCTGATGCATACATGTGTTTAGTGTAATAGCCAAACTATTCATCACTTCCCAGTGGGGCTCAAGGCACAATTACTTTCCTCTGCACAAGGAGATGAGGTTGTTGACAAGACATTATACTCATATTCCACCATTTAATTATTTCATAATTCAGTTGGCCCTCACACAGTGTCGATGGAATAATGGTGTAATCTAAACACAATTATCTACAAATAATACCTCTCACACTGATGTTTGTCTATTTTTTTTTTTGAATAGTCATACCTACTAAGAGATCAAATATTTCCCTATGTCACATTGAACAGATTAATTATATTAAAGTGCAAGCAAATTAAATGTGGACATTCTAATTAAAGAAATGATTTGGTTAATTATCTGTTTACAAACAAGGTGCCTATAAAAATAGCAGTTGAATTCCAAATAAGGAAAAAGAAGGAATGACTTGCAGGAGTCACTCAAGGCTATTTGTAAATGTTGGGAATGGCTATGCACGCTGTGATGTATGGACCTGTAGTGTTACAGCAGTCTTTGGTGAAAGAGCGAAGACCTCAGTATGACATCAAGATGGAGGAACAAACCGCAGGTATGATTTATGTGTAAAAACGTCAGGAGGCTCTTATACATCTCATTCTGATAAAATCTTACTGACAAAGTGAACATCGAGCTGGAAATTTGTATATGGGAAAACAGGAAGCTACAGCATAGATTTCCTGTCTTATGATATGCCTATTAAATGCTCCATCATGGCCCCTTTGGAAATTTACCTGAATAATGAAACAGGAATCAAGAGATTCTCCTGTTGTTGTGGAAGTTACGTAATATGATACAAACACTGCATGAGAGGCTGTTCTAGCAACCACTGACCTAGTGGTTGCTAGAACAGCCTCTCATGCACATTGTCAATATTATGCACCATCAAGAAAGCCAATGATGTGCCCCTTTCATGACGTTCTTAAACCGGTGAGATGGTGCTTCTGAGGTGACAGGGCATCGAAAGGGTTTGTTACAGCAATGCAGATGGGACTGGGTGGGGCTGGACTATAAGGCATGCATGCTGAATGTATTTCATCTGATATCTTGAGACGTTAACACTAGGGTATCCCACAGTGCCTTGCAGCCTGAGATCCAACCATATGTCCCTCTTCTATGGTAAGGAGAAACCGGGACACACTCAGTGTGAATGGTCTTTGTCCCTGAAACACATGACAGAAGATGTGAAAACCATGTCTCCCATTGACTTGCTTTATGTCTGTACTGCGATTGCACTGTGGTTTCAATATGGCTGCAGTGAGATCACTCTTATTGTTCTGTATTGCAATATTGAACTTGGATCCCACTTGGAGAAGCTTATTAAATCAACAACAGATATTACAAATTATGTAGTTTACACTGTGGGTAATTCTTACTTTTGTTTATCTGTTTTTATTGTTTACAAATTTGCCATAATTGAACTCAGACCACTCACAGCAGCATCAAAAGTTAAATATGGAAAAAAGGCACTGAATCAAACAATAAAAAGCATAAACAGTTAATGACAGTAAAATCATTTAAGCAAAATATAGCATAAAAATAAAATATCTTCATAATTCCATAAGCATATGCATAAACGTCATGCAGTCAATTGCAGATAATTTTCAGTTTCTGCTGGAGTGAATAACTTGGACAGTTTGGAAAAAAATTGTTTACTAGAACAGGGATGGTTGACAAACCTGGACCATTTCTTGCCAGGAGGTGGAGGTGAGATCATGAAACCATTAGCATGGTGCCAGGGAATTCTTCTTCTGAAGTCAGAAGGGGATATCTTTACCAGCTTACTTTAATGCTTATGCAAATATAGCAGCAGATCCAAACAGTGACAGCATGAATACAATATTTCTCTGTAGAGACTGAGGGGGTATGAGGGTTAAGGGTAGGGGGGGCAAGAAGGAGGTGAGAGGAGGGGAGGAGGAAGCGATTCAATCGCACTTTAATTCTGTGCTCTGAGGCAGCAGGCAGTCACCAGGGGCCAGTGGGAATGGGAAGCCTGTATGTGCAGTTAAAAGCTTGTTGAACGAGTAATAGCTGTCACTGGTGATGATCTCCTGGAGGAGAAGCTTTCCTGCACACAGACAAGGTTCTGCTTTATAGAGATGCTGTATCAGAGGCTAATGGCCCACAACCACCACCTCAACTAACTTCACACACCAGTCATGTGACCTGCAGAACAGTGACAAATGCCTCACAATGCAGTCATGCACGCAGTGAGAGAGTAAACAGTAAAGTGAGCACATGAACTCTGGAGTGACTGAGTGAATTTTGTGCTGACCAAGGAAACCCTGAACTGACCAAGTGGATTATGCAGTGGCTGAGTGGATTTTAAAGAGATGAAATAATCTATGTGGTAACTGGAATCACTTTGTCCATCTACCTGTTGTGATTCAATTCAATGTTGCCCATTCCCTATTTGTTGCTTTGCAATTGTGTGAGCCCACTCATCAGTTTTCAAGCTGGGGCAGGCAGTGGACATTCATTGATGTATCTAATGACACCATTAATGAGGGTAAAATTATATTGGAAAAATGAGGATGTGGATTCCCTGTTCTCACATTACCTACAGTGATTGTAAATAGCTCTTAATATCAATATCACACCATAACTCAAACAAAATCTATAGAAGAGAGGTGCAGGGGGAGAAGGGGGGGTTGGGGGGTTAAAAGCAAATCCAGCCTCTTGTCCTGGAGGTGGGGGGGGGGGACTTGCTACAAAACCAAAAGTGCTTTTGACTGCTACTGCATGTTTTTGCATATGTCAAAATCCCTCAGGGTGATGGCAGTGTTATGTCTCTCATAATCACACACAAATTTATTATTAAATATAAATAACAGCCAAAGTCAATGGATTGTTCATTCTAGACTATACTACATTACTAGATTTGTATATCATGCATTTTCATGCATGTCTGTAGAACAGCAGTTTGCATGAAGTGCTTCATGGTATGACATTTCTCTATGTATGCATAAAAAAATAATCTTGATCAACACAATGATCTTAAGTAAAATAAGCAATCAGACCAAAAATGAAATAGAAAAAGTCCCACTGCTGCCTATAATCTCCTTTGTCAGGATTAGTTGAGTGTACACTCACTAGATCGCCCAGAATCCTATGAGACAACAAGAGAGAATCTACTTATGATAAAAGAACAGATTAAGTCCGGTAGAACAGAATACATCAGGTCAGGCTCTGTGGGTCAGAAGAATGAAGCGGCATGGGAACAGAGAGAGGAATTGCTCTAAATCTGCGGGGGAGGAAATACTTTTTCAGCTAACAATTGGATGGATTTGATTATTTCATTCACTGTGAAGGTAAAAATATGTTTGGTGGAAAATACCATAGTGCAGGAAAAAACAAAGAGAAGAAAATCAATATGTCTTTTAACATTCATATGCACAGCAGCGCCAGACAATGAAATCAATGTCAATACAGCAAAGTGTTTGAGGAGTGGCTCTTCATTGCGTTCAAAGGACGCTGAGTTTCTGTGGGCGTTCACACAGACCATTCAAAATCAAGATAGCCATTCAGGGTTTATGGGTACCAAGATCTTCTGCTGTCTTTAAATGTGTATTGTTCCAACAGGATTTTTTCTTATCCTGATCTTGATTGGATGATGAGGAGAGAGTCCATAACACTCTAAGGCAGCAAGCATAATGTGTGATCATTATCAGACAATCCACACTCTCTAATTTCATTTCTCTAATAGCCATCCTTTCTCCACCATGCATAAATCTAATCAAAGTTGTAGCTCAAGTATACTAATTAGGCTGAATAATTTGAGGTGGTTCATCAACACAGGAATCTACCTCTGTACTGTAGTGGGAGGGATCTAGTCTTATTTCAGATTGCTGTTATGTAGTGTGCAGTTTTTGTACTGGCTTTTGAATGTCGTGGCTTCATATAATGGCATTAACGCATCACAACACAATGAATACTCCCTTACAAATTACATTTCTGCTCACAAAATAGCTTTTACACAATGTACATGTTTGCATGCAGACAGGGTTTTGATGTTCTAGGGGAAAAAAAAGCTGTTAGTGCAATTGCTAAGGTGAAGCTGCATGATGTGCCTGGGCCAATCATATTTAGTGAACCAGTTTCTACATTCAGAATCCTTTGTATCACATTTATGTAAATGGGATGCACAACTGCGTTTTAAAAATTGAGCATTAATTATTAAATAAAACCGGGGATATGTGGGTCGCTACTGAGTCCCAGAAGATGCCTCATTTGCATCACTGAATTGGCTTTCAGTCATCTTCTCATCATACAGCTTGGCTCAGTGGATTTGTTTAGCTGTGTTCTGTAAATCAAACCATCAAGTGTCAAAGAGGACATCCGGGGTATTTGTCTCTAAAACTGAAGAGATCAAATAACCTCTTACTTTATTATTCCAGCCATTGTGCCATGGGAGCTTCACTAAATGGGGTTGGATAGGGATGTGGATGATGGGTGTGGGTGTGGGTTAGAGATGATTGTAGGGGAGTGGGAGGTTGGGGAAGTGATTGGTGCGGGTGTAGGGGTAATTACGGGTGTGAGTGAGTGTTGCTGATGAGTTGTAGGTTAATGATGTGTGAGGGGGATGGCGATGTGGGTAGACTCCCCTGGGAAGTTCAAGGCTGCATGGGCAGCTGAGGGCTAGGCTAAGTGGTGGATCACAGAAAGGGCACTTATTCTAAAGGTGCTGGCACAGAAATGAAGGAGTAATCAGAAGATATCAGACGATAGCACATGCTGGACAACCAGGGCAACTCCCATAGAATGAATGGAGTTAGAGTACAGTTCACTGAAAACATAAATCAGGTTCCAGAGAAAGTCCATGATCTGAATTCTGATCTTCTATTTAGCACAAACCACTGAAGGCAAGCTCTTAATTTATGCAAGCTTTCTCTGCACAAAGAGAAAGTAGGGGAATTAAAATTTCAGATTCGGCTGAAACAAGGGAATGGGTATTTGGCTTATTCACAAACTCAAATCAAATCACTCGATAACTTGATCTAACAGAACTGGACAACAGTGAAAGAAGAATATGTATTTATGGATATTGTAGTAGCTGATGGGTGCTGACATGAGCACTTCTGCCATTTCATGTATGTCTGCTCCATAAGTCCTGTTGGATCTTTTGTGCTGTGTATAAAGGGTCATAAATTGTAAACTATTAAATACACACTGTATACTAAGATTCCTGTTTGAACTTGTGATATAAAACCACCCAATGAAGAGAGAAGTCATTAGCACTGCATATTACATCTATCACGGTATGTAACAGACACAGGTAATCATGCTATGTTGCTATAAATAAATGTTGCTGACCAGGATGAAATGCAAAAGACCGCACACAGAGTGAGACAGATTATTCTGGGAGAAAAGTGACAATCAATCTGCTCTTGCTGTTCTGTATGCATGCCAGAAGTGGAGAAGATAAAGAGGTTTGCTCATGAATCAAGAACCATCATTCCAGCAGCCACACCAGACAGAAATGGAGTCACCTGTCATTGGGAGCTGTCACCTCCCCTAAGGACTGGTTGCCCATTGCGCCATATGATTGGCTCATGTCACAGTCCAGTGACAGTCTCTGAACTCCCCAACCTGTCAGGTGTAGCGTGTTTCACTCACATAAACCATCACCTGTCATTGTGTAACTAAACTAAGGACCTACTTATATGGTAAATAAATAAATATGTAACACAATTTTATGCAGATTTTATGAAAGTGTGTTTCTACAAAAACTCTGGAATCTTAAGTATGGAATGATACCCAGAGGTTAATGGCTCCATGCCACAGATGACCTCATTTTAAATTCAACATACCTCAGAGCAGGTTTCAACCTGGTGACCTTGAAATTTGCAAAGAAGGCAGCACCACTATTTCAGTATTTATACATTAGCACTGGCTCTCCGTACATGGATTAAACTTAGCCCGCGACAACAAGAACATTTTTAAATCTCTCTACTGAAAAACGATTTTAGGCTTCATCCATATCCAGGAAACCAGTCATGAGTTTAACAAAGTATAATAAAACATATTCAGTATGTTTCAAAAACAAAACATGACACCCAGTTAAACTAATAATAAATATACAAGTACATGACCATCTGTGACTTGTCATGTAAACTTTCTGCAATTTTATTGGCTTTTATCAACTTGCCAATTTTCTTCATCAAAATACACTGTTAAAAAAATCTGAGACTGCAATACATTTGATTCAAATCACATGTGCAAATATAGACATTGGTACCTGAGTTTGACAGTGTTTTACTGTGCATTTTTTTACTACAAATAACCAGCCCAGAGCTAACGGAAACCTCCTGGCCTAGTTTTTACTCACTCCTCATTCTCTACCACTGGTCTGCTCATTTCAGGGAGGTGGTATCACTCTCATTTTCACATGGAGGTGTTCAGCTCCATCTACTTAGGGGCAGATTCTCTCACCTCTCACAATGAAATCATTTAACTTACAATTTATGTGGGCTGAATATTTTCAGGGAACAGAGAGTGATTGACATGCAAAATACAACAAATTTTCTCACATCAACCAAACCACAAAGACTTACATCTGAGCCACGTGGCAGCATTTGACTATTAAACCTGACCTTTTACTGTGACACTTGTGTTTTTTTGAAATCATTCCATTTTATAGGTAGATGGTTTTATTTGGTTTACAGTGATTGTGAATAATAATAATAAAAAAGATTTCAGCTTATTTCGATTACTATGGGCACCAACCAAAATATTGAAGTAGAGACATCTTTATCTGAGGAGTTGCAGTGAATATTAAAAATGATCTGAGTCAACAGAGATGAGGACAAAAGGGCATGTGATGTAGCAGATACTTTAGGAGGGCCAAAGGACAGAGCAAAGACAAAGAGGATCACATCTTCATACTCCTCTCTCCTTCTGTGTATAAAATCAGCTTTTCCATCCCAGTGCTGACATCATCATATCTCTCCACTCACACTATCTCTCTCTATAAATTATTAAGAATGCATGGTGGCACATGTGAGCCAGCACTGTGCTCTCTCTGTATAAAATATATACTAGGGACTTTGTCTTTTATCACACATATTGTGTGGTGTGGCAACATCTACACTTTTAGAAAAATAAGTGCTTTAGAGCACCTTTAAAGATTTTTATTTGTCCTGCTGGGAGAACCCTTAAAAGTTCATCTTAGATACAGATATCTTTAAAGGGATCTTTATATAACCCTCAGAATAAGGTTCTACAAAGAACCTGTCAGTGAAGAACATGTATGGGTTCCTCCAGCAGGACAAGTGAAGAACCCTTTATAAACCTTTATAAAGCTTAGTGATCTGCATATCTCTTATCACTGAATACCACTGACACTGACCTTACATGTACATGTATCTATGTATTTATATATAGTATATACATATATATGTGTGTGTACATATGTGTTAATGTCAGTGTTTTTCACTTATAAACATATGTTTGGTTTTGAAACACTCCACAATGTATGTAAAAAGAGGCAAAAAGGTTTCTACATGGCACATGTCATTACATATAATAATAATGGACTGTGACTAGCAATACATCCATGTTGTAGAGGCAGAGTGATTTTGATAATTTAATAATTATAATACACAAAAAAGGCTTTGAGATCCTTCTCCCCAAGAAATTTCACCATGATAATGATGAACAGCAGAGAGATGAATTTACACAAGTGAGCAAGGTCTACACACTGCAGAAAACTGGCACAAGCCCAAACAGAGAACATTAGAAACTAAACTTCTGATAGAGAAGTTTCTCCAGAGAAGTCATTTCAGAGATGAAGAGCAGACACCACTGACAGGCAGCAACTGACTTCATTTACTAGTTCAGACAACCACCATGTGGTCTGGAGGGAAAAACAAAAATCAATGTATAATCACATTATGGAATCTGTCACAAATGGAGAGTCATTTGCTTCTTGTCTCTGTGGAGACCTTCATGAGTAGAGGATTGTTGGATAAACCCTTCATCTGGGGGATGGGAATGAGGGTGGGGGGAAATGGGTCTTAATCAAGCATGCATCCTTAAGCAATGTTTCAAGTTTAGAGAGGAAAAAGGGGCACACCCTCCAAGGAGTGGCTGTCTCTGCACAGAGAGGGAAGATTGGAGAGTCACTGCTGATGTAAGCCTTTTACACAAAGCCTCTTCAATCTGGAGAAGGAGCATGCTGTGATGGTGGGAGTTTTTTGTGTGGAATATGAGCAGAAAGGCGATTGTTCAAAGTGCCCCTGCTATTGTATCCATCTCCTTTTTTCTATGCAATTCTCACTCACTCCCTTCCACTTGTTTTCTTTCTCACTCCTTTGCTCTATCGCATCTCTCTATTCGTCCTTCTCATGTTCACACTCTTTCTCTCAGCCTCCCTCCTACTCTGTTTCTCTCTCTCACTGAATGAGAAAATGCTCAAAGCTGGTAATGATATTTGGAGCACTGTGCCCCTCTGAGATCTGGCAACCTACCCTTCTCTCTCAACATCTCAATCCTGTTCTGATCACTCACACACACTGACCCCACCCTGCCCTCACACACACACACACACACACACACACATGCACATATAGTAATTCACATGTACTCATACCAGCATACACACACTCTCATCTTGTGAATGTCTGTGTCCAGTCAAAACCCTCTAATCTCCATACCTGTGCTAAGTGTCAGTCTGTGTGCTTAAACTTGAAATGGGGGACACTTTTAATCAGATGCTTGTTAATGAGCTGTCAGGAATTTAAATCGGGACAGAGCACCTCCTCAGCTGATTCTGGGCTCTGGAGGGCTAATGCCTTTCCAGTGCCTCACACCTCACACCTCACCACCTCACAACACTCACCCCCAACATTAATGTAAGTGCACTTAAAAATAAAACAGTGTGAAAATACATAACTTAAGAAAGAACAGAGGGGAAAGGGAAGTGTGTGAGGAGAGAGAGATGGTTATAAAGCTTTTTTTTAGCAAATTTATTTAATTTGCATATTAAAAGGGTAGTACCTGCAAGGATTAATGCATACAGTAATGCAATGGAGATAACAGACAGTTTTACTGCCACTGTTTTTAAAGAAATAATAACCCAAATCTTGATTCAGAGTGTAGTGTTACAGACACAAATAAATATTCGTTGTATTGTAGTTGAAAGATTTATTGACGAAGAAGATTATATGCAGGATTTATTTGAATATGGCACGTTAGTCTCATAATGCACTGGAACTCATTTCTGATGTGAATAACATCACACAGCGTATCAATGCTCTAACAAAATAGTGCCATTACAAACCGAGCTGCTGTGAAAAGACAAAGCTTTATATTTGATTGAATCTGTAACTCAAAAACCATGATATGATCTGAACCATAAGTTTTGTGATCTGTTTCACCCCTAATATATTCCATCCTGCTCTGGAATATTTATATATGATATAACATATATACATCCTGCTGAGGAATTTATATTCCACAGCAGGATGTATATATGGTTTATCATATTTTACTTATTTTTCTCAAATCATTGTTCAATGATCACATGTGACTGATACATTATTGCTCTGTGACAGTCTGTTCCACTGTTCCTGTCCCACAGGACCTCTCTGTTCCACTTTCCCAAGATTCCTTTCTCCCTCTCCTGATTTCCTCTGCCCTTCTGCTCTTTCCCTCCCTCACTTATTTTTCTCTCCCCTCTCCTCTCTCTCCCTCCCCCTCTTTCTGCAGTGCTGTCTGTTCAGCATGCCAATCAGGAGCATGATGAGAAGGCTGTGGTCTGTATTCTACAGATGAGTCAAGTAGAGAAAAGAGACGAAAGTGATGAGAGGGAGAGAGGGAAGGAGGAAAAGAAAGAATGAGACAGAGAATGAGGAAATTCAGGAGAGAGGGAAAGAGAGGAAGGTTGTGAGGTTGCTCTTTCTATAGGCCTGTAACACAAGAGTAGAAAACAGACATGAAAGTCCTGAATGTGGAAACAGAAGAAAGCAACAGCTACACAGCGGTACTAGGCTCAGACAAAATCAATACTTTCTTCCCCAAGCTTGTTGTAGGTTACAACCAAGAGCTGGATGGGAAGTGTATTTTCATTTTTTTTTGGTTTTCTTTCAGTTTTTCATTGAAAATAAATGCACCTTACATGTGAAAAGCAGAGGAGGCACATTGTGGCATATGTGTTTTCTCTCTGTAAAGAAAAGAGCATTTGCATCCTGCTTTACATCATTTTTACATCAGTTTTCTGAAGGGAGAGTGGGTGGGGCCATGCTAATTCTATACTTGTAAACGAGCATGTTTAATGAACATTCATGCTTAATTGCATGCTCGCCACAGCAGAAAAGCAGATGCAATGCCAGACTATTTATTAGTGTTTACGATGGAATCAGTCAAGTGTCTGGGCTCGAATTCTCATCGCAAGCACACACACACACACACACACACACACACACACACACACAGGTACATGCAGGTGTGTGCTCAGATGCGCAGGTATTCGCAAACACACAAACACACATGCACAGGGGACACTAAATAATAAAAGCTGTGACTGACAGACAGAGAGGGCTTCTCTTCAGATGTTAGACTTGCTACTGAGCCCTTCTGTGGCCTTTCCTTTCCATCACTACCTCTTTCCTCAACGCCAGGTACCCACTCCTCTCTCATAAATGTAGCATGTTCCTCCTGTGCTTTGCTGGTCTCCATCATTTCACCAACACTACTGGGAAGATGTCATGCCACTGAGGTCTGAGCATTTCTGTCTGAAACAGTGCTATCTGACCCTTCACAAGACAGTGACTATCAATCAGATTAAATATAATGTGAATGTGAAAGTGAATCTGACTGTAAATGTTATAAGAATATAATTATAAATCTCAAAATCATATTATTGTGTGTGTATATATATATACAGTATATATATATATATATATATATATATATATATATATATACACACACACACACATATACATATTATGTAATTAATAATCATATAATAATATAGTAATTCTGAATCTAGGTCAGAATGTAGATCAAAGTCTACGATGAATCTGACTCTGAATCTGAATGAATGAGTTAAAGAGTGAATCTAAACCTCCAAAGGCCTTCTGGGGTCCCATTGCTGGAAAAATCAAAGGCAGTGGAACATCCAAAGTACAGGAAATAAAGCTTTGTAAATGTAGTACATTTAGAACAGATATGGGGGCTGTGTACTACAGCAGGTAATTTGTGTGAGTGGAGTGGGGGCTTTCCCACCAATGGCTCTTGAATTTGATTGTTCCCCACCCTCACCCAAACCTCACCCAGTCCTCCTCTTTCTAAAAACCCCTCTTTTTGATTGAGGAATCCTATTGCCTGTGCAAAAGCAGCCTCTGCTGAAAGGCAATCATTAAATTATTGAATCGTTATGGTAATTAAAGTTTGATAGTAAGCCATTATAATCAGGCAGCTCGGCCAGTGTGCTGGATAGCAGTGGAGTGTGCAGGGTAGGGATGGGGATTGCATCTGGTACCTATACAGAGAATCCCCCATCTATGGAATATCTGTTATAACTGTGTGTGAGTGTCTATTATCAGTACATATCCATTTCAATATCACTGTTACTGTGTTCAATTGCTTAGAGGCTGCATGTTTCTTGCCTCCATGTGCTCAGAGAAGTGAGACTTCACACAGCCTGTGCTCTTCAGTCTGTAATGAACTGCAGCATAAAGAACTTCAGCCCAGCTCTCCAGCATCTACCTGTTTAATAAGCCCTCCTTCCTCCTTTCAAACCTCATTACATTATTCAAGAACATTTCAGAGTGGCTTGGAGTTTATGTATCCAAAAAAACACTGAACACCTTTTTTTTTTTTTTTTTTTTTTTTAGTTTGCCCTTCTGAAAATACAATAAATAGTGCATACCCTTGCAGTGCCTACCTTTTATTTTCTCATATGTAAAGTCACATTCATGATTCCCACAACTGTACCATGTTGCTTCACATATATAATTTCACAACACTGGTGGTGGTTTTTCATTTTCTAGAACATGGTTCAGAACAGACTGACTGATAAATGATTCTAAAAATGCACATGGAGTTGTCATTCAATCTCTGTGTATAGCATTTCCGTTCTTCTTATGGGTCTTTTTATCAAGATTCCCTGCATGTGATTTCTCCTATTACATTCAGGAATTTGACTATTAGTAAAGCATGTTGACTGATGATTACCTGTTGAAATCTGTTGTTATCCCATTTGTACCAGGAGGGCAAAGGGAAAGTGAATTATTGGCTGTCACAAGGCAGCGATGGTCTGACAGAGTACATAGCACTCACACAGGCATTCCTCTGTGTGCTGAACACTTCAAGACCAAACTGTTCTGTGCCCTGAATCTCTGGGATACTAGAGGTGTGCGAAAATGCTTGTAACTAACCCCAAACCCTCAAAAATGCAGTCACATCACTTCTCGTTATACCATCATCACACATGTGCATGAGCCCACAGACACAGCAGAGGTACACATTCAGCCATCTGTTCCCTGTTTAATCCACCCACACAAGACTCACACAGTAGGCTCCCCCATTCATTAGTGACAGTGGGGGCCCCCTGCAGACCTGGGGGACTGCCATCAAGAGTATGTTACACTGATTAGTGACACCCCCTACTGCCCACCTACGTGTCCGAAGTAGAAGTGGATGATCAATTAGCCCAGCCATTGGTCAGCGAGTAATATAGACCAAAATAGACATAGGGATAAGCTAAAAGTACAACCGTTATAACATGCTCTGACTACAATCACTACAAGCTACAGCTCTGGAAAGGTTACACATCACACAGACTGACTACTATCTCAGGATTAGATGATTAGATGGAGGGAGAAAAGAACAGTGGAGAGAGGGTCCTGGCAATGCAAGAAACGCTGTGGAAGTTGCACTCCCTCCCACATTTCTGTGGAGTGGTGTAAAGGAAGAAGGCCTAACAGAGGATGTGTAAAACAATAGCTTGCTAGTTAGCACTCCTTTGATCCTGTTGAGAAAGCTCACCCACTTCACAGGAATGGTTGAGCATAGAGAAGGTAGTGCAGTAGCACGGCAATAGCTAAAAATGTTCAACTTGTGGCAGTATATTTCTCAGCCCCTGGCAATAGCAGAGACAAAGGTCTTTTGTTCAGTGGAGCCTCTCATGGTCTGAACTACAAGAGACACTGTCTCACTTGCAAGAAGTCAAATGCACCATGCTTATGTTCAGAGAAAAAGCCCTGAAGCCAAAATAAGTTCTTTAGATCAAACTCCTTTACTGAACTTCTTACTTTGTCTTATTTGAATTTCAGCAGCATAGCTGCTCACCATGCCACTACTGAAATGCTCTAAAATGACATGTGATGTGTTTCTCTGTTGTTGCATTGTTACTCTGTTTGAATGGATTTCATTTAGGTTTAGGATTTGATGGATTCACTTCACTGTCATCATTATTATTATTATTATTATTATTATTATTATTATTATTATTATCATCATTTTTATCTGAAATACATTCAGATTATGTTGTATTCACTATATAAAATATGTTGAGATTATGTTGATATATTGAAATGTTTTTCATTTTTCACTGTTTTTGCTGCATGTGACAATGGGGATTTTATTAAAAATAAATAGTGTTTTCTAGTATATTCTCCCAACAGTCCAAATCTGGTCATTGGCTGACAAGGATTAAAAATACTTTTGGTATTAGTCCTAGAAATCCATATTGGTGCAGCCCTGGCAGAGGCACAGTCTGCAGTGGCACACATTGACACAAACAAAAATTAACACATGCATGCATGCATAAATATGCACACACACACACACACACACACACACACACACACACACACACACACACACACACACACACACACACACACACACAAAGAAAGAAAGAGAGACATACGTACACATTTACATGAATGCAGATGCTTATATAAGCAGCATTGTTGTATTAAAGTAAGCTCCCCTGCTCACTGGATCATTTCAACTCAGTTGCCACTTTGAAAATCACCCCTGATGCAGAGAGAAATAAAATGGCCTGTAACGGTGGCTGAATTAAACAGTAATTGGCTCTTAAAGCACAGCTCAATGTTCCATAAACAGCAAATCCTAATTTTCAGCTCACCCAGTACAAGGCACTCTTTCTCTCTCTCTGTCTCTCTCTCTCTCTCTCTCTCTCTCTTTCTTTCTCTCTTTCTCTCTACAGAGATAAGCAGTCCCATTACAGTTGCCATTACCAGCTCCAAAAACACACAGTATTATGGAGATATTCCCCCCTAATAGAACTAATCGGCACTTGGTCAGATGCCTCTGTTTCAAAGCCTTAATGAAATGTCCACATGAATGACATGCTCCCTCATTTCACATCCATTAAAACTGCAAAAAAAAAAAAAAAAAAGGATTCATTCCATCCTGCATGGAGGGTCTTTTAAGATGAGTCACCAGGCATAAACACAATGATTACAAGGGCGAACGAACATCGAGGGGCCTGAGCAGAAGTGTCACACGTCACCCAAGGGAAAACGACTGCCACCTGGAGTGACAAAAGCACAAGACAAAAAAGTGTCTTTTCCCACACCTGAATGATGAGGGACTCTCTCCAAAGAATCCTTAAATCATGTGGTGATTCAGTTCAATGTTACCAACCACCCCCCTCCCCACACTAACCGCCAACAAGCCAACGGGCCACTGCCAAAAGAAATGACACTGGGGCACACACAGCATAATCACAGGAAGCATTCACTTAGTTAGGTTTTGAAGATGCTCACAGTGTAGTACAGACTACATCTGTTCTAGAAGTCATATTTTTTAAGGTTCTGAAGCTGTCATCAGACAGATATAAAAACAGCACACACAGATCCCTGTCAGACCTGGCAGAAACCTTGGCTGTGTTTCAAAATGGCAGTATCAGAAATACATACTAATGCACTGAGCTGCAAGTATCGTGCAGTACATACTAACAAGGGTACATTCATGCACAAAAATCTTACCCACGGCTTTCAAACTGATCAGAATCTATGTAAGAAGCAGTATATAGCTAGGACTGCTGAGAATGTAAAGTATGGATAGAGTATGCATCATTATGTATGATACAATGTACATCCCTCTAATGTATGTGAGGATGCATGAGGCCCATCATTCTTGGGAAGGTATGAAAGCTGAATGTTCATTTTAAGTGCTGTAGACAGCATGCAAGTACACTGTTTGGAACATAGCCCTTGATTTATCTCACAATTGCATCCCTACCCTCTTGAGAGATCTGGCTCAACAAACCAGCCATGGATGTCCATGAAGTCTGCTATTATCTTAAAAATGGCAACACACTGTAAACAGCATGGATTTAGGTCTGAAATGTTTTCAGAGAGCTGACAGTATCCAGCAAGGCTGGTGACGTTAACGTAACTCTAAACAGAATTAGGGATGAGAGGCGTTTACGATTGGATTCTTTGGCTCATTTATACTCAAAGCTAAAGAGGGTAGACAAAATAATGGGAATACCTAATGAAAATGGACTTTTATCAATGAATTAAACATTAATTTCATCAAATAAATTAAAAAAGGACATGTGTTTCATTTTAATGTTACTACAAATTATCCATACGTTTCTACTATTCAAGATTGTTTTTCAAAGTAACACATTAATATGTGAGTTTATAAAGCACCATAGTGATCTAACAGATTTTTTAAAAATCCCATCAGTCACAGAGACTGAAAAATAATTTATTGTGTCAAAAATGTTGGAAATCATGACAGCATGAGCTGAACAATGAAAAACCGCAACAGCAAAGTGAAAGACTACTGACAGGGATAAATAGACACTTAACATGGTAGTTGTGAAAACCAGAAAACAACAGGCTCAAAGTTTAAAATACAAATGAATTGAGAGTTTTGTGACCTAGTCCCTACACAAACTGTATGTTGTGAACTTCACAAAGCTGATATTTAGGCTGATAAGGCTGCCATCTGGAGACCACTTTTGCCCAAAAGCAAAACACAGCAACAAATAATCTGGTGTAATGAGTGTGAAACCTAGACTTCTGAGAAGAAAGTAATATGGGTTTTTGAACATTTGAATTGATTTATGTTTGGAAAAAGCTTAAGAAACCCATTAACCAAAATTGCCTCAACTCAGCTCTTATACATGGTGTTAGATCTATTATTATGCAGACAGCCATCTTGTGGGAGTCATCGTGTCCAGTTATGTTTCTTCATAGAATTTTGGCCAAGAAGTAAAATTTAAGATGACCAGATACATCACATGATTTGCATTGTTTTTGCAAAATGTTATTATAAGGCAATGCGACACATTGATATATGCAGGGGTAGTTTTGTTAGCACAAAACTAAAGTCAAACACTTTCCATGGCCTCCCCAGTTACAAGGTATAAACATGCATACATTTACAGCAGTTCAAAAGAAGGCCTGGAGCTTTCCTGAAGGATGGCCACTTCATTATTCGTTAAGAAATACAGTACTCATATGTTGTTTCCATTATTTTGTCTATGGCCATATTTATCAAGTTGGGATACATGATTTGACAACCTGCCTTTGAAAAGGAGGGAAGATGTAGATCAAGAAGATCTTGCAAGGGGGAGAGAAAGAAAGAGATATTTGACCTTGGAAATTAATGTAATGGGAGGAGTGGAGGAACAGCGTGTGTGATTGAAATGTCTGTGTTTGAAATCAGAGCTGCCAGCAGAGAGGCCATGACACCTCAGCAGAAGACCACACTGCCTGTGTTAGGGACCCAGCCTGGTGGTCATGTACATTTCACCCAATTAATGCCTTGTACTTTTTAGCTGTTCTGATTTGTATTGTATGCATGTTTTCATACACAGTAAATACAGTATATGTGTCATAAAAATAAAACAAGCCTGAATTAAATTGAGCAAAAAATATTTAAACTGAAACAATCACAATAAGACATGTGAGAGGCCATTAAAACGTAGATCACATGAGTGCATAGGGGCATAGAATATTCATATTCATATAAAATAAACAAGAATTAAGAATTAAGAACTATTACAATTACAATTGCACCATTTGAAAAGGAAATGACATGTTTTTTTTATTTTTTCATGTGCATCTAAAACAGAATATGCATCTCAAATTGGCCTTCAGGACAGGAGCTAATATCCTGTATCCTGACTGGCCATTAGGGTAAGACCTGGACAGTATGCTTATTTCTTAGAGAAGCATTGTGAAAGAAAAAATAGCACTTACCAAAAAATAGCATATACATCATTACTGTGGTGATAGCTGGACATTAAGATAAGCACAAGAGGAGCAAATGAGCTTCAACTTGTTTTTCACTTTTGCCACAATTTAAGAAATATAATGCCATTGATAATTATCATACTTTTACAAACTAGCCCTAAAATATCCAACTGCGCTATTTTTAAAAAGGAAAAAATAATCACGTTTGAATATTAAAGCTGGCTTCTGAATGAGGTGAATCCTCTGTCCACTGAAGAAGATAAGGCAGTCCCTCCAATGGTTTCTGTAAGGGGAGCAGTGGAAAAATTTCCTCAAGTCCACCCCTGTGTCCATTGTCCATCTGTACCACAGCCGGTTGAAACTCCATTTCAGGAAAGCACGGTGAATAATCATTGCCTGGGGGCAGTGAAGCACGCCTACATCTCTGCCTGCCTACACAATGACATTTCACTCACACAGAACCCGGGTAGCCTAATGTGCGCACATTAGAATAATCTCCCAGATCCCTGGCCCATCAGAACATCACGCTTCGTTCAACATCCTTTTATCCTGCTAGGTGTTTATCCCTCACTCTGTCAGGTGTTTTTTCTGTGTGTGTGTGTGTGTGTGTGTGTGTGTGTGTGTGTGTGTATGGGGGGATTAAAAAGAAAACAAAGCTGATTTTGTTTTATTTTCTATAATAGAGTTGTCTCCAGCAACAATACATCGTAGGGCAAGGCCCTCTCCTCAAAACTCTGATCAGCTGGCAGTTCTGTGGCAGATAGCACCCCCCCACCTCCTCCTCACACTTCCCACTGTCAGCGCTCCAAATACACCACCAACCCCCCACCCCCAACAGGCCGCCTCATCACATCTAAAAATAGTTCCCAACGAAGGTGTTTGTCAGCACAGCCTTCACACCGCTCATAGCAAGTGAACAGTTGCTGTAGCGTCACGGAAATAAAAACCCACTCCTATACCAGAAATGTTCTGTGAAAGTGATTACTTTTATTCTATTTACTGCCTTTTACTGCCAAAAATACAGAATAATCTGTTTTTCCACAGACAGATGTACTGGTGCTGGGGAATCATTAAATGTAGTATCTAGTGCAGATTTCTATTCTGAGTTTATATCGATCAGTTATGGAACTGCCACTCCTAGTCCCCTGCCTGGTCCCCTGGTCACTTCACTCCATCACAAACAAACCTGCTCAGCACAAACACTTCATCACAAATAAACCTGCTCACAAATAACACTCAATCACAAACAAGTTGCCTACACCAAACAAACCATTAGAGCCCCAGAGAGCCAGGTAATGAGCAATAGAGGAAATCATACAGCTACAGGAGTTATACAAACAGACCATATGCATACATACATACACACACAGAACAAGCACTACAGAACATATATATATATGGTATATATATGGACAGAAGCACTCACACACAAACACAATTCTATGGGTGGAAAGGTTCAGTGGAAACAAGCATGTGACTAATACCACTGTTCTCTGAACTGCATTTGCCACTTTACAATGTATGGGTTTGCTTGAGTTCTGTAGCCTCTTTCTAAACACATCTTAACCTGAGCGTAACACTTGGGGAAAAAAATGGAAGAGGGCAGATTTTTGAAGCCTTTTCATGGAACAGTGGTACTGATGACATGAAGCTAGGGTGTAAAACTAATAATATGCTATACCTCTTTTCAATGAAACGCCAACATAAACGCGTGTCTGTCACATGGCAAAAAGCGTCCCTCATGTTAGGGTGCACAAGGGGAAACAGAGTTTATGGTTTATGACATTCCATATTTACAAAGAAATCACTACTTCAAGCTAAGTCTCAAGTAAAACCATTTTGAATTTAAAATAAGAAGACAAATACCTTAACAGTTCTTGTATGTAATTGTGTTTCCTATTTATACGTGTGAGTGTATGTTTTTATCTGTGTCCATTGTGTATATATTTGTCCTAAGAATGAGCACGTGTGTGAGTGTGTGTGTATGTGTTCAGTTGTGAATTCTCAGTGTTCCAGCGGAGTCTGCATAGCAATTGTGTTTTTCCATTCTACCTGCAGACATAGTTGTAGTATTTCACCTGATGTCTGTGAGATGCGGTAGAAGTAAGGGGCTGGGGGAGGGACAGCAGCCACATTCCAATGCTGTCCAATGCACAAATCCACAGCACTGCAATAACTGGCAATGGCATTCAACCGGCCAGGGTATATTTAGTAAGCAGATAATAAATAAATAAACAATAATCATGTGTTCACTGTCTAAAAACCCTTCATTGTGTAAAAACACTGCATTATCAAAGTGAATGAAAGGCACATGTGGAGCAGCTGAAATGCCACTTTTTTAACTTTTAAACTCACCAGAAATTCTTGCTTTATCCACAAATACTCAGCATTATTTCCTTTTGTATACAGTTAATTGAGTTGGTGTGAGAGACAGAGGGAGAGAGAAAGAGAGAAACAGAAGCAGGGAAAACAAATCACTCCAATTTTCACTGCTAAGACTGTGATGAAAATTATGCTGATACGGGAAATAAATAATTAAATGCCGAATTACATTATAACATTTGAAATGGTTGAAGAGTTTAGATTCAGTGCCGATTACATCAAAAGCCCAGGTAAATTCATACCAAAAATATGAATTAAAATTCAGGACTTGCCACATGTACACATTGAAGGAACAAATTACACTAAGAGTTTGCTGGCATTATTTCTCAAGCCCAAACATGAAAATATATCTCTTTTACAGCTACAGTAAGAAACAATGGTGAAAATTCCCCTAATGGTGCTTTTCTCTCTGAACCAGTCACACCTAAGTCCTCTCCAAGTTCTCACCTACCCTCCTGATTCAAGTGCGCACGGGCACAATTTGACTGAGAATGAGGAAAGCCTCTCATGGTGCTGTGCAGGTAATGAACATGACTGGCTCATTTTCTCCGTGCTGAAAAGGAAAATACACAGCAAAGAGTGTTGTGTTCAGAACCAATTATTTTGAACAGGATCACACTGACCACTAGCTACCCATTTATAATGCAAATGTGACCATGTTTGCAAATAAAACATTTAACTACCGCTTCTTAAAAATAAAATAGTGTTTCAAAAAACAATTTTAAGGAAATGTAATTCTACATATACCACATAGCTCTGCTTGCTCTAAGTTCCATTATCAAGCCTATCCTTTTCCAGATGAGATATTTAAATTATATTACATCAAACAATTTGTTGAATGTGTTTATAGTATAATATACATGCAAACCCCCTCCTGAAGTTGTTTACTGTATCAAATGATAAAATAAACATTCTTTTCCAATATGATTATTTGACGAATGGTAGTTCTCTGATCCTAGAACCAACAACATGTGGTGTTCTGTAATGTGTGAAATTATATGCCAATATAACGAGGCACTATTCAGGATATAAACGTAAAATAGAAAACCTCATTACTATTTTGGTTAAAATGCATACTGGATAATACAGTCATTGTGCATGCTGGGCAATATAGTCATTATACTCAAGTGTCCAATGAATCACTTGAAAATCATTGCTCATGAATATGCAAATAATGTAATATTTTACCATAATCTTCTCTCTGACAAGATTCTGAAGTCCATACTGATGACTCTGAAACACTTTAAAATTAGAGTTCCATGTTGCTTGAATCAATGAAGGCTTAGTTTTATTTTAAACATATAGACATCAAAACATTTTATTTTAGCTGCGCATCCTCTACTGATAAACAATGCTCTACTATTAAACTTTAGAGTAGTGCAAAAGAGACAGATCTCATTTCAGACAGTTTTTGACATATGTCAGACAGGGAACTTACGTGACAGAAACAAGAGTGCAAATATATTATATCACTTCTTCCAGAGCCTCCACCTTCTGTAAGCTCTGAAACAAAGATATTCAGGTAATAACACAGTGGAGCGCAAGTACAGCTTCAGTAGCTAATGAGAATGTGTCTATTGTGTTGGAAAGGGTGGTCTAAATGCAATTTAAATGGGGTCTGAATGTGAGATTCAGCCTGTAACCCCAGCACTCCTCCATGTTTGATGATAACCACTGATAAAAGATCCTGTTAGCGTAGCCGTGCTGTATTAAAAAATGTTCCTGCGTCAATAGTATGAAATCCACCCACACATGTCCTCAATCACATATTTAAACGTTTTCACATGGAATAGAGAGGGAACTATATTTCAGTAATCAGTATAGCTGTTACATATTTAAATGTGAAGAAATACATGTCTGAATATATTACAGTGATTGGTTTCAATTCAGAGGGTGGGGCAGTGAGTGAGAAAGTAAATGAGCCAGAGAGTGAAAGAGGGAGAGAAGGGAAGATATAGGTTAGTCTGCAGTCTATAGCTATCATATTAAAATGTCTTTCTTTGTATCTTTAACACTGAGTCGGGTCTATAAATGGGTACAAGGTGGATGCATATAAATTCCACTTGAGCAACAGCATAATTTAGTACACTATACCCTGGCGCCCCCATGCTTTTAGCTAACTCCATACTGCACATATTAGCGTAAATGACATATCTACATGGTAACACCGCTAGGGATTACACCATCAAATGAGACTAGTTGTGAAGGCCAATTTCCCTGTATGGTGGTGGGAGAGACTCAAAATGGAGTCACCAGAGAGGAAAGCCAGAGCAGCATCTTTAAAGAAGGTGGTGGTGGTGGTGGGGGGGTTGTATCTGTCACAATGAAGATTAAGAAAAATATGCTGCACCTACATTATAGTGCCATTTATCACAACTTGATTTGTGTTCGTCTCACTCATTAACAGTTACTCGATCTCTGAGGTTTTTTCTTGCTGACTGCTCTCTCTCCCTCTATCACTCTCTCTACCTCCCTCCCTTTCATCACACACATGGAAGTGAGGAATGTGATGCAGTGTTTCACAGCTGCAGCTCGTGGACATGTGATGACAGCATTGCTATGAAAAACAGTTTTGCTGAACTCTGCATTGCTTTCTGTCTAACTGCTGTCTTGGAATCACTTACTGATCTCTCTCTGTGTTTTTATCTGTTCTCTCTGAATCACTTACTGATCTCTCTCTGCGCTTTTATCCGTTCTCTCTGAATCTCTTACTACTCTCTCTCTCTCTCTGTTTTTATCTGTTCTCTCTGAATCTCTTACGACTCTCTGTGTTTTTATCTGTTCTCTCTAAATCTCTTACTGCTATCTCTGTGTTTTTATCTGTTCTCTATGTATATCTAACAGTTCTCTTTGTATCTAACTTCTCTCTCTGAATCTCTTACTGCTGCTCTCTCTCTCTCTCTCTCTCTCTCTCTCTCTCTCCCTCTCTCTGTTTTTATCTGTTTTCTCTCTATATCTAACAGTTCTCTTTGTGTCTAACTGCTATCCGGTTTTCTTGCGGCTTATCATGTTCCCGGGGCCCAAAGGATGCCCTTCTCACTGGAAATAGGATTCAGCGTCAGTACCAGCGCAGGGGAACCCTAGGGAGTCTTCACTGTGTTTCCTGTTTCCTCTGACTAATGCACTACCACTGCATGAATACTTTAGACTGTTTACAACTCCCACTGTCCAGGCATGTTCTACAGAACATCTCATCCCTTGTAGGCTGAAGCACGACACTGTCACATTGGCAAAAAAAGGCCTAACCATACACACGCACGCACAGTCACAAAACCACATGTGCTCACAAACACATTCTCCTCAGAAACACATAACAGCCTTTCTCTCTCTCTCTCTCTCTCTCTCTCTCTCATTCACTTTCTCCCTCTCTCTCTTTCTCTCTCACACACACAGAGGACACTGTTCTAACAGCACTGGTTCATCTCTAGGAGAATTAGATCTAATAAATTACCACCATCCCATTATCTACAGGAGCCCAGAGACACAGAACTTTGGTAATGTAACTTTTAACTGCAGTGAGAAAGATGAGCAGAGCCTCATGCGCTTGAGGGACATAGCAGTTCATCTGTAATGCTGGCTGTGCTTCGGACTAGCTGTCTGAACAACATAGATGTCTTGCCCATAAATTGCAGCAACATGAGAATACACCGAAAGACAATCACTGTCTTTAGTCAATCCATTAAGGCATTTACCAGTGATAGGAGTGGTTTCATGATACAAACATGTGAAGCTGCCATATTCACTTGTATCTACCAGAGATGAAGCAATCATTGTGGTTAGCTGTGGGGACAAAAATATTTGATTGGCTGAAAGAGGTTAGTGATTGAAATCAAATGAAGAGATGTATTATATATTTATATATTCATAAATATGACACTTTGTCTCTGAAGGAATTAAATGTACAATTTTTTTCCCTCTTCCTGCTCAATTATTGTCACTACACATCATTTCCTCTTCATCAGGTGCTGTTAGTCTCTACATCAAATCTCAGGCAGACCAAATAACATGTTTCTAAATATCATGAATTTTGCTAAGGTGAACTTATTCTTTGTTTAATATTTTATTCTCATTTCATAATTCAGCACCATGAACCTTCTGGAGTGACTCCAACTCGAGTATTGGTGGGACATCCGGACAGCCACAGTGTCTGATTTTGTTACTCCTTTAAAATCAGTGAACATTTTCGAAAATCAATGCAGGAGAGTTAACTCTGTACTCAACTACTTTATTCAATCAAAACCCTATGGCTCTCTGGAATCAGTGGTCAGCCTTTAACTAAAGCAAAATCTCACATTGGCATGGTCCAGATCATGCTAGCATGAACAGGCGATGGGAGCCCTACAGCACACCACAAACTTGGCCATAACCCCACCCAAGGAGGGAGAGGTTTATCTGCCTAATAGTCACATATTAGTGACTGTAGAGGAAAATAGAGAACAGCTGGTGGACACTTGTTACAGTTTCTACTATACATTTTAAAATAATACCATAGACATAATAGTATAAGAGTATTCAAATAGAATTCTTGGCCAATATTTTTACAGGCCACATTTTAAGGTCATAGCTTCACAACTTCTAAGATATTCTCAAGTTACAGTATAATGTCAATCTGCTTTTCACTGAACGATTGTGTAAGTATTCAGTGAAGCACAAAACATTCAGTTAAGTATTTATTACCATTAATTTTAAACAATCACAGACTCATAAATGTCTGATTGCATTGCTATTCTAAAATGCTTTTTATAAACATTAAGGCAAAAAAGTCATGACTGTCACTCAGCGGGTAGGAAGTAGTTATAATCTCGCTGTGTAACAACATGACTGAGACTTCTGAATAAGCTTTCTCTGCAATGATGGCTTTGATAAGACTTTGTGGAAGTGACTAGCATACAGAAGTATGGAGAGATGCAGTGACATGATCAAACAGAACAGAGAAAGTATATCCTCCTTTGTTATTCTGAATCTTAAGCTCATACACACACACACACACACACACACACATGCACACACCATTATTACCATTGTTACAACAATATTTAAGTTTTTGTAATTGTTCCAAAGACAGTACAACTGTCTTTTGAACATTGCAAAGTAAGGGCAGAGTTTTTATTCATCCTGGACGATGCTGTCTGTGCTGTTTATTTTGCACAAACTCAAAGGAAATTCAATATATTACTAGTCCACTTCTGGATGTCAAATGTGCCTTGGCTCATCTGCTCCTGTATATAATACTAATTAGTCTTGGAGAATCCCTTGTCCCAGCCAGTCTGGGGCTTTTGGCTCCATGTGAAGAAGCCTTTATATTTTTTGAAAGAGACGAGATATTTGTGTGTGCTGTCATTCAGGGTGCAGGTGGTGAATTAGGAACAATCAGCCGGTTAGACCAACAGACAGAGCAGTCATTCAGGGAGCTCAAAGTTGGAGTACAGCCTAAACATCTGTGAGGAACAAAATCCTGCAGCAAATGAGGGATGACTAAAAACAGAATGCTTCCCATACTGATCAAACAGCTATGGGGGGAACTTGTGGAGAGCTTTAATGAAGAGAGACAACATTACTGACTTTCACTGTATGATGGGCAAGAAACTGTTGTGCCACAGTGCATGATAAATGCACAGTCCATGATATATATAGTACCAGTTTAAAAGAGAATAATGAAATGTGAAAGTGACATCCAGATGGATCCAGATGTATTGAGATGTCACGTATATTTATAGCTAGTGCGCATTATGTACTAACTACCATAAAAAAAATCGATTATAGTTCAGGTGTTTTCTCCTTTTCCTCAAGATAATTTCAAGCATAAGCAGGCCTATAATTATTTGGATTGAAGTAAGAATAACAATTAATTCAGTGATTCACAATATTTTTTTAACAAATGCCTGTAAGAAAATATGTTAAGTGTTAAGATGACTCAGATAAACTAGAACATGTACTGAAGGTGACACTTTGAAGTTAATTAGCAGGTAGGTATGGCTCAGTACATTCAAACCCCATTTTAGTGCTATTTGACTCTTCTGCTAATGAGATAAATTGCAGGAATCCATCATATGCAGCTGGTGTGGTACATTGTAAGAACCAATGGGCAATGGGTAGTAAATGCAAAATGAAACATCCCTTGTCTCTGGACATACCTCTCCATGAATGTTTCTTAGATGCATTAATTTGGAACATTGGCTTTTCACTGTTGAGGCAGAGCATTACATTTTAAGAGTACATCTAGTTCATCATTGTTCTGAAGCTGTGCAGAGATGCCTATAAGCCCCTACCTGCCTTTGGATTCAAGTATAAGCCAGGGGGTGAAGAACAACCAAATGCATCTCCCCTCAGCCACAATATATTAATTCATTCATTCATTCTTTGGGAAATGGCGGGTCTGGGTGTGGGGTGGAAGGGACTGACCAAAACACAGCCATCTGTCAAGGACAGCGTAACAACACAGATGTGAACATGAGGCAAGTTCAAACAATCCTAAGCCTCTTAAGGTAGATTTCCATGCTATTCAAATGACCCACAAATACTGAGTACTGCATTACTGTGTCTCTGTGCTGTACATGTACTGTGTGAACCTCAGCATGATAAGCTGGTATGAATACAAGCATTTAGAGAGATGCATGAAGAAGAACATCATTAACAATGATGATGACTAATCTGGCCCTGTCCGATGATGCCTGTTGACCTGCTTCCCTATTGTGTGTGGAGGATTGCATGAGCTAAGTGGAGGAGATGGCCACCTCTGTAGTAGCCCTTCTCTGAGGCTGGGTCTGTTCTTCCCTGAGGCGTCATCAGGCTGTGAAACATGATGAATCTGCAAAGCTGCCAGCATGGGTCCTGAAGGGTGACCCTGAACTTTGGGGTGCAGTGAAATGGCGGTAATCATTACAGACAGTGCTACCATGTCAGGGGTGGGATGGCAACGCATGTGAAAGGCTAAGGGCTCGGCCCAGGGGTCATCTAACTGACGGGAGCCTCCAGAAGGAAAGAGCTGTCTTGTTTTGAACTACATCTTTCCTGATCTGTGACTGAGCTACAGCACAGTGATCTGGAGGACAGTCTGAATTTTCAGGTTGACACGATGGTCTGTCAATTTGAATGTGCATAAATGTGTTTCCTTTAAAAATGAGAAATGCATTTTAAAGCGTTTTAATGATGTGCCTGTTGTTTACCATCCTTTGGCTCCAGGAGTATGTGATTGTGTGTGTGTGTGCGTGCGTGCGTGCGTGCGTGCGTGCGTGCGTGCGTGCGTGCGTGCGTGCGTGCGTGCGTGCGTGCGTGCGTGCGTGCGTGCGTGTGTGTGTGTGAGGGACAGCAGGATCAGGGTGGGGGAGAGGAGAGGGTGCTGGTGTCACAGCTGTTTATCTCTGCCTGCAGGGGCACATCTGGCCTCATCTGGACCCACCCTGGGGCAGCCTCCACCAGCTGCAGTGGATTTAACTCAGCAGGACCTCAGTATCCAGCACACCCTCACTTACTTTACATACCTCCAAAATGCTACAGCTGTCTACACCCCTACAGTACTGCACCCTCCTAAACCTCCACACTGCTACACATTCCTACACCCCTACAGTACTGCACCCGCCTAAACCTCCACACTCCTACACATTCCTACACCCCCATAGTGCTGCACTCTCCTACACACCTGAGGCACTGCACTCCCTTTCACTGTGCAGAGACCTCTATTTTGTTACTTCACACCCCTGTACCCAGATCCACTGCATACCCAATCAGAACAGTGATGATGTGTGCCTCTCCTCCCTTTAAAATCATACATTCTTCATTTATCATTTCTATCACCAGTGGAAATGTTCCTGATTACACATCTATACATACACATGCACATTTGCTACAGTAACCATCCCAGATTTTGTCTAGGCAACTTGTTTAATTTATTTGAGAAACTTTCCCAGCTCTACTCCCTTCAAGTTAATGGTCCCGGGTCAAAGGTAACTTTGTGTGGTAAGCTGAACACAGGTACACAAGATGATATAATTAGATACTGCAAATCTGTCACTATGGCAACTGAGAACAGATCAGCATCCTCTATTCTGGGTACCTCAACATACCAACCATGCACTGTGTACAACCTGCTATATCATGATGTATATTACATACACCCTTGTTACATGTTCTTAAATATCCAAAATATAACACATATTATAGTCTGGCTATACATTACTCATGAAGACCAGCAATCAGTCAATTTTTATATACTTGCAACAGTAATTTAAATATAGCAAGCATGAATGTTAAACTGACAAGCATTAAATTGGTTTATATTGAAATGCATGCCACATTCCTTTGTGATGATGGTCTTTTGCCATGTATTGCCTGTGAGGGGTCCCCCTGAAGGCTCAGCCATGTTCCAACTTCAGCACTGGACAGCTCCACTGCAGTAGAACAGAGCCACGCTACATGTCTAATCACCCAGCTGAAGGAGGCAGTTTAAACGTGACATGGGAGCACCGGAGCACTTTTTAACAAGCTGCTATTTCCTTTGCCTTGTTCCAGACTGCACCCTACCAGACAAGCCAAGGAAGACAGTAACCATGCGACATATATACTGGTAGGAGAGTGTTACACTAGAGGAAGATGTGCAGACCTACTATAGAGAGGAAGCAAGAAGGAGCTATACGCAATGTATGCAATAGAACTATAGCCGTGCTACAGGAGCGGAATAGAATTGTAAGCTGAAATTGAACCAGAACCCAGATGGAAGTATCATCACTATGAATTCTGAACATCAGGTTGTCACACTGTCTTAATGTGACTTCTGGTCTAGCCCTGCAGAGTGGCATGCTGGCAATGCAGAGCTGTGCTGTGCTGAGCAGGTTAGACCAGAGTTTTCAGGTTGCGACAGGCCCAACTGGGCGGGAAGACAGAGTCAGTCACAGCCTTAGTCTGTAATTGGAAGGGGTGGAGGCAGATTCAGAGATATTTATCATTTCTCAGCAGAACAATTTCAAAGAGATGCACTTTTTTATTGTGTAATAAAACTGTCAGCAGTGGCTGGGGGTGACTTAAAGTCTTATGTAAATCTGCAGCATCCAGCCTCATGAATATGCAAGCAAATGCTACCGCTTCAGCTGTCTACAGAGAACTCTCTTGCTTCCGCTGAGGTCAGAGAAATGGGTCACATGACACCCAGGGATGGGGTGGGTCACTGATTGTAAAAAAAAAAAAGAAATCGTTCTTGTTGTTGGAATTGTTGTTTCTCTCTTTCAGCCATGTCGTTTAACAGCTGAAGCAGAGACTCTGCCTCTCATGTTTTCCTCCCTCCTCAGACTACCCCCAAGATCATGTTTCAGGCCATTACCAGCTCCGCCTAGCCCTCAGAAACCAGTCATCCATCTTCTCATGGCCTCTGGTCCCTAGCCCAATTCAAGAGATCCAGTCAGGCTCAAAAGATTCAGATGAAGGACGCTGCGCTGGACTGAGGAGCATTATCATGACCGAGGGGGGTGCTGGTCACTGAACCTGCCACCCAGCTGCACAACTCATTGCCAGGATTCTGTTCATTACTGTCTGAGCTGTGGGATTTCTCTTCCTTCCACACTCCCCCGACTCAAGCGCAAGGCTGGGGGGAGAGAACATTACCCCTGCAAATAAAATCGAGTTGTTTGGTGGCGCAGAGGGAGCATATCTAATGTGACAGACTATTTGACCTGAAAGAGCTGAGGGGCACGGCTCCCAAGGCGACCATCAAACCGACCCGCCCTGCTCCCCTTCATTTAATCAGAGGGGCTTGTCCCACTCCTCCGTCACCCCTCCATGGGAAAAGTATGCATCTATCAAAACACCAGATACAATCCTTGAAAACTGAAAGGAATAGACAGGGATTAACAGATGAAGGAGGGGTGATATTTCATCAAAATTCCATCTGTGTCTGAAACAGAGAGAGCACAGCTTGACACGACCCCTCAAATCTTCCTCTGACTTAATCTCTGTTATTCCCCTGCAAAGCTGCGAGAGGCCCGCACAGCACGCAGAGAAGAGACACAAAGGAGCCATCCAGAGCCAGGAAAGGAGACATCTTAGGAAAGGATGCACGTCTGTATAAGTAATGACAGAGGCATGACCCTTGCAACAAGATATCGACATATCAAGTGTGCACACTGCTTCGTGTTCTGAGTGTAAATTTCATAAAGATGCATTTGCTGTTTGTGACGGAGCATGTTAGGAGTGAGGGGGAGGACACCCAAGGTGCATCAGAAACAAACATTCAAAGTGCGCCAGGGCCTAACACAGCACGCAGTCCAAGGAAATAAGGAGGAGAGGAGCTGTTGCTTGGAAGATGGAAAATGTGTCCTTTTGATTGAAAACAAAACCACATGTTTTCACTGCCAGTGCTTGGCATACTGCATCACCTCTTGGGAAGAAAAGCTGAGAGACTGATTTACCAGCCCTTCATGTGCCATTTAACATGTATCCCACACATGCAAATCAATGGGCGCATGTGCATGCACACACACACATACACACACACACAAACAGGAATGTATACGCATTCAGCTGTCATGAGATGAGTGATGACATTCAACTGACAGTTCCAAAGGGGCAAAGGAAAGCTGTGAATTTGAAAAACTTGGTGAGACAATTACACCCGACAATGCAAATGAGAAAAAGGCAGCCTAGAGCTATTTTAGCACCCACCATTCAAATAGCCAGCAAGAACCTGCCACAGCAATACTATTTCACACACAACCAGCAGAAGTCAGCCGCTGCCATGGAATTATGTCCACATACAACAAGAATCAGCCACAGCAATGTTGTTACACATGCAGCCAAGAGCAATCAGCCACAGCAGCATTCTCATGCACACCTGTGCAAATGCACCGCCAGTCATTATCCACTGTAGACCTTTGCACATAATGAGCTGTTTTTCCTCTATCACCAAGACGCAGTAAGTGCCGCATGCTGCTGCCTGGACGCAGGGGCTATACATCACACACCCTGAAGCCTAAGAATAATTCCATCTGGCTTAGAATAGAGCACAAACCCAAACAAATGAGGACTCTGGGAGGTGTTTTGGATAAAGGTTAATGGGTGTGCAGCACAGAATGTGTGAGCTGCCCTGTGGGTAAATGGGTGTTAGAGGGTTCTGGAAGGATAGGATTTAATGCTTCACTGGCAGGAAGACAAGAGAGTAAGGCAGAATCAGGAGCATACCATCCTGACCTAGTCCTGCCCAAGGTCTAACACAACACTTGTGGTTTTAATCGGTATAGCCATTACATGGGTGTGGAATGGGCTGTACTGATAAGCCATTGAGGCATGGTTTTTCACTTTTTTTTTTTTTCTGCACCATTTGGTATTGAAACCCAGTTCTATAGACAGAGGAGGTGGAAACCACAATGTTAATTGTGAACTATGCAAGATGACTTCTCTCTCAGAGAGTCACATCAGCCAAAAACAAGAAAATTAATTTTCAGAGAAAGAGAAGACTGATCAAATATGTTCCCAATTTCAATGGCAGCTGTTACCAGGATAAAACAAGTCATCCCCTTTTCAGTTTAATAGGGAAAAACATCCCCCAGACCCCACACCATGATCTGATCATACCCTCACTTATCTGGTCACTGCATGCGTATGTGTGAGAGAAAGAGTAGAACAGTAGAATTCAGTTCTGGGTGCTAGGTGATCAGGATTTGCGGTGTCATTGTGTTGTTCTGTGCAGTCGGCTTTGAGGTAATAAATGTTCCTCTTGCAGAGTGAAACAATAATATACGCACTACAATTTTAAAGATGCTTTAGAGGCACAAAAAAAAAACACTTTCTAGCCTCCATGGGTCTTAGGCCAACTTTGTCTGGGTGCACACTGCTTATCATTTATCTGAAGTCTAAACATGCATTCAATTTAAGGCTTCTCTGACAGCGTGTACCACCCAGAGGAGTCTGAATTAGATTCACATTGATATCAGCACTGTATTGCATAGCTATTCAATTGATTTTTTTTTTATTTATTGTGATGCATGTGTACTGTGGGGCACAGCTGATCACTCCAAAACACTACATTGAGAAGACTGGTAGTTCACTGCACCACTCAGGGTATATTGTCAATTATTAATGGTGCATATCAAGTTATATAACAAAAGCGTATGCATAAAACGTATTCTCCAGAATGCCATGTTCTAATTCAGGTATTACGGAAAGGCATCAAGGGACCCTGCCTTTATGAGATTAGTTCTGATTGCACACCTGTCAGGTGTCTCTCACTAATGCCCCTGTAGCACTGTTTCCTTACTCACTCTCTGGTGAAAGCGCTAGTTACTGCTGAAACAAGAATAACAAGAACGTTTAATTACCCCAACCAATCAAAGCTATGTCCATGCTTTCTATGGTAACATTGTCACAGCACACCTCTGTCACCCCACCACCACGTTAGTTGCATGTGAAGAAAGAGGTTTCTTGTGGGATGTGTTGTAGATTGGAGAGCGGATGGTAGACATATTGAACCACAAAAGAAGGCTGCACTTACTGCATGGCTCTCCACCCTCTCCCTCTGTGTGCACTGTCTGTTCCAGAGAACCGCGGCTGCCCCATTCATCAGCACTGTCTCACATGGGCTGAGAACGTGCGGGTGGGAGACAGGTGTTCCCTACTCTCCCGCTCAGCTCAGCCACTAAATTCACATCGTCATCACACACAGGCCTGAGCAGGCAACATTGTGTGATGTACCATGTCCAATCCACCAGGATAAATGGGAAGGAAACCAGAGGACAAGGATGTAAGGATGCTTACAGACAGAGTAAGATGACGAGGAGGGCATTTCTTACAGTCACCATGGCAATGCTCCCTCATTCACAGTCTACAATCACTTCATGTGTAGAATTGGAACACAACTGGAACACAATTCTGGGCACGGCTTACATGGTGATAAATCAGGCCCACCTCCCGTTTTTCCCAAATAATGATGTCTCAGAGCAATCGCCCTCTCATTGATGTCAGGCCCCTGACCAGGGATCTCCATTACAGGCAAGTGTTGCCGATGACTCGAGCACAGAGGTCTGTATGTGCTGGTATCATTTCCTATAATGGAAGCTTTCCGCTGCCAGCCTGCTGATGGATGAGGTAATGGAAGCATTGTAGGAATGAGTAGGATGTCAAACCAAGGGATATAAAGACATCTTTGAACACACATAAACTGAGAATAGTCACCTCACTGCTATTTGTGTGAACTTTTCCTGGCCTTTCTCCAGGAATGAAGACACAAGATTGTTCAATACTATTAAAAAATAAAAGGACCAAACATTGCTCAATCAAGCTGCAATGGTGAGGCCAATCACTCTGGAGGAGTGCTATTTTAATAGGGGAAGGAACAAGAGCGGGTGGAATGGAGCGGGAAAGAGAAAGTGAGTGAGAGACAGATATGTAAAGAGAGAGCAGGAGAGAGAGGGAGAGAGAGAACGAATGAAGGAATAGCTCCTCATTAAGAAATTGGCCATAAATTCCAATTAAAGACAGCGTGTGGGTGCAGTGCCTGCATATGAGTAGCAGCAGGGAAAGTCCATGGGCATCGCTGCTGCATGGCTCCCCTCTCCATGGATACGGAGATGCAGAACTGGGAAAACCACAGGAGAGAAATCCCAGCAGCACAGCCGGGCAGCCTGGGGCAAGCCAGAGCCTGATTAATTACAGCTTGCTCTACAAAAACAACCCTGCCCTACTGTGGGACAGAGTGACCATACTCACACTGCACATCTGCACCACATGTCCAGCCCTAGTGTAGGGTACAACACCAAAAATACACCCACACATGATGCAGGCAGAGACCTGTGATTAACCACATAAGGGACAGTGCGAGAGGAAGACATGGAATTGCTAGGGGAGGGCAAAAATTGGGATGGCCAAACCAAATAGAACTGCGGGAGGGGACAAGACAAGCAGCCCACATCTGAGTTCACAGGTAAACACCCTGGTCAGTTCTGAGCTCACAGATAGCCTGCTGAACCATAAGTTCACTGATATAGGTATTTAGTCTGCCAAGCCCTGAGCTCAAAGACACACATCCCAACTCTGATGTTGACCATTCAAGTGTAGCTTAACTCTCTGCAACTCAACCCCCTGCCCCGATCCCCTTTCAACTTCCATAATGTAAGATATACAGAAACCATAAACAGCTCCATGCCACTTGGCCAACTTTTTTTTGTTTGTATCATCTGTTTTCCTTACTTACTTTACATTGTTTATTTTCTTGCCCAGGGTAAATATTTAGCAATAACAATATTATTAATTCCGATTAATATTTCATTGTATATACAAAATTCTCTGTAGTTAATATCCTGCAAAATGGAAATCTTTTCACATCCGCAACTCTATGATACACATGAAGTTTGAGTCACTACTAATCACTGCATTGCACTGCTGCCCTTGTTTTTGTTACATTTTTACTGGCTTGTCCATTGTTAATTATCATTTTATGCTTACTGATCATATTCAATTTGGAAGCACTGTCCCTTTAGAAACATAAACAGGTAAATGGAATACTTAAATGATGCAAGCCCTGTCACCACCATGGAAGCTCCTGGCACTGGAGTGAATAAAAAACAAGGCCTTAAGCCTTTTGTGTCAAATGCGGGGAATGGACTCAATGGAAAAGCTTAATCTTGCCCCATGGGAAAAACCCTGAACAGTGGGGTGTAAATTGCAATCCCAGCAAAAACTAAAAAAAAAATAAAACACAACAAAAAGAAAAGCATCTGGAGCTGTCACTGTGTTCAGGGCTCATCCTTGTGCACAGTGTTGGGCCTTGGTCTGTTTCCTGCCTGTGTTCAGCTGATAGAGGGATGTTGTAATCTGATGAGTGATTCCTCTCTACTCCGTGGTTAGCGTGGCCTCTGAGCAATCTTCTTCCTCAGCATCTGTGACTCTGGATTCCTATTGGCTGGAGGCCAGTGGCCAGTGGCCAGAAACCTGGCTATAAGAGATTCACAGTCATCATTTGTCACAGTGCTCTGCTCTTTGAAGGCACAACAGAGTAATGGGTTGCACACTGCTCTCGCTAGCAACTGCAGCGAAAACCAAACGTTTAGACATGTTCTCCACCATGGTTGTTAAATGGTTTTCAGGTTGATTCACTCCCACAGAGGGACATCACTGTGGTGAGCAAAATTACTGACCACTTAAAAACCTTCATTTCTATCACATTTCTACCGCAGACTTATAACATGACAGAACGTATTAATGCCCTCAGCTGGCTAATTTAAATTGCCATAAATACAGTTCCTACCTGCTATTATATTTAGCATTTTGATGCTACTGTATTTTATGCAATTTTATCAAAATGTCTATCAAAATCTGTCTTCTAAATATATGCCACAGATAAACTGATTGTAGTTAGTTTATGGAAAACATGTAGAGCAAGGTCAGTATATGCATGTATGTGTACTTCAGCATACTTCATAAAAACAACCCATGATGAAACAGTATTGTAATTTATGATTCCCTGGTGAAATACACAAAAATGCAGATTACAGTAACAGACAATAATAACAATCCAAACAGTAAGCTTACCATAAATAACTGATACATAAGCTCTGTGTTTCTTACCGTCTGCCTGAGAACTAGAGATGACTCAGACAGAAATTGTTCTTGGCTTGTTCTGTGTGTAGAACCATATACTGTTTTTAATAATAAAAAAAGCTTCTGCCAAAAGCAACACATTTACATGGAGGCCACAGTTCATAGCCATACATTTCTCTTGAGTGAGGGAAACTGCAAAGGGTTATTCCAAGTATAAAAGGGTGAGCTTGTACTTTGCACTGTTTGAACAGTGAATCTCTGTGAGCTCAGGCCCATGCCACAAAAGAAGGCTCTTACTTCCCTTTCCAATCACAGTGTTATCCCCTCACCACGCTATCATACAGCTTGGGTTATGAACCTCATTTAGTGCCTGTTTTCCAGTTCCATCTCATGTGCTATTTCAAGTATAAGTGAACAGTAAGATGTAGAGATTTTCCAGGTAAGTATAAGCAAAAAATAGGATGAGAATTATATTAACATTTTATTGAAATGCAATAACTAAACTTGAGCTCTCTGTCTCTCTATGAAGGTGTGTGTGTGTGTGTGTGTGTGTGTGTGTGTGTGTGTGTGTGGGCTTAGCTGGGTTACATGCTGTCAGCTGTACATACTGTCGCTCCTGTCTGGTATGAACACTGGGTTCACCTTGTTCCACCTGTCTATATCCTTTCCCTGGTGCTCTATTTATAAAGCTCGGGACTTCTTGATAATTCTTTATAAGAGCTTCGTCAATTATTAACATTCTCTTCTCCATATTGTACATGTTTCCCTTTCTATGTATTAATATTTCATATTTCAAGATTTCCCCCCCCTTTGGACATTCCGTTGAGATAAATCAAAGTGACATTAAGCATAAGTGAGATGGCCACATGGTGGAATTAAACCTGAATGCTGGTGCAGTGTTCTAGTAATACTATGAAAAATATAACCCTGAAAAAATGACATAATTCTTACAGCAAATTAAAATCTTCAACACTAATTTGCCTCCTCAAGTTATGAACCATTTATATTATCTGTTCCACTTTGATTCCATTTCCACAATCATCAATTCTAATGTAAATTGTGCAAAATATATTCTTAATTAGAAGGATTATTAAATACTGTGGTGGACAAACAGCTATAGGTGCACAGTATCTGCCACTGTTATGTATTGTTATATTCATAACCTTGCCCCCTTATTTGTAAATATTACCAATCAAACTTAACTAATCTGAAAAGAAACCTAGAGCATTTCACATCAGACTACTGAAATGGTTAAATTTACATCAAATTAAACATTCAATATATGAAAGACTAGGAGATTTTGCCCACAGTGTTTAGACTTTCACAGACTTGTAGGGGGGCCATTTCTGTGAGAAGTTCCCCTAGCGGGACAAACGTATGGTGGGAGGGGCTCTCAGGAAAAAGAGATCACAGAGGGAAGCCAAAATAAGTGGTCACAGTGGGAGGAACCCATGATAGGAGGTGTTCAGTGACAGAAAAGGCCAATAAAGGTCTGAGTGGTTGTGATCCAAGGTTGATATCAGCAGACTCTGCCTTGTGTAAGATAGAAGGGAGTAAGCCATTGAACCCAACACACCATCACCATCAACGCTAAAGGAGCCATTTTGTCACAGGATTTCACACCAAGCTTTGTGTTGGATATCCGCAGGGATGTCTCTCGTAGATTTGATAGGGTGCTCTGAATCCCACACCACCACTCTCACTTCCCAGAGGGAAAAGGCAAAAGGTCCAGCACACAAGCCCTGTATGAAAGTCAGCTGGGGACAGTGAACAGTGGAGTCAGAGAGACTTTGCCCTCTCTGTGAGAGTAGGATGTGCGCCACATGCTGGCTGCCCAAAAAACAATGAACCCTGTGCTTAACAGAGATTTGGAACCGGAGCGAACACTGAAATTTCTGCAACTTATTATAGAAAGTCAACCTACATCCTGAGAACATCCTGTGTGTGTGTGTGTGTGTGTGTGTGTGTGTGTGTGTGTGTGTGTGTGTGTGTGTGTGTGTGTGTGTGTGTGTGTGTGTGTGTGTGTGTGTGTGTGTGTGTGTGTGTGTGTATGCATGGAGTGGGATGGGGGAAGGGGACAACATTAATTATTGGGAAGGAAAAATAACTGTTACGTAACACCTACAGAAAATGGCATGTGCCTAAGGGGATATGAGTCTATGGTATCTGAGCTGCAGCTTTTACCTCCTTCTTACTACTGTTTCAATTAATGCAAAAGCATCACTGTGCCCATATGGGGGGGTAAAAGTATGGGGGAGGAAAGTGGGAGGGAGAGGAGAGGGAGGAGGTACAGGGGTAACCCCTGGGTTGATTAGTAGGACAGTAGCATGTTCTTAATGGAAGCTGGGCTCCACCTCTTGAGCGATGGGAGATTAATCCAGATTTAGCTCACAGAGTAATCTGCCTGAGTGTTAGTGAATGATGCACAGTTACTGTCTGTCACCCTGATCCAATATTGCACCATTTGAAGCACTGGGGGCCGTCCCCTTTAAATTGCATTAGGAAATACATCCCACCTAAGCATAAGGTCCCTTTGTCAGTACAGTGATTGATATGTGCATAGAAGCACTGATCCTGCATGCAGAGAGACCCTGTATGCTGAGGAAAGTCCCTGCTGCACTGCTCAGTCTCCCTCCATAGGAAGGAGAAATGTTTGAAGTGCATAGAATTAACAATACTCTGGATACCAAGTGGGATGTCATTATGTTGTCCATTATTTGTGAGATGTCCCTCAGTCTCCTCTGCCATTAATGGGTCTGTCCCCTTGGCCCATTTGTGTTCCAGCACAATGCTAAAATCCACCTGGCTACAATTAAAAGCAAATCAAAACTCAATGTGTTTTGCATGGGAGCATAAATCAACACCATACACAATTTTGTGAAGAGACCATGCAATAAGATACGTTTAATATATGCCTGCTTTTTCCTGCTGTCACAGAAAATGGAAATCAAGGATATGGCAAGAAAAAGTAAGGAAAAGGGCAGGCCATTGCCACGCATTTAAATACAGAACACGGACAAAGGAGAGGGCTATTTTAAACCCAAATCAGCCTCTAGGAAGGAAATTCCTCTCATCACCAGCCTGGAAAGACGTTATGTTCTTCTATTACGGATATTAGGCATATTTGCATGCATCTAATAGCTGCCCTCCATTTGTGCAAGCGCTTATGATAACAATACGAGCATGACATATACATGGAAAATAAGTAAGTAAGTAAATAAATAAATAAATAAATAAATACATAAATACATAAATAAATAACAGACACCCCTTGCCGCATGGACGCATGCAACAGGCTTTGTGTCTCAACGTTATAGTTCCTATTTGCACCAGTAAAAAAAAAACAAATAAAATATAAAAAATACATAATAATAACACATACCGCTTGGGGTTGGTGTGGGTGGTAGTGTAGAGAGGGATTAGCCTACAGTAGCGAGTTTAACTGACATTTTACGGGGGCTATCTATCACACTCTTAATGGATTTTCGGGAGCATTCGCTTGTAAGGTGACATTCATAAAATGGTTAATTAATAACCAAACACATGATTAATGAATGATGTTATTTTCTCTGGCAAAGAATTAATGCAGAATGTCGACTGTGCTTAATTATTCTCAAATAATCCTGAATTAAACGCTCAAGAATTCCGGTCGCTTATACACAACACAATCTTAAAGACGGATTTCTCAATGAAACATTAACCTGTGTCTCAATATGTGTATATCATAAACCATTACAGAGCGAAATATTTACAGGTTAATGTCCCCGTTATGCAACAATGATGTATAACTGAAATATAACCCAGTATGCATCAAGCAACATTTTAAACATGCATTTATTTTAAACTGGTACTTGACTATTGTATTGTATAACGACCCGAGAGGCTGGAGCTCGCGCAACCACAGTGTTCCGAATCTGTTATCCATCAGAAACTAGCCCCGCAGGCCTTTCCTGTATCATATGCACACATCATGACGAATATGGAAGTAGAAAAAATAACTGAACTCAAAGATCTGATCTAATGGACATCATTACGCACTCCATCACTGATTGGAGCTCTGTCACAGGTACAAAGGAAACCGGTGAAAGTCATGACACCTAAAAAATTTTATCCAGAAATATCGATAAATAAGATTCTGCGACCAGAGCCTTCACAATGTCAAACGAATAATATTTTGCTAATTAATTAAAAATATATATGTTTGTAGTGTCTGTTCCCTGGAAGACTGCTAGCACTGCTTAATTGATGTTGTTGGCTGGGCTAATGTCAACACAAGAGTTTCATTTCAGACTGGTTATGAATATCGATTGCTAACGCGACTAAAGCTGTTTCTTTGTGAATCCCACTTGGACACCTATAAAAGCTCATGATCAAATATGCACCTCGAAGCCAAATATATGTAGAAGAGTGGTCGCGAGCACGCGCGTGTAAGCTGTAGCGTGTATGAAATGTTTATACAACTCAAAATCACCGTGCTTTCCCGTCCGATCATCCAGGCGGTACCAATACTTCTCAAACCAGACTGACAGATTTTGGTGCTCTGGTTTTTGCATAGTGTATAGAGACAGTTCTTGTTTCATCTCGCCTCGATCCCCTGCTGTTCTCTCCAGATTAATGATGCGCCTGTAATAAGCAGCTACCTGCCCTTCTCACTGGCGAACGTTCTTTGCAACCCGCCCTGCAATATACCTGTAATGCGGAGTTCTCCTATCTTCATCTATCTTAATGGAATCTTCTCCCCGTCTCGCTGAAATCCCTACTCCCTAGCGGGAGGCGACGCAGCTGCCTTGACCCGCTTTCAATAATCTCGTATCATTTTATGTCAAACGTAAAATAGCTTTTCTATTTGGAGATATGTTCCAATTCAAGGTATGTCTGGCGAATATATTTGTGAACCAGTTTCATTTCAACGCATGCACGCTAAATAGCTGGAATGACAATGTATGGAATTCCGAAATGGTAACCGTAGCTAGTATAAAAATATCATATTAAGGAAGAACATTGGCAGGGGCAACCACTGTATACTTTGGACACATTTTCCAAATACATCAGAATAATATGAATTTGACTGAGTTCTTAAAGCCATTCTCACAGTATTGTGTATTCCATGAATAAGCACAAGAATTCTAGGGAACAGGAAAGGCGTCTTTGAATAGACCATGTGTCACAAAACAATGGAGCTGTTAATTTTCATCCTGATGTGCGCACAATCTTGTCTAAATATAAACCTTAGATCAGATAACAAGCAGATACAATAATATTTAATCTACAGTACCATGGGTATCTGTGTTCTCCTTCTCAAGTACTATCACCTAAATGGAGAGGTGTGATTACCTGTCTTGACGTGGACGTGGGAGCGCGTGGGCATGGCAGGAGGCCTCTGGGAGGTGTGCTCATGTGTCCACATTTGCGTGGTGTTGTGCAGGATGGTGGGGTTGGAGGTTGAAGTGGTAGAGGTGGCTGCTGCTGCCGTGGAGGTGGTGGTGGTTGGGGGCAGGCTGCGGGTAGCACCCGTGCCAGCATGCCGGGTGGTGGTGCTGCGTGGGGTGACCTGGCTGCCAGAAGCACCTGGCCCTCCTGCCCGAGTTCCGGCCCGAGTCCTGGCCCGCACTGGGGGAGTGGTGCTACTGTGGGCAGTAGTGGTGGTAGTGGTTGTGGTGGTCGTACTGGTGGTGGTGTCTGGGATTTTGGGGATGGCACTGGGCTTTGATAGAAATATGGGGTCCTGCCCGATCCCCTTGGCGTCCACCAGGTCTGTGGGAACGTAGTCCTGAACGGAGCCCACCACAATCCACTTCAGCAGCATCAGGCTGAGCCCCAGGCCGATGAAGCCAATGAGGAGAGGCACCACACATAGCCAGGTCTGCTGGCGGGGCCACAGGGCGCAGCCGCCACAGCGGAGGGGCCCCGGCTCAGGGGGTGAGGCCTGCTCCCTGCCCGTTGAGCCCCCGCCCCCCTCTGGCTCCTCCATTATCATCGCCCCTGTAACGGCCGCTCCAGAGATCTCGCTCATCCTGCTGGCTCAAGAAGGGTTAACCCCAGAACCAGGGACCGGATAGGCATGGGCAACACGGGACAGAGGGGCAGAATGAAATATACAGCATCTTTCTCACACACTGATATACACACACTCAAAAAGACATACACACAGACACAGACACAAATGCAAAACAAACACACACATGCGTGCACACACACACGCATACACACGCACACACACACACAAACACACACACACACACACACACAGTGGGTTAGATGATAAATGGGGGATGGGGGGGTGGAAGATGTGCTGCCTCAGTTGTTCTCCAGGAGACCGGTCCAGACCTCCTCCAGAGCTAAAGTACAACAACAGAGGAATCCGAGGTATAAAAAAACAACCAGGAAAGAGGACTGAAGGTCTGGAATCAGGAGGTGTGTATCAGAGGGGGGAGACAAGCTGTAAATCCGTCTGTGCAAACACCCTGCCGCAGCGCCCGCTTGTCGCTACAGAACAAATCCAGCCATTGCTTTTCGTTTTTTCTTGATTTTTTTGTTTCCCCCTTGTTTGCCCAATTTGTTCGTACTCAGTATTCCAAACAGGGCTTTAGAAAAAAAAGAGAAGGATCATGGCTCCAGGTTCTCCTCTCCTGCTTGAGATTCTGGGTTCTATCCGCAGCTCACTTTCATCCGCTGAGTCAGCTTATTGCCCCAGAAATGCCCCCCCCAACATACACTCACACACTCACACATGCATATACACACACTCATGCACTCACAGACCGACAGGAACAGAAAGGAGCTGGCGGGTCCCCCACTGCCAGCCAGAGGGCTCTACTGCATCCCACAGGGTTTAGAGCCAAACACAGAGACGTGCTGCGCTGCTGTAATCCAGCAGAGGTGGATCCAGCATAGGGAGATGCTTAAAAAAACAGTGGAGAAAAATGGACTGGAAGGAAGTGGGGAGGTGGGTATCTTGGAAGAGGAAAAAGAAGGAGTTAAATCTGCCTCCTGCTGATCCCAATCCAGTTTTGGGACTCAAGTCTCCGAGGCTGTCAGCTCAAGTCCTGCTGTCTGTCTGTCTGTCTATCTGTCCAATGCTTGCTTCTGCGGTAGAGAGGGAAAAAAGCCCTGCTATCACTCCCCTTGCTACATTCCAGCACTGGAAGCAAGCGAACAAACCTGCAAGAGATGGAGGGAGAGAGCGGAAAATTTCATCAAGTGTAGCTCCGTATCCGGATGCTTCTGTCGGAGCTTGCCCCGAGGCACAGCCCAGACTCCTCCTGCTTGGGTGCTTTTCTTTTTTTTTTAGCAGGGCTGAAAATCTCTTCACTCTTCTCTCTGCTGAATGCTCGTCCCTCCTGTACTGTCTCAGCCTGCGATGCAGCAGCCAGAGACACAACGGCTGGCCACTCCTGCCGAGCCCGAGAGGGGGGTGGAAGATCAAGCAGGGGAGAGAGAAACAGGGAGCGAGGAGGAGGGAGTGCATAAGCCAGCCAGTGAGTGTGTGTGAGAGAAAGAGAGAGAGAGAGAGAGAGAGAGGGAGAGCAATGGGGGAGGAAGGAGGCGGGACTGCACCTGCTCCCTCCACCAGCACAGACAGAATTCTCCGCCTCCATCAGAGAAAGAGAGGTGGGACAGAGCGACAGGGGAGGGGATAGAGAGAAAGCATGCAAGGACGGGTGGGGGGAGAATGAGTGTGTGAGGTAGGCAACAGAGAGAGAGTGAAAGAGATAGAGGGGGAGGGAGGAGAGAGACAGACACTGATCCTAGCCAAAGCACTGCAGTATCAGCAGCAGTAGAGAGAAGCAGACAGCCTGTTCCTCTCACAGGACTACAGACAGGGCAGAGCCACGATAACTATACCCCTCCCACTCACACAGGAGGACAGCTAAGACACCTGGGGGAGGGACATATTCACAGAGTCCCCTCCCCCTCTCCGCCCCACCCTGGGATATAGGGTGTGAGATATAAGGGGTATTCACTCATACAGGAGAAAGAAACTGAGAACTCTCACCATCAGAGAGACAACCCTCACCCTACCCTAATAAAGTAGCCAATAGGAATCTTCTCACACAGACCCCCCTCCAAGGGACACAGACTTAATTTCACACCCAAAGGGTACCACAGACACAAGATCTGGGGTCAATTAAACTCAAGAAGGCTTGGCACCACACAGAAAAGAACACGGGCTGCTTTTCCTATCGTCAGATCATTAAATGAGCCCATCTACACAGATGGAAATGCTCAACTGCCCAACAAGATACAAACTTGGAGGAGTACAATAATAAAAAAATCTGTGGATTAGTGTACAGAGACTGGGAAACATGTGGTCTTTTGCTTCCAAGATGAGTCTAACATGGCTCATTTATTATGTGGTCTTTTAATAACCAATTGCACTATTTATTTAACAGCACTTGGTTGTTTTGAAAGATATGTTCAAATGTTAATTTCAGTTATTTTTCATTGATATTCACCAAACGCATCACACAGCCACTGTGTAACCTATCCGCAACGGCTTTCCAGGAATCCCACCTTTGGCATCTGCTGCTATCTCAGAAATGCACACCATCCCGCTCGCTCACTAAGCTCATTAAGACCACATTACTCAAGCTGACAGCCCATCTGCCCATTACCTGTTTCTTCTGACCGACGCTTTACATACATACTGATCCTCTGAACTTGGCTCTTTGATTTTAGCAATGCAGATCGCATTAGTGCATTGGTACATCTGTGTCAGTCCCCACTTTTAGGATGCACCTCCATCCCTGGTACACTTCACCATATCAATACATTTAATATATAGGAGTATTTTGGTAGTGTCTATATACTAAAAATATAGACCGTCTCATAAGTATTTTTGTTGTACTGTTGCTATGTACGACAAGTTGACAAATTTTACTTTCAGATTTAACTTTCAGACATATGTAGTCCTTGAATTCCTCTAAATCTCTGTCATTTCCTTCATCTGGATGTCTTAGAAATGTGATGACATTAGGCTAGCACAGAAATGTTTTCAAAGGTCAAATGATTCATGCTGTAATCTGTGAAATGAATTATAAAATGGACAAGTTCAAAGATGTGCACTCTGGTCAGCTCATAAAATGTTCTCCAGGAATATAAGAGGGATGGCAGAAACTCTGTATGTCACCTTTTTGCCCATTTCCTGTTTTGTAACAGGAGGATTTTGAAGTCAGTTGTCCGCTCAGCTTTTGCTTGGCACTAGAGATTACAGTGGCAGTTCAGTGTAATGACCATGTGAGGATCCAGGGGGAGCACCTCTGAATGAGGCTACCAGCGTTCCCACACATCCACCAATTCAAGGACTTTTTTGTGCTGCTTTTATTGTCCCATTGCTTAAATTTATTGGTTTCAAGACATTGGCAGCACAGACAGTGAAACAAGCTCTACCCTCTTCATCACAGCTGACAATGGTCCAGCTCCACCTCTTCCATAAGCAGGAGCCAATCAGATAACTCCATAATTACCAGGTATTAGAGATTCCACTCACAGCCATCTAAAACTCAGCACGTCTGGTTCCTAATCACTCTTGTTACTAACCTCATACTGCTCATTAATTGCTGACAGAATGGAGCATATTTGTACCTGTCTGATTTAGGACACATCAAGCTGCCAGTTTACATCAGTTTAATAATTAACAAACCCCAGAGTAACCCCCCTCCATTGGCTGTTCCAGTGCCTAATAGCATACCCCCCTCCATTCTGCCAATGCCCAAAACGCAGAACTTCACACCCACTCACTGTCAACCGAACTACTAACACACCAAACAGGCACTTTTGAACCAACCCTCCACTGCTGCACGTCCATGTCTTTGGGCGAGGCTGGGCAGCACTCTGTTTGTTCTTTCGAGTGGAAACTCCTCCTGAATCAACGCTTACAGCGTACATGTTCACTTGAGCAAGGAAAAAAGCAGCCTTCCGTACGAAAGGTCACATTTAGTCATTTGTCAAAATTAGACTTAAAAATACACATCAGTGCCTGAAAATCTTATTATTATCTTATGTTTTATATATATTTTACATACTATGAAATTATTATGTATTAGATTTAAACAAAATACTGCAACTTGAATTTAAAATGGGATGAATTTTTTTCTTTTTTTTTTACTACTGTATAAATTGCAAAGAATAACAATGAGGTCATAATATTAACATAATAACGATAACAATCTATAATAAAAGTAATAGTTTCACGTGCTGTCTAATTTCTATCTACAGAAATAAATATCAAATTACAATCTTAAATCCCCCAAGCTGCCCATTCACATGGAACTCTAAGGAAGAAAAGAGTAAAAAAACTCTCTCAAAAGATAATTGTGAATATTAAATAATTATAACAGTGGAAAATGAGGTCTACTCACAGATGAAAGCTCAAATTAATCCTATCAAGAAGCACTTAAAAATATTTCCCATCTAATGTCATGACATCAACAGCTGCATGGTGAGGAGAAAATTAAAATTGATATTATGAAGTATAAACCTTTTCTGAACTAGATTTATTCTTTTTTAAGAAAACCAGTTTCCTGTTATCCAAAATTGGTACCTCCCATACACACAAACCATAAAAATAATTTTACGCATTCACAGAGAGGTCTGTCTGCTGAATGGCAGTTAAATGCATCACTATGTAAAACAACTACCCAATAAATCTAGGTATGTTTTCCATTAATTTCTCATTACCATGATTTCATTCCCCACAACGAGAAACCCCAGGCTCCACCTCAGGTTTATATATAGAATTCCTGTCTTTGGCTAGCTTCTTCTGAAGAGTGGAGGGGGTATGGGAGCTGTAGCTGGGTAATTTGAGGCGAGCTGCTTGTGGATTCCGGCAGCAGGGGGTTGGGAAGGTAGCAGTCGCTCTCTCTGCAGGCATTAGACCTCTCTCCTACAATAAAATTCACAGTTGCTCATCTTCCATTTATAGAAACAGGGAAAGGTCCGGATTTTTTAGTGCAAAAGTTTTAGGAGCAAAAGTATATAACTCATGCATGGTAGAATAGACAATCTTTCTGCAGATCACACCAGACAAATGCAATGATGAACATCAATAAAAAGCTATTATGACCTGTTTAATCACTACTTTCTTTTCTTTTTTATAAATTCTTGCCTATGAAATTTTATTAGGTAAGGTATCAGGACATGGAAATCTGTCAGATGTGGAATTCATGTCTAATATGATTAATTAATTGATCAGGCTGTAAAATCAACAAATGTTATAATCAGCAACATCAATTGATTAGATGATGCAATTAACTATTAAACAGGCAAAATGTGAGAAAACTAGGTCATTTTCAACATGAGTCATTTTGATTAAGTCACTTTGACTACAATATTGCTGCTGTTTTGTCATTAAAGGTAACTGATTGTGTTAGCAACATATAACTATACAAGCACTTAATGTGATATAACTTCACAGAAATGAAAGAAAGGTTAAATAACCAATTCAAATGATGGGAAAATCACCCAATTTGTTAAATTGTCTGATAACCCTTGTTATTGTATTCACACAGACATATTTTGAAGCACTGTCCTCTGTCAAACAGGTAAGGGTGGCTACATTGCTTTTCAAGCTAATCCATCCATCCATTCATTCAGTCTTAAATTCTGAGGACACCAGGGCCTATCCCCAGGGAGCAGGGAGACATCACCAGTCCATCACAAGGACAGACAGATAGTAATCACCAATTTACAGACAAACACACACACACACACACACACACACACACACACACACACACACACACACACACACACACACACACACACACACACACACCTATGGAGAATTTGGAAAGTACATTCCATCTAATCTGCTTTCTTTTGACTGTTGGAAGACACCGGAGGACCCAGGGAAAACACATGGAGAGAACATCCAAACCCCATAAAGAAAGGGTCCAGTGATGTTAGGAATCAAATCTGGGTCCTTCTGACTGTGGGGCCACAGTGTCCATCATTGAACCACTGTGCGGCCACAGTGCTAAGTCTTCAATATGAAAATGCTACATGGTTTTTCTTCAATATGGCAGAAGAAAAGGGATAATAAAGAGAAAGAATAAAAGTATTAAAACAGAGAAAGGCGATTTTTTTTCAAAGATATGTTGGATGCACACAATAGTTACTTTGTTGAGAGTCTCTTCAGACTCTCAACAAAGTAACTTGGGAGTAAGACACTTAGGAGTCATTAGAATTTATTATACATTTGGACACTAGAGTTATTTAATTACAGAAACTTAAAGTGACTTTGATGATTTACCCAAGAGTACATAATGAATTAGCTGAGATAAGTCATGCAACAAATCTTTTTAAAGAATCTAGTAATCTATCAAGAAATGCATGATGGCATGAATTCGTAACCTAATCCAGAATACTGCAGGGCTGTTCATTTATCTTACTACCTTAAACAATGTGTAATCTATTAGTGACAGGTTAGAATAATTTCTGAGACAGGATCACAGGGAATGGTTCAAAAACATTTTCACAGAATAAAACTGTGATTAAATCTATCCTCAGGAAGCTACAGAATGCACAACCTTAAATCAGGCTTAGATTTTAAGAAAGTACCACATGAGTGACTTATCTTCAAAATAAAATTGTAGCTGGTAAAGACATCTCAATGTACTTTTAGAACTGATTGAAGAATAGGATTATATAAGTAATGATAAGAGGGTTACTATCTGAGTTGATGCAGGTAAAATGCAGTAGAACCACTCCATATGAAATTTAGCTGAGATTTCCATTCATTTTGAATAATGACTTATCAAATACCTTGACCAGCTAACAGAAAGACAACTTACGAGAAAGGCACAGGTCAGTTTTAGGTACAAACTTTCATTAACACTCAATATTTTCATTACTGTCTAAATAAATATAGTGACTGAAAAGTATCTGTTTTGTTGTTTTTAAGAAAGACTGTTTCTTTTGTCATTTAGACAATTTGCTGGAAAACCATATAAGTACATGGATCAGAAGCAATTTATCATCTTTTTTTAAATGGTACTTTTTCATGTTGTCAGTTCTCATTAAATCCATGCTACATATACATGGAAAGTGCATAATATTAATATGCATATTATTTAAAAATGTTTTGTAAAGTAACAGGTAAAAGGCTTTAAAGATGGTACATTCAATTGCCTCCGTATTTTATTGACCTTTGCAATGATGAGGCAAAAAATTCTCTTTTACCTGACAAATGTAAATTTAATGAGAGGATTTGAGGACAGGTTGAATTGCAACTCAACAATGGCTTTGCTAGATTATTAACGTGATGACTAGTTTAGCAGGACTTGTACTGGAGACAGTATTTGAATAGTTCAAGATCAGGCTGGCTGAGCTTAGTACATACACAGTATCTGTCAAAAAGAAAACCCCTCAATGTCACAAGGAAGTGATCACAGCTGATTACATGTTTTTCTATGATAACCAGATTCCTAAAACATGTTCTCTTTATGCATGTAAATTGATTGTAATCTCAAATTAAATATTCAGATTTGTCCTTTATCTTTGATTGTGGGCACTTAAAAGGCTTTTGAGTGTTTACGTTTCAATGGAGACATTTAACTCCCCATGAATGTACCACTGCCCAGATTGCATATCCAGACTAGCTTAAAAACCTCTTCAAATGAATCAAACCCACTTACTCACTGTTTACTGAGTCCCTGAGCATTTCACCAATGTTTGCTCCACCGTAGAAAGATAATTCACTCACCCAATTATTCCATTAACAAAGTGTTTTTCAAAAGCAGATACATCATTATAAATATCAGGCAAAGACCCTAATGTGTCTCTGTAACATGATCACTACTGAATAGTTTCTTTGTGAAATACTTCCTCCTTTCTTGGCTGAAATGACAACTTCTTATATGTAGACTGTAGAGAGAAGACAGTTAAGCTGTGTGTGTGTGTGTGTGTGTGTGTGTGTGTGTGTGTGTGTGTGTGTGTGTGTGTGTGTGTGTGTGTGTGTGTGTGTACGTGTATGTGTGTGCGTGTGTGTGTGTGCACGTGCGTGTGTGCGTGCGTGTGTGTGTGTGTACGTGTATGTGGGTGCGCGTATGTGTGTGCATGTGCGTGTGTGTGTGCGCGCACATGTGTGTGCATGCGTGTGTGTGCAGGTAATACCGCTCATTTTGAGAACACTCAGACTGTTTTTGTGCAGGTCTGCTTGACTGTGTTGGCATGTGATTGAAATAACAAATGCCTCTTCCAGAGCTTCAAAGGGAATGTGATCATGGGCACATCCTAAGTCTGTGCTTCTACCCTGGACTGTGAGCTATGCAAGAATTCAAGGGAATCAGAGTGAGTCCACACCATATCATGCATATTGATTGCTCTCCTGAAGTTAGCCCTCAGCTATCTCTCTCCAACGTTCATGAGGGCATAGTGCATCTCAAGGACACAAAGGAGGATATTGCCTTCTAAATTCAATTTACTGTCTAATTTACTGTTTAATACAAGTACAATTGGTTCACATCCAGTATTCCAAACAGACACAGAACCAGGGACAGGGTGGGTGGCAGGCAGAGATTTCTATTTGTTCAAAATTGTATTTTTCAGTGTAAAATTAAATTATGTGTGTAAATGTGGAAGGTGGGGGGGGGGGGGTCATGCAGGTAAAGAAAGATACTTTTTTGTTTGTTTATATTATTATCTTTATCTATACTGCTTCAGAAACACATGTAAATAACACACTTGTCCTAAAAAAAAAAAAAAGTAAAATATGAATTTGAATTTGAAATGAGCCAAGCAGAGACAGAGAGCGAGTTAGTCAGAGAGAAAAAAGGCAGCGTGTCAGGCCTGGGAGAGCTGTGGCCTTGTGCAGTGCTGAGAGAGCATTACACAGCCAGTCTCCAGAGCTCTCTGTGTCACAGTCTTCACTCACCTCTCAGCCGCATCCATGGAAACAAGCACTGCCTCAACCTTGCCTCTGTTTGAACATCTGCCTGAATGACTGCCTGCCTGTCTGTTTGTCAGTAAACACATATGTCTGTGTGCATGCTTGTCTTCCCTACTGTTAGCCTGTGTCTATCTGTCTCTTGTAGTGTCTAAGGGTCTTGTCATACCTGTCCATGCAATATTCGCCCAGAATTATCAGCCTTTAAAAGTCCACTCTACCTATGTGGCATTTCAGCACCAAGCCCTGTGAAAGCCTAACTGAATATGAGAGCTGTTGAGGAGAGATGGTGAGAGTAGAGTCGAGCTTAGACAGCTGAGCAAGTTCTTTTTGGTGGCCCACGAAAAAGAGACAAATAAATGAAGCTTCAGGCCAATCATGATTTCACTGCATAGCAGAATTCATGTAACTCTTTACTTCTGGCACAGCAAGAGTCAGTGTTATGCTGAGTGAACAAGACTCCCCCCCCCCAACCCCCACCCCTCTGCCATCTATAGGGAACAGGGAGGAAACCCAGCTTTATCCACATATTCACAGCTAAAACAGAGGCAAACAACATCATTGCAGTGACTTATTACAACCAACAGGGGTCATCTTTTTCATTATGTGTTATTAGGGAAAATATCTTGGAGCAGTCATTTTTGTGGCACATTAACATAGTTAAAACGGTTAGATCAGAGGGAAAAAAATCGAAAGAGATTTTACAGAGCATATGTTACTTTTCCAGATATATGTCCTTTAAAATAATTTTATTAATCTGTAAAGTCAGTATAGACTATTTAATCTGCATTTATCAGCATGCTGTATTTGTGTTTTCCACATTCAATCATATGACACATAGAGAGCTATTGCTTTGACTGTCAGGGAAGTGAGGATCAAACAAAGATAACAATTCTCTGAACCCAGCCTGTTTTGATGATTAAAGTCCTCATTTAATGTCTGGCACTCTGAATACCGAACACAAGTGACACTAACTGCTAAAAATCCTCACCTAACTAACATTTAATAAGTCAAAATTGATTTAATAAATTGATTTCAATTGATAATTGTTTATTGGAAAATTACAACACTAAAACAAGGACAAACAAGAATATTTTGTATCACAGCTGAATGAAATGATGATTGCCCAGTCAACTGCTTTACTCCATTGAGGAATGACACAAGAGTCACTCGCAACTGCAGTTAAAACCCAAAAAGCAAAGTAAATCCCGATGTGCAAGAGTTCTGAAGTTGATGGTGGATAGACTGAGCTTGAGAACAGAGAGACTGGTGCCAAAGAAAAACAGACGGACTGAGTGATGAATATATGCCATACAGAAAAAGAGGAAAGATAATGTATTACTCTGAAAGTGACAATTTACCTTTACCTACAGACTCTATTGATAAAATAATCTCATCTCAAACAAATTAACGTTAAAGCTACTCATTGACAAGCTTGGTCATCCCATTCTGAAACAGACATCACAGGCCAGGGATCAGCCTGGTCATCAGTAGTCAGCAAGTAGGTCACTGGCCACTCACCAGCTCAGCTCGGTCATCCCTTACGGGGAATGGATCAAAGCAATAGACCAGCTCAATTGTCCCTAACAGGTTCCTAAGGATCAAATTCCATCAACTGAGGAAACAGCCTTTTCATGAACAGTTGATACTTACTACAATTATTCATTGTGTATACCTTGAATCTCTTATACCAATAAACAGGAAACGACATATCAATATTCAATATATTTCAGGATGTGATACATATGGACCTGTCAACAGTATGGATTTACAGAGCTAAGGGGAGGACCTTTAACCTTCATACGCATACAAAGATCAGGCAAAGTTCTATATCTGTTCAGAGGCTGAGTATCAGAAATATCCTGCCACTTTCCACAAAAGAAAAAAAAAATAGTTTTACTCTTTGTGCAGAACAGTGTTTTAAGGGTCCATTTTGCTATTTTTTAAAATGTCATTTTATTTTATTATTATTAATATCACACTGAAAAAAAATCACAAAAGTATTGGTGTTTACTCAAACCTGATATTAGGTGACAAACTGGTATGTTTGTCAAAAGAATAGTATAAGGTGATAAATGTTTCACTTTCTCTCATGATAATGTATTTGTTTATTTAGAATAAAACTTTACTTTTCATTGTAGAGCACTGAAACCATCAGTATGTTTCCATGAGCACATCAAGTGCCTTTCTTTAAGAGTGTTTTTTTTTTCACTTGAGATTTGAACGCACAACTTCCTGATTGCAGCTAAGCCGCTGAACCATAATGGTTCTGCCACTCTAATCATCATGTATCTCCAGTAACTCCCAGCGGAATGGGTTTGTGTCAGGTGTAGGTGCTCCAAGCCTCTCGTAGATTGGCAGGAAGGCCTGGAGCTGTCCTATGCTGTGAGAGACGGTCGATAGACACTTACAACTGAGCAGACAGCAGGACAGGACGTGGATCTGAGTTGTTAAAGTGCATGGAGATTAAATGCCCATCGCGGTGTGCTAGAGACAGGCTACATGTCCCACGGCAGACCTTTCCAAAGCCACAAACAGGATACCTGATTAGTCAGGAAATATAACTCTCCTTTGCTGTGACCAACTGGTAGCCTGCTTTCACTGCAAACCAAGAGAGAGGCCGTTATCCCTTCCCCTTAGCAGTTTCTGGAATATTCACACAAGACTGCTCCTCTTTTTTATTAATCATTATTTTTTTTCTTCTTCATGTAATTTCTTAGAAAGCCTTTCAAGTCACATAACGTGTTTAAATGAAAGTCGGAGAGTGCAGTGAGGGCACTTCCTCCTCTTTGATCTTTCAGAATGGACTTGGCCAACCTCCTGGGCTCAGAGAGGGGTGCATGATCTCAAGAGAGTAGGGTTTTAAAAACCAACAGCCATTTAAATACTTTCCAAATAGAAGGGAAGGGAGGCCTGCCACCCTCACCCCTCTTCCATCCCAACAGTAATCTGCCTTGCAATAACCAATCCTGAATAACAGTCTTAATATTTAGAGGAAGGGCTGGGGCATCAGACGCCTCTTTGGTGGGCATTATTTCAGGGCGACTGAGATATGGAGCATCAAGCGGGTGAGGGACGGGCTCAGAGAGATGAACATTGGTCTCCAAATAACTATTGTTCACTTGTGTGAGCTATGGAGCACCTGCGAGCGGAACATCTGCCCCCAAGATGCTGATTTGCTTCATTCACAAACTGTTGTGCAGCAATTATCAGAGGCAGAAAGGATAAAAACTAAACAGGCTTGATGGAGCCACATGACTTCAGTCTGGCCAGTAAAAGCTGTTTTAAGATGTCAGTAGCCTGCTAAAAAAATAATGGCCACACAGAAAATCATTTCACTGCCAAAAAAACTTTGGCAGGTCAGAGGGGAGGCTTGAAATTGGGGCTTTAATTTCCCTCGATTCATCCAACAAGTTATACCCTGCTGTAGGTGGACCTACAGTGCTCCTTGATCTGCCATTTTGCTTTTTCACCCATTTAGCTACTGCAGCAAATACTACAAAACACAAACTGAATGTCAGAGTTTATTCAGATGTGCTGGAAAGAAAAACAAAGCCCTTGAACACAGCTGTTCTTATATGAGACTGTTGTTCACAGAGAGAGAGAGAGAGAGAGAGAGAGAGAGAGAGAGAGAGAGAGAGAGAGAGAGAGAGCAGGACTCCATACCATTGAGGCTGTCAGTCGTAATCCACACAAATGACCATCTTTACAACCCAGCAGCAATGTAATCCCAGGCTGTCAATAGGCATGCACGGCATATAATACATTATAACAATATAACTCTCTAGGGGCGACTCATTTTTGAGGTTTATGAAAATGTGACATAGCACATGAGAAAGAGAAATACAGGTTGGCATACACACCTCATATATTCACACCATACACAAAACAAGAGAGAATAAACTATTGCAAACCCAAAGGGATGAGTCAAAGTTGTTCTTCCTTTGCCTTAACAATCAAGTAGTGGGCTGACTGAATTTAAGCCTGTCAGAGCTACACCATGTTGATACTTAGAATAGCCAATTATGCTGTGGACATTTCCAGAGCCCTCTAACAGAGGCACGTCACCACATAAAGTGGGAAACAACTAAATACAACCGAAGCCATCATTATATCATCACACTCTCAGTATTTTGAAAAAGCTAGCGATAAGAATGGTCTGTCTTGATGTCAATGTGAAAGTTGCTGTCGTAGTAACAAGAGCACTAACAGGAAAAACGAAAGAGGTATATGCCTCAAACCTCTCCGCTCATTGAAAATGCTCAGCAATATTAGTCACTCCAGATTTTACTAGAAACAGGCTAGTGGGCTGAACACCCAGAATAGGCTAAACAGTGGTGTACTGGGAGTGGTTATTACCTCTCTTTCCTTCCCACAGAAAGGCTTTTATGAAAAGCTCCATTTCTTTTTCCCAGCCAATGAAAGTGGGTACATGGGTGTGTCACGCTGACCAGAATGGTCATGGTAGTCCTCACTGCCACCATGGGAGAAACAGAGATGGTGAGTGACAGTGAGACACAGAAACAGGTAGTGTTTGAGTTTTACTTTATCATCATATTAAAACAGCCAGGCTCATATTTTCATCCTGCTACTGAAGCTTGTGAAAGGGATGTTGCTAGACTTTTAGCACTACTGGGGCACAGGCCCCCAATGCCCACATCCTCACACTTGCAATTAATGACACATTTTTAAAAAGTAGTTATTTTTCATGATCATTTACTGGGGCACAACAAATTATTACTGGGCACGTGCCCCAGTAAATAGGGTCTGGTGACAGCCTGTTGTGAACAGAAACAACATGGTGCAAAAACAGAATAAATACTCATAAATTGTCAGTAATGCTGTCTGATGCTGTGTTTTTGTTTTTGTGTTCCCTGTCCATGTGCTTTTGTTTTCATTTCCCCTTGTGTCTGCCCCGCCCTCCTTGTTACCTTCCCAGTTGATTACCCATTTGTTTCACCTGCCCTATTGTGCACCTGTGTCTCGTTGGCTCGTTAGTCTATGCATTTAAACCCTGTCTTGTGTTTGTTCTGTGCGAGTTCGTCTCTGTATTCCCTGTGATCAGTTGCGCTACGAGCCTTTTCCTGTTCTGACCTGCCTGTTTTTGATTCTTGCCTGTTTTCCCCGATTTCTGATTTTGGATTGTGTCTCTGCCTGATTGCTGTGTTTACCTGGTTCGAACTTTGCCTGTTTTCGACTACTGCTTTGGATTCTGTTTTTGGCCCTGACACTGTGCTCTTCTGGTTTGACCCTGTGCCTGTTTTTGACTCTGTTTTTGGATTTGCCCCTCTTAATAAACTCTGGTTCATCTCATCCCTGTCTGCACTTGAGTTCATACTGCACCCTGACATAAATACTCATAACATAACAAATAAAAGGCAAAGAGAAGCACAGCAAGAACAAAACAATAAAAGTTAAAATAATGACAGATTGAGAAAGAGAGGGTGAGAGAGAGGATCATGAAGACCAGGGTTAGACCCCACTGTTTAGAAACACAGAAAAAGCCTTACAGACTTACAGAAATAAATGTGACTGACACATTTTTCTGATCTCAATGTTCTGTTTTAACACCCTCTGCATTCTCACCTTGGGGAATCTGAAGCCACTTTGGTTTAGTAGAAAAGAAAAAGCAATTTTTGACACTGTAGTATAATATAAGGCCCCCTTTGTAGCATCATGTGCATATGACAAAAATCCTTTGCAAACAGAAACTATGGAGCATGACTGTGTTTCTAAAATTATATTAACACATTGGAGAATAAAATGAACCTCTATCCCTTGTTTCTCTCCCATTAACCTCCAAACAGTTCTGTTTTTTTCTCATACAGCTACCCCATTATTTACATTCTTCAGCTCTCCTGTAAGTCATATATAATCACATTTTCCACCCTAGCCAAGAAATTATATTTGTGGGCTTATTGCAGATAGATCATTTAACCTAGGATCTCTCACTTTCTAACTCTCTCTCACTCCTCTCTGTCTCTCTCCCTCTGTTCTCAGCATATCTTGCTTAAAAACTGAAGCATTTTAGTCCTCCCCTTAAACCACCCACCCACTGTCACTCAGCTGTGTTTAACCTGTCACTGAGTGCTTTTCAAATCTTCCACAAAAAGGCTCCTTTAAAAACAATACCACCACTTGTAATGGTCTGTTTGATGTCTACCTTTAAAACAGCTTGGTTGATCCACAGAATCTATCTTTTCTTTGGGGTCCTCTGAGGATATCTTGAGAAAAGCATTGAGACAGCTGACCCAGGACAGCACAGTGTTCTGCAGGTAGATATGACATAAGTGAGCATTGCTTCTTTGACAAACTGATTTTACTTGCAGTGGTCCTGTGGGGAGCATTTCAATGTCCATGCGAACACACACACACACACACACACACACACACACACACACACACACACACACACACACACGTGTGTCTGTGGGTGGGTGTGTGTGTGTTCACTCATGCATCTGTGTGCACATTTGTGTGCTCCATTGCGGGAGATGAAATGAGCTCTTCTTGGTCACAGTCTAGTCTAGAGGAAAGCAGACAGGGCAATTTGCAGAGAATATTGATAGAGAGGAGGTGGAACTGCTGCTTTGATCTTAAATACCTGCTGGGCTGGGAGCTGCAGCTGTTGTGAATACTGAGTGAGTCACCTGCATGCTGATGGAGCACAGTATGTCACATCCCCCTGCAATTCCACGAGCAGCGTGGACTCACTGCATACCCCCAATCCCATTCTGCCTCAGCCCAATGCAATATTCACCCTCAATACACACGTTTACTCCTGTTACAGTGCCACAATACACTATTAAGATTCATACTGAGCAACCCATCTAAAAATTTGGGTAAATAGGCCTCCCTTTACTCTCAGATTCATCATAGACTTCACAGGACTAAATCCTGAATACTTCATGAATTACATTTCTGAATATTAATAATTTATAATTTATTTTAACAGTGGTGTTTGAAGTTGGCCACCCCTGTGGAATGAATAATGCAGGTGTATGCTCAAAGGAGATCCTCCTTAATTTTGAGAAAGAGACTCAAAGGTTAGCACACCTGTCCCACCCTCTCTCCTTCTCAAACTCTGGCTGTCACTGTCAGAATGAGCACTTTCCTCTTATCTGCCAGCTCACACACAGCCACAGTGAGGTCAATGTAACACTGCTGATAATCAAAAAGAGAACACTTTTACTGAATCCTGCAATCTTATCTGTTGCTGAACATGATAGGCTGTTAAGAGGGGCATCATCTGCGGCAGAAAAAACCAAGTAATATGAAATAGAAACAGTTAAGACTGACTTTTGAACCTACCTTTCATTGAGAAGTGTTTGAGTGGTTGTACAGTCCTATAGTCATTCCGTAGCGGTATCTGAAGCCTGAATCAAGTCCTGTACACACAAACACACACACACACACACACACACACACACACACACACACACACACACACACACACACACACGCAAAAGCACATACTGTCACGCACACACACACACACACACACACACATACACATGCAAATGCACATACTGTCACGCGCACACACACACACACACACACACACACACACACACACACATGCACGCACACACATACAGGCATGCGTGCACACACACACATGCACATGCACACATGCACACATGGTCACGCGCACACACACACACACACACACACACACACAATCACACCTGTCCTGCAGATGGATGTATTTCCCTTTCATCTTTTCAGGAGCAGTTCTCTCTCCCGCACACAGCCATTGGAAGAATAAAACATGTAGGGCAAGCAGTCCTTGGAGTTAACAGGTGAAACTGTCACAATTTCCCTGCCACTTCTCTGTATTTCACACTTAACTATAGCCTACTTGTATATGTGCTCAGTCTGTAGCAAGCCTGGGGTCTTTCTATTCCGTCTCATTTGATAAAAAGCAGTTCTTAATCCATGTTCACTTCAGGAATGACTCACTGTACACTGAAGCCACGCCACATCCCTGTGATCAAAAGATGGCTGGGCAAGTTACTGTGTTGGTCTGTTACTCTGTGACAGTGGTCCTCGCTCCTGGTCCTGGACAGCTCCAGGGTTTGCTGTTTTTTTGTGTTACTTAGCACTGAATGACCCATGATTACACAGCTCCCTCACCTCACCTGATTTCTTGGTTCTGAACTTGGACAAAAACCAGCATACACTGCCGTTCTTCAGGATTTGCAGTGAGGACTACTGATCTATGACATAAGGAAACCTGCGATTGCATTTTACAGTCATTAAATGTTGATAGGCAACTCAAGAAGTCAAGGTTAAGTGAGATCCACTATGCCAGGACCATTCCATCACTGAAGTCCACTAACACAGCGCCACATGAAATCCATTACATAAGCAATAACTTTTTTATACATGGTCATTTGTTAGCCCCCATTCCCAGCATAATTATGGTAACCAGTATAGACTGCAAGTCAGAGAAATCAAAGCAGCATCACTACTGTTCTTTCATAGCTGTATCAGTTTGCAGGCAAACCACTGTCTGCCATTAAAGAAAAAAAAAAAAGTGTAAAAAATAATCTACAGTGAATAAGCCATGTACTTTGCTTATACACCACACATTCACAAATATTCAAATCTTCTCTTCTCACAAGTACATTCACACATGCACATCCATTAACATACATGGAGCTACACATCCTTCAAAACAAATACATGCAAATATGCACACCTACAGACATTTCATGAACCCACATAACATGCACAGGCCCATACATATTTGAAATTCATATGCACGCATATATGTTCACACAGAATCAGTCTCATGCATGCATATGAACTTTCACATTCATGCACACACACATATGCTCCATGATCACCTTCAGTGATCACGAACTGCTATTCAGACTGAGTTATGGAGACAGAAATAGACTCAGCACCTCCTACAACACTGATGGAAGGATTACAGTGTCAGCTGGAGGCAATTTATTTGACTGGAATTGAAAAAAAACAAGTGTTGAATTTTATCAGTGTGTTTGTTTACTTAGCAACTGTCATGTTAAGACTTGTAGAGTAGACTAAAATAACTTCTTAAAACCAGCACTATCAATACATTTCACAGTTGTGTGTGGGTGGACAGTCATATTAAATCCATTTTTGCATGTGCATGGGGGGGAGGGGTTGAAGAGAGCGGTGTTTTAACGTGTATTAGAGGCCATACAGCAGATTATCAATTAAGGAGAAAGAAAAGACCTAGAAGGTAGTCATGGTGTACATTACATTCTGGACCTGAAGAGGGATTTGTGGTGAGCAAAGTAATTGCAAAAACAGCTAAATTATGATCCGTGTTCATACTCTGGAGGGAAATTAAAACGGCTGCATTGTGGCTGAAATCATGTACCGCACACCAAGCCAGATGGGAAATGCCATGCTCTCTCCAGCAGCAGCATAAGGAAAATAGAAGGCTGTTTATGACAGTGTCCTAAAGTCCTGTTTGCCACAGGGTTTGTAACGGATGTGCTGGTCATTGAGAGTCCATGGAACAGAGTGTCAAAAAAGTCTCCCCACCCACATTCCAGTTCTAATATCAGACTTACAGAACAGAACCATATCATTTCCATCCCAGTAAATAGTATCAAGACCATTCTTACAATATGACACATCTATGCTCAGACTGCAAGTCTCACTGGCAGACTTCCTGAGAGATGCTTCTTTCAGTCAGTCTCCCTCTCTGTCTCTCACAAGCAAACATGCAAATAAACACTCATACACAAACACACACACACGCACACTCTCACATTAATCATACTTTCCACTCCAAATTATGACAAAAAGTACACAGCAGAAGTAACTACAGAAGGGGGGAACTACACTCAGAGTTTCACTTACACTGACACCCCATTAACCAGTCTTTCCCCTAATATACACACATTAATTTCAATGACAAAAGCAGATCTAAATGAGAACGTGTTTTCTCTTTTGAATGAAAATGTTACAAAAATGACAATCACAAACCATTGTGCACTCAAAGAGTTCGCTCATGTGCCAAAAACGCTTAATATCATACCAAGGGAAGTGTAAAGAATAGCAACAAAGTGAACATTGGAGCAATGGCCACTGGCAGGGGAAGGCAACACATAATCCTGTGTGGCAAATGTGTAGCAGCACAGAGGCCAGCTGGAGGCTGGGAATCTCTAAGTGGCCTCACCAAGGCTCAGAGCCCTGTCCTGAAAACAGTCCTGCTAGTTACCATGGCAGCTGTGCCTGCGCAGAGCTGCAGGCTTGTGTGCATATGTGCATGTGACTGCACACGTCTCATTTCCATGTTAACCAGGGTCAACCGGGGGATAACTGTCTCTCTAGGGCAAAGTGGAGACAGCCTGCTGTATTCACACACCATCCCTACTAGAAACCCCTGCAGATTGAAAAGAATGTGTCCTCGCTAATTGTCTGCTTAATTGCACAATTAACAGATTAATTCATGCAGCAGTTTTGGCAGAAGATATGAAACTGACTCAATTCACTTTTGATCATTAACATTCAGTTATACATTATGATTACGGGGAATGTATGGTTATATATACGTTCAAAGCGTACATCAATGAGTCAGACATTACGACTGGTCATGACTATGTAATAAACAAGCTTAAAATGTGCTTGAGGAACACATTTTAAGCTGTTGTCCCAAAGCACTAGCATAAGGCTGCTATCACAGGTGCCTTGACCTGGTGCTCAAGGTGATAGCTGAAACCATCTGCAGTTCCCTTGAAGGGTCCAGGAACCTCCAACCACTAAGAAAAGCCATTTCATTTATACAAGTAGGAGAGAAGCCCAAGCCTAACACCAGTTGGGAGGATTTTTAACATGGCAAATTATTGGCAGATGAAGGTGGACCTTGGAAGGCTCCTCTGTTTCCCAGAGAACATTGCAGAGACCACACTGAACCCTGACATTGTCCTGTTCTCAGACTCATCAAAACAAGTGCTACTGCTCAAGCTGACCGTGCCTTGGGGGGAAAGAATGGAGGAAGCCAGCAAGAGGAAAAAGGCCAAATATGTTGACCAGAGGAGGGTGGCATCTAAATGTGTGCCTATAGCAGTGGGCTGTAGAGGCCTTGTAGAATACTGGTCTGCAGCCGTCTGGGCATCGCTGGAGTGCACAACAGAAGAGCCATCAGAGCAACAACACAGGCAGCTGAGAAATCCTTAAGATGGCTCTGGATCAAGAGGGGCTGTGATTGAAGACCAGCTTTCTGATTCACTCCTAAATTACCACATACAATCACATCATTTAAATGAAACCCTGTGATTGTCAGTGCAACTCAGTAGCTACTTAAAGGTCTGACTGATTTTTCACTTCATTGACCATTGACATCTGGTAAACAATGAAGACACCAGCTGCAATCATATGTTTCTCTATATTTGCTTCATTTTCATTAGTTACCTAACTAGGCCAATCATAATACGTTCAACATTAGGCATTAATAAAGGGAAATACTTATACTGAATAGGGGGTCAAATTGTCCTTTTCAATAACTTACAATACATTACAAATTGATAAAAATGATCCCAACTGGGAACAGAAAGCATTGTCCTTGAGTAACCAACAGTTACGATGGTCAGTTAGACATTTACACGATACACCCAAAACATAAGTAATAACTTATTAAGCAGCACTGAAAATAATTAACATTTTTCATTTTCCTCCATGAATTCAACAACCTGGGTGAACCCATTGTTTTTATGTTTGTGAAGGCAGCAGGTAGTATTGTGAAGGTGGGTCACCTTTGAGTTGGATAGGCAAGAAAAATATTGCTAACTATAAACAGTTCAGCAGAATGAATTTTCAGACAACTTGAATGTGCTTAAGAGTTAATTGTGATGTTGCAAGTTGCATAAAGGTACAGACATTTTATCTTGGGCTTGGTGTCCAAGGGCAATAAGCAAAATAAGCAAAAACACAAAAGAGATAAGTGACACATCAACAGCTTGCATCTGACTGATTGAATCCTAAACATCAACATTGTTTTAAGTAATCACTCTCCAAAAGACTCAGATTACACCTAATCATCTTAAAATCCCTTCTCTCATCAGCCATCAACAGAGGTAAAATGCATCTGACAACAGAAAGGTGGTGAAATGTTACAGAGAAGTAAGTTACTCCCTCAAAAATACTTGAGTAAGAGTAAAAAGAAAACCCCCAAGGCTGTAAAATAAAATATAATGGCATTAATAATTTGGCATCATAGAATCAAGAACACTGTTTCATTGTCTACCTACAAAGTTGCTCAAAACAAGTTGTATCCTTTTTAGGCTACAGTTGATAGGAGTATGGGTAATGTAGTCCTCAGGATTACTTTAAAAGTTTAACATCACAGTCCTTAATTGTGTGAGTCAGTGAGTGGGAGAGAGTAGAATGGAGGGGAGGAAAGCAAGAGGGAGAGAAGAGAGAAAAGGGAGGAGGAACTGGGGTGAAAGAGAGACTCCTTATGCTTAAAATAAAATACATTCATAGAAAGTGAAAAAAGCATACATTAAACTAAAAATTGATTTGGATTGTTTGCTCTGTGACATTTTGGCATTTCCTCAGAGAATACAGTTCATAATTATCTTCACCAGCCTAGCTCTCCCACTGCTGCATGAGAAAGACGGTACACTGAGCCTAACCACATTTATGAGAAACATTTTAAAGTGGATTAGTGCTTCAGTGTTCTTTTTAGTGACAGCTCACCATGGGAATATTCTTTCTGGGTCAGAGACCAATTGCACACTGTTTATAGGCATCATTTGATCATGTGCCATGAAACTGAGAGTCAAGCTGGATATACATTTATGCATTACAAGCACTGTTTGGACTAGCATTATCAAATTTGATTTGATTTCTCCCCCTCTCTTGGTTTTGGAGACACAATTTCTCCTTTGAAATGTATCAATACTACATTAATTATGGTGTACAGTGGTCAATTTCCCAGAGGGCAAAAAGCAATGAACCATGCTAAATATTACCTATGTACTTTTGACAGAAAACTAGCTGTTTTTAACATTGACTAGCCAATACTGTCATCACTAGCACCACACAATCATACAAGAGATAGCAACATCAAACTGCCCTCATGCAAACACTTGTATTGATTATTGTGGGTTCATAGGTCAATGCTGCCATTTCCTTTTTTTCTTTCTTCAACGTAGGTCCCATCCCCCCACAAATGCTACATTTATCGATAAAAGACGTCTCAAAGTTTATCCATCTGCCTGCTAGTATGGCCAGCACCACATCCACTGTGGCCCTAAGCAAATTAAAACAAAATGCAATAAAAAATCCAATAAATAATGTCTGCCAATCAACATTTTATGTGTAATATGTCTGACCAGCAATTCTGATTGATTTTAGATTCAAGGATCAGGAGAATAGATTATGTGGACAGAGAAGCATGTCTGGAGTGACTTTAGTAGAGGTCACTCATAGATTTCAATTTAAATTCTCTTTAATTAAACAAATAAATGGACAAAATCATTGTTTTTGATGCTGCATCTAAAATATAAGGCATTTTATATGTATGTATAACATGAAGATGTAGTTTAAAATATTTTCTGCAGTTGCTTTTGTCTCACTGCACACTGCTAAAAAATGTATGTATGAGCATCTTATGTAATACACTTACTTCTACAGTGGAGCGATTGCAACTTTAGGTAGATGTAGTTTAGGTTAAGACAGATCTAGTGGCAAGGCTGAGACGATTAATTTGTAAAAGATATTTAATTTGAGAGTTAGAGTGACTTACTAAGACGTTTCATGTTCTTACTATGTGCACTCATTGTGCCTCATTTATCAATATTTTTGTAAAACTGTGTGTAAATTTACATGTCAACAGATACGAAGTAACAAATTCTGCTGGATTTATCAAATCCAGCATTTGTTCGTATCCCTGTGCATATGTTGATAAATTCCAATCAATCATAAATGAGAAGTGCATTCACAGAATTTTCAATTAGCATAAATCAACGCCCTGAAATACCATATAAGGAGCTTGGAATCCCTTTGTTGGCAATGTAAAGAGATGGCAGAGAAAAGGCAGAAGAAACAAAAAAAGGGTTTCTGAAGGAGCAACTGACGTTTTGTTAATGGAAGTAGAATCCAAAAAAAAAAACTTCAGTAATGTAATAGTGTAAGTAGTGTCAGGGCCAGGGAAGACCACAGCCTGGCAAGAAATAACTGCTGCAGTAAATTTGGTGTCAAAAGTTCTGCGTACGCTGCAACAGGTTCAAAAAAATGGTTCTACATGAAACTGGAGGAGAATTTTGAGAGACTGGCTGGAATTATCGAGGAGGGAGACAGCAATCTGTTTTCCCTTGTCGTTCACCCTTCAGATCTGAAGGTAAGTGTTTGTATTCCAGCCTTATTGTTGCCATAAATTCTGGGGGGCAGCTGCACCTGGGCTCGCGAGGAGGGGCATGATTGGCCAAAGTTGTAATGACACATGCAATACATCGTTGGCACTGTAAAGTTTTTCCAAAATCAACTTGAAACAAATCCCAAGTAAAATAATTAGCTCAAATTAGAATTATTATGTATTTACGATTCTCTATAGTAATGATCCCTCCCTTGCCTTTCCCTCCACCCTGCAGTCCCTCTCCTTTTCAAACACACACTCTGGCATCATTTTACCTTGTATAAACACAATGAAAAGTAATTGCATTATTTAGATTAATTTTTCAAACACAGGAAAAAATTAAATTCTAAATTCCGACAGTAAATTGTCCAATCAGCTGGCTATATTAGTCCAATAACATAAGTGTGTATGTTTATGAAATAAGAATGTGAATGTATTACGGCAGTCGTATTTCCGCACTTTTCGGAGACGTGTTGATTGCCTAAGTTTTTCTTAGAGCTAATAGAGAGAGGTCAGCCATAGCAATGAAGACCATAGCAATGGTTTCTGCTCCTTATTTACAGCAAATGTTGTTGATGTGATGCATGGAATTCATGTAAAATTCCAAGGAAAAATTAATTTGATTAATCAGAATTACACAAATGAAGCATTACCTGTTTTAATGTTGAATACAATAGTGATTTTATATAACAATTTGAACCTTTATAATATTACAATTTTACTACCAAATAATTTACTACTCATTTTAATCCAATAAAAGATTAGTGAATGGAAAAATAAAAGCCAAAACCATGCTTTACAGCCAAGTTTTTCCATTTACACAGAGCAATCATGAAATTTCTTCAGATCCTACAAACAAACTGATATAGAAAAGCTTTGATAAATCCCACATTTTTTGCATAAATTCATTTGCAAACGATTTACGATCAAATTTGTTTGGCTCACATTTGATAAATGAGGCCCATTGTATTTAAGCTTACATATTTACCACCTACTATAAAATGTGGAAATTATGCTTAATTTGTAAACATAACGCACAGTGAACAATATTATAATTCAAAGGGCAGTGTGCTTGTGTGTCTTATTCAATTCACCTTGACATTGTGAAGCAAAAGGTACAAGCATGCACTTTGGCTTTCAGCACAAATGGAGTGTGTGCATAGTATCACAGAGTAAGACTGTCTTAGGAGCAACTTGGAGGCTCACCACTGATTTTGACTGGCGCTCACTGATTAGCAGAAAATTATTACGATAGCATTACCCCAATATGCACATTACACTTTCCCATGCATACATGCATGTGAGTGTACACATCTAAGGAGACATGTAAGCAATCATAAAAGACACTGCAATCACACAAGCACATGCACACATGCACCAGCACACATATACCCACATGCATGTAAATCTTCAGTAGTATTGTGATATTTTTTCACAGCTGAAAAGGCCTGAGATTCTGAGATTCAGAGACTCTAATTTGGAATAAAATTACCTGTTCTGTGATTATTGGTTGACTATGCATCCACCCTTACGCCTGGGAACTCTGCTCCAATTACTGTCAATATTCCTCAAAAAGTGTACACCCTCCTCCGAGCATGTGCCTCCCTCTCCCTGATTCTCTGGCTCCCATTATTCTACACCTCACAAAGGCATTGTGATTCATATTCATGTGAGTGGCTCCTAACACTTCAGGACATGAATGCACTGACTTACTGTGACATTTCTGCTGTTTGCAACCCAGCACACAGCTATGTCACGAAGCAGCAGTCATTTCCACAAACTTACACACATGCCCACACACTTTCAAAGTGACCTGCTAAAAGCAGTGTGGAAATTCACAAAGAAGCGGAGGAGTCCCACCATTTTTATTTCAGATAGATAGATAGATAGATAGAGAGAGAGAGAGAGAGAGAGAGAGAGAGAGAGAGAGAGAGACTGAGAGAGAGGGAGAAAGAGACTTTAGGCAGGGTAGACCAATTTACATCTGAAACAAGATGCAATTAAAACAAAGACAATTTGTCTGTAAGCGATGAGTAATCAGCCAGGCTTCGGCCCGGCCACTCACCCACTGAGGCATGGACCCGACTGTACACACATGTCACTGTTTGAGAAACAGAAAATCATGTTTCACAACTCATCACATGCGCCCCACTAAACACAGACCACTCTCTGTAACACAAACACTAGACAGCTCTCAGGCACTGGCAAAACACTGTGTGCAATTCCTGTGAAAATAATACGACTTGATTGAGGCCAAGTCATGCACAGATACAAGATTGTTTTGGTGTTCTCCGCCACTGGTTGAAGTTGTTTGATTGCTGGTTCTTACAGAGAGAACTGTCATCTGTTATTTTAGAAGAATAATAACTTTTTAGCTCACTGCTTTTTTGTTCAAAGACTAAGTTTCTGGGTGACATTGTGTCTTTAGGACAATATGGTAAAAAAAAGCATATTTGATCTGCACATATCATGCATTACCGGTCAATTGCACTGCATGAGAGAGAAAATTAGCTTTTTTATCATTGAAAAGTAATTATCTCTCTGTTGTTACTCCTAATAAGTTGATAGTATTAGCAAATCCAGGAATTATAAAACTATCTGCTTGCAATTTGTGAGCTAGTGCCCACTATTTCTCATTCAAAAATGATCCTAATTTTTAATAACTATCTCACTTTTATGAGCTGAATAGCAATATCCCTGCCATGTTCCTCTCAAGTAAGTCAATAAACCTGGAGTCAAGGGAATGAAAGGACAAAGTTGTTTCCATGGATGACTAAAATAACGACAGTAAATCAAATTGGTAAAATACTGATTTCTGATTTTGGCTACTTAATAAATGTTAATAAATGCATTAATTGCATTTTTAAGGATGAACTGAAATAATAGCAGTTTATCTTGAATGTTAACTTACTATCTAATGTAATGCCACAGTGATGAATAACAAAACATGTAATATCAGTTTGTAATGTAGAGCATAACATGATTATGCATATTATCTACTTGGCTATGTATGTGGCTGCTTACCAAAGATATGCCCTGAAGAGAGAGTGATTAAATTAGTTTGTTTTGTATGAAAAATGTTTTGAAAACATCTAACTGTTTCCAGCACAAACTCTGATTTTTTTTTTTTTTTTTAACCAATGCTAATTTGACTTTAACTAGTAGCTCATTAATATTCCCAAATACTATTCTTCACTGTTGGAAAAACCACTTCAAGACCGTTTCTTAAGAGGGAATGGACCCACTCTTTTTATAATTTTCTGTGCTATTGTAAAGATTTAAGTGGCTACATTTTTTATGAATATGGGCCCTGGTTGGTTTCCAATATTCATTGATTCTGGAGGCTGCAGTGCTCACATTATCTTCTATCAATACTGTGTCGTCTCAGCGAAATTAAGCCCTGTTGTGTGCAGAATCATCCCAGTATATTTATTGAGTGTCACTCAAGCATAAAACAATTGATAAACTGTTGATCAGAAAAGCAGAGGGTATGCCAGACTTACTTCAGAGCTTGTGTTGATTACATTTACATTTTTATTTTATTAATTGTAAATATCTAATTCAGAGAATACAGATTACCCATCTTCAGTTATACTCAAGACACAGCTGATTTCGACGAATATGTGTGTTAAACTTGAGGTGCATTCAGAGAATTAAAACTGTGCTTCTTCTCCTGCCATTGCTGTTTGAAGCAACTGGTCCCACATTGGCTCAAGGGCCCAATGGGTCCATTTAGGTATCTTGCTAAATTTGTCCCCTTTAATAATTTTTAAACAATTTCCTCATTATCATTTATTGAGATTTAAGGAACCTTGCTTGTATAAACCTGTTCACTCACATGATGATACTGTAATGTGAATTACTAAATATTTACTACAATAAAAAACCACAATCTTGCATAGATACAACATATTTTGGACTTTCCATTTTTTTTTCCATTTCCATGTACTAGTGATAGCAGATGCCCAAAGTGCTCATTTTAAATAGCAAAGGCAGCAGTGTTGCAAAACAAGTTATGTGAATATAATCAAATGAAAATGACTGATGGCCATGTCCATTTTAAGCAGTTAACACATTTAGTTGTATTGAATATATATACCCACTGAATGTATCACTCATATTCTGAGCATGTCCACCTTAGGGACACTCTAAAGAACTACGGCTTTCACTTTAAGCAGACCTACATTTCCAGCTGATTAAGTCATGATTGATTTCCCAAGAGCAGTTCCTCCTGTCATTGATTACCTTAGCTGTGTTGCAATCATAATGGGTTAATCTGAAGGCCAGACATATAGAAAATCATCAGTACTTTCTGAGTTATACATTCATCATAGTACACTGTGCCCAGAACTAATCTTTACACATATCTAGATAGCATATTCCTTTTTGTTAAATGTAGAAGAGTAAAAATGTGCTGCCATATATATATATATATATCAATTCACCCCAGGTTATTTCCCTCTATGAGTCTAAACTGAATTATGTAAACAAGGAATGAAAGACTGCCATGACTGTATCTCTGGGCCGAACACATGATCCAGCAAACTACCCATCAAGCAATTGCTACCAAACCAAGAATATCAGAAATTAGATGAGGGCAAAAATTACAGACAGGAGCTGGAAGCATCAGCAATGGCAGCAGTGACTTTCTGACAGAAGAATTTAAGGGTGAGAGAAGTGATGTGGCCAGCACTGTGATGACAGCAAACATAACAGCATGCTTACTGTGTATGAATCATATTACCCATGTTGTTATACTAAAAAAAAGTTGGCTAAAGATGATACGGAACTTGGGGCCTCTGGGTGGCTCACAGGATAAATTGTTGCCTGATCGATACAGGGTAAGCCGGCCTAACCTGCTCCGTTGGTCTCATCACGATAGCGCTTGGGCACCTGCGGTGGCACAAACCAACTGTACACTGATTACATCTTCCTGTGACATCATAGGCAGTGTGCAGTTAGTGGTGCGACCGCAGCGTGAAAAGAAGCGAGAGCATCGTCACGTGAATCAGAGGAGTCACACGCTCAGCTTCTCCTCCCACAGCTGTCAGGGCAGGTGCTGCGGTGAGGCAAACCAGTTTGCCTGAACATTTAGGTTGGGAAAAATTGGGGGGGGGCCGATGATGGGGAACAGTAACCCAAAACAAGTTTAATCCACTGTTGTACTTCTATTTGCCCCATCGCAGAGACACCAAAAAAGCTCACAGTTATCGAAACAAACACACAAGCTACTTGTCTCTAGCATACAGTCATTAAACCCTGATTGGAGGTTATATCACCTGAACAAAGGAAAACACACAATAATTTTATGCTAATTTGTGGAGCACCACTTAGTGATCTTTTTCTCAATTACACTGTGTTTAAAAGAGTATCATCATTTGCAATATTGAGGCTCAGGAGTTAAGTAAGTCAAATAGGTAAACAGGACTGGGAAACCGAAGACACTCCTCTTTTCAAAGGCCAAAGATACTGATTATAAAGGCAGAAAGAGTTGTGAAATGGTTGTGAATGGCTAAACAATAAAGCTTGTCCCAGGCCATGAGTACCCTGGCAGTGAGTCTGGTGGCTGCAGACTATTACAATTTGGACACCATGTACTGCAATTAGCACATATTATTACTGGCAAGCAGTAATCAGCACCACCTGTGATTAGACAGCAGTATCAGGGAGCCCGCTGCCATTGACAGTGCTCTCTCCTTCACTACAGGTACTTTATTGTACTTGACTGATTTAGCACCCATTACCACATCACAGAATCAGTGAGGAGATATATAAAGGCTTGGTACCTTCAACCTGGCCAGGAAACACTGGTAAGTACTAAAATTAAAAGAGGCAATAATATTCACAATTTTTTTTTTTTGAGAAAAGTGTTGAACAGTTGTACAAGAACACAATACAATAGTTTCCTTTAAATACAGCTCATTATCTATGTTTATTTCATAAAATATTTTCATTCATTTTCACCAATGGTGCCAATAATTCTGGAGTGGACCATATGTGTTATTTCCTTCCACTCACTTTTGTACAGAATTCCCACTCTCCTTTTACTCTACTTTTACAAGTACACTAGTTGGTTAGGCAGCTGTCAAGGGTGATTTCTCAAATAGGTTTTCTAGACATTGAGCTTGTTTTTAAAGACCTGGTGAAAAGCAGCATATTATTGTGATTAGCTGGCATCCATTTTACCTCTTTTATGTAAAGCAAACAGAACTGACAAAATGTCAACTTTTGGCAAACATGTTGTCAAAGATATCATAAAGGTATAAAAAGTGCCATTGTTGCAGAGATAATGGTGGTAAATATAAAAAAAAGTGCAGCCAAAAATGGCAATTTCCCAGTTCAGTATAAAACTCTCTGTTAACATTGAGTACTGCTTTCATTTCCGTGCCAAGAAGCTATATTTTAAGTACGTAGTGTAGGAGCTTACAGTTTAAGTTGGAGTGGTACAGAACATTTACTTGACCTATGGCATAACAATGCCTTTTAACACGCACTATTATTCAAAATGCTTATATCCTGTGTAGCATTTCGGCCAAAAATTGCTCAATGTTTGTCAGGTCAGTGGAGTGACTTGCAAACAATTTGAATGTTATAAAATTAAAACTAGTAGCTTACATAAGCAATGTGAAGTTGTTGTTAATCTCACCAGCAGTTGTGTGGAATTATCCCTGGATGGGTAGAGGGCGCTGTCTGGATTCATCCCGGGCTCTGCCAGCTCTGACCCTCCCTCAGCAGCTCCTGGGGGACCTCACTAGATGAGAGTTCTAATTCCAGCCCTTTGAAGTAGGAAGGAAATTAATTACAGCACTCGGATGGAGATGCTGGGAGAGAAAAAAGGAACAGTGGTGTAATCATAGATAATAATTGGGAGTGAAAAGGAGGGGAACAGCGGAAGGTGCGGTTGCTGATACAGAGTTAAAGACACGCTCAGCAAAGACAGGAAATAGCACTTTTACACTGGGGCCTGTCTCAGATCAGACCCAAAAACAAGGCATGTCACGCACTGCCTCCTGTCTGAGCCACAAGAGAGCTGTCCTCGACATACCTTTAGCACACAACACACAGGGTAGTGAAAACCTGAACACCCCAACAGACACCTCAGTAACACCCCTATCTGCCTGAATGACACTCCACATACAGTGTAACGCCATCTTTTCATCCCTTTCTCTTGCTCAATTACATAGGCTCCCATTTTCTTTCTCATCTCTTCCTATCTCTCCTTGCTTTTCCCCCCTTGTGACTGAGAAAAGAAACCTACAGGCCCTATAATAGTGTGGTAACAGTAGGGTTGACAGAGGGGGCACTGACTCATTATTCTCCATGTGTGTAGCACCGCTACATGAGCAATTTTTGCCCACCTGCTGGTTCAAGCCATGCTGTGGGGCGTGGCAGATTAAGGCAATTCCCGGTGCTCTCATCTTGAAGCGTATCTTAATGGCTGTGAGCCTCTGTCCTCCCCACACATTGGGCTGTAATATGAAAGCACTCAAAGCTTATAATGCAGGTGAAACAGGGCGTGCATTCATGGCGGTTCCATCCGTAAAATCGGGTGGCTTACCATGCACATGGTAAAACAAGTGGGTACGACTGGAGCGAAACGCTGGAAATGAAGCTGAAAAAGCCGTTGAACCGGCACGGCCAAATTATGTCCGCCAATAAAGACCTGATTTTCCAGATTTCCCTCCCAGACACTGCCATGTTTGTATCCAGTCAGACTGGATTAATGTGTTTAACTCTCAGTGATAAAACAATGCAGTGTGGAGGATGCCCTTGCTCAGGCCACAGACACACCAGGGGGCAGTCTGTGTAAGGGTAAAGGTGAGATATACAGTTCAGCAGCAGGTTGGACACAACCAGAACCTGCCTTGATATCTGGAGTGCATCCATGGAGACCAAACACCCAGGCTCCACTTTCCACTACTCAGTCATTTACATAGAACTAGTTCTGGGTTTTGCTACATACCCCTGAACACATCCCTGCTCTGGACTTTGGTTCCTGCCCTGAGGTCAATGAGATCTCCACAGTGGAAAAGCATGAAATTAATGAAACAGACAGACTCAGCCCTAAAGTACTACAGGTTAATGGGAAAGATGTGACTGCTGATGTAGCACATTCAACACTCCTTTGTCTCAAACAACAATCCAATGATAACAACAACAAAGACTAGAGCACTAGGGAAAAAAAAAACATATAAAGTTATAATTTACAATGACAAACATTGTTGCAGATTACCTCCTATATTATGTTTATAAGCTCAACTTTGTTGTTTGATAAAATGTTGTTAAACCTGCTTGTTTATTTATTTGAGGAGGGGCTGTAGTCCATATGTACACCAGACAACCCCCCCTCCAAGTTATGAATTATCACTAATACTGGAAAAGCATCAACCCCATGGATGTGGGTCAGTGTGGGTCCTCCATTCCTCTGTCCCATCATTCCTTTGAATTTGAGCTGTACAGAAAAATTGGCCTTGCATGAACTCTTAGATCTATAGTCAGCTCTCTTCACTTTATATTCAGCACCATGGTAGGATGCTGGTCTCCTGAAGCAGAGTGTTACACTATGATCTTATGCAGAGTCTTGGGCTCTGATCAAATCCATTCTTGCCCTCTCACACAATGGATTCAGTCCTCTGAGTTTCAAAATGTTACACCACAATCAAGCAGCTCTAGCAGAATAGCATTCTATGAACTCACATCTCATATTAAATATATTGTGACAACTGTACACAATTCAAAACATTCAATAATTCAATAAAAGTACTGTGTAAAGGATTATCTCCTTTTCAGAATGTGTGAGAGCCAATGCACATATGAGAAGATAATATTTTTCCAGCATACAGGTTAAAGTTTTAAAAGGAAGGAGGTGAAAAATAATTTTTTCATAACCATTTGGGCTTGCCACAAGGGCTTTGGGATGCTCACACACATAAAAGAAAAAGATGTATAATGTCACTTAAATTCTATTAAGTTGCTTGTCCAAAACATTGCTGCCGTTAAGGAAGTAGCCCGCTGAAAAAAAAGCTCTCCTGGAAATAATGTTGCGATCACACTTTACTCATTCAACATCTCCCTGTAGAGCACATGGGGTGTTTAAACTAAGCTTCCTCATGACTGTGCCAAGTAATTAGCTTTCAGTGAGACTTATGACTATGTGGCACCTCAGACCAACCCCCCCCCCTTTTTAGGTCTCCATTACAGATGACTTTACTGGATGTGCTCTTCCCCATACAGCCTTGCCAAGCATCCCGAAAGGTTCATCCTCCAGTGCCTTCAATGAGCCTGTGCCTTCCTGGTTGATTAAACCATTGCATCTAAACATGAGAAACAACAAAAAAGCTCATTGTTTGTTAAAATAGGTCTCCTTTTTGTGGACTTCTCAATGTTTCTTTAACCCCCTCCCCTCCCTTCCATTTTATCACAGATATTACAATGCAGTTTATCATTAATACATTCAAGTTAATTGACATGGTTAACACAGATTAATGTATTGAAAGAATTATGCATTAAAAACCCAGTCAAATCTTTATCGACTAAAATGTATCACGGTGATGTTAAGTAAAAAAAATGGTTTGTAGCATTTGTGTTGTACACACAAATACATACAAACTCACATGCATGTACACACACACAAACCCACACACACAGCAACTGTTAAAATGATTAAAATAAAGCCATACGTTTATCATGTTCTATCGGTAGACCATCTATCGGATAGTATGCTGCATGAGTAGATTAACTCAAGAATCACTCTCTAAGGAAGTTAAAATTGAATTAATGTATGTGATTATCACTGTGACTCATGGCACTGAGATTTAATTAGGAATGAATTGTGCTCACTATAGATTATGGCTCAAATCTAAATCTGGCAAAATCCAATCATCCTACACGTATGTAATCCATCTGTCCCCCCCACATAATCCTGTCCAAGTGGGCATAAAAGCCTACCTTTTAATTAACATACCCTTGAATAGGATTTATTTTCAATATGTTGTACATGAACATAAATATCAGAAAGCTATTGTCACTTCTCATTGGTAGAACTCATTGATGATTTGCTTGTAGATGTTTCCACAGAAAGATCAGTACAGTTGTTAAAAAGGGTATTGAAAATTACAGACATCCTATCCTTGCTAATCTCTCACCAGATACTTAGCTTCATATTCTTCATAATACAGATGATGTCTCCCTTAAATTGAAGCTGAAACATAAATACTGCCTGCCTTTTTCATATAATGATGGAGTAGCTGGGATAATTGACAAGCAAGGCAACTAGCTGGTTTTGGTCTCACGTTTCCACAGCCAGATAGACTAGTTAAATGTGCAATTACAGGCTAAATGACAGCTGCAGTTCCTGAGAACGTCACTTTAGCTTTTTTGCTACAGAATTTTGTCATTTCCCTCAGCTCAACCTATATTTTTTTTTTTAAACACGACTGTTAAATATATGTGTTATAAAGAATTTTCCGAAATAAATGTATTGGAGTAAAAGAAAAGTCAGTGTTGAAAAAGCATAACCCCAGCAGATACCCTACAAAAAAAAAAAATAAATAAATAAACTGCACATATGTAAAAATTAAAAAAGACTGATTCAAATGCATGATGACAGCTTTCATTCAAACATGCCCTTCATGTTGATGGACAGAAATCATGCTGAACCAGCACTTTCATTTTCTTTACATGAGTACATCCTCAGCACTCATGAATCAACAGTGCAACAGTGCTCAAAAAGGGTATGTGCCAGTCAGTGTTTGCCATTATAATCAAAGTCTGGGTGACTTCACAACATGTTTTGAAGGGGTGCCACATGCTGCCAAATGTTTTTCTCTGTTAATCATCTGACATGACACAGTGAGGCTTACTCCTAGCTACTACTTGTACCCTCTTGTACTAGCTCCAACCATCGAGGAGGAAACACTTGTATAGATCTAAAATTCCAGCTAAGCTATTCATATTCTCCCAGAAAAAAAGGTATAGCATCATTTGCCACACTTTTACAAGTAGTTGATCCAGGGTATTTGAAGTGTAAGCTATAATTAAAATCAGGTTCCAACCTTAAATCTGCAGATGAAAATGTTTTGATAAAGCAAATATCTTTGTTGAAACAATTTTCATCTATCTGACCATTTTTGTGGTTAAGGGTGCAGTATGTGTTGAGTGGAAATATTAATGTAGCATTCTCATTAATTAGAGTTAGCAACATGCCAACTGGTTGTCATATTCCTTCACAAAGTCAATTAGATAATCTATGAATAAACAGTTTCATCTGGGTAATTTATTGGTTATAAAAAGGGGCATATAGCAAACTCTGTTTAAGACTATGGTGAAGTATATTTTATTCTTATACATATCACTACAGAGGACTATATTCTTTCATTGGTTGCCACACAAACTTGTAACTACAAAACCAGTTACATATATGTTAATAAAATGGTTCTGTTTACTGAATATATCTTTGCATTTGTTAAATTCAGCTTGACAAATGGTTCTAGATTAATGTATTTTCCAGTGAGAAGTTGTGGTGGCATTCAGAGATGTATGATTGAACTGTATTTTTCTACAACTGTACATCCTGCTATGCATTATTCCTATACAGTATGTTTGATTCAGAATGAACACCCACTCATAGAGCTATAACGTGCAGCCAGAAACATGTTTTCCTAATCTGTAGTTAGAAATCAGAGACACTTCCTCTTATTTCACATCTCTGATTCTGGAAGATGTGGAGAAATCACTCCTTTCAGATCACAGGCAAAGCTGAGCTGAAGAGCATGATTGGTAACACTGCATCCAGTGAATATGCAGCTCTTCTGCACTCTCACTTTTGGGCCCTTTGTTCCCAAGATAATGTTTCAGGAAAATTAAGAATAATCTACCAGAGAGAGTGGATTAACAAAATGCTGGGATTACCCAACTACACAGAAAGGGTTGAACCAATCATGCAGAGAGGGGTGTATGAACCTCGCAGATAGGTGACTTGCCCAACACAGCAATGGGAAGTTTACCAACCAAAGCGAATGGGGCTATGGTACCCACATAAAAAAGGGATAAACCAACAGCAATGTGAGGGGGTTGATCAACAATCCACAGAAATAATGTATCAACCACTCAGAGATGGATGTGTCAACAACACAGAAAGAAAGGGTACTAACCAGGCATGGGGAGAAGAGGAAAGAACCGCTGATAAAAGAGCCAGCCGCCGTATCATCAATTAAGGCTGTGTTCTGCACCAGCACACAGACAGACACGCTAATAATATACATTAAACCGCACATGTTTTGGGAGGAAATTAATGTTCACTAATTCACATTCTGCCCAATCGTCAGGCATTTGCATACTTGGGAGGGCTGCTTTCCATGAAGCGGCACTGTGCTAAACAGATAAGGACATTAAACCCAGGCAGTGAAGGTTCTCTCTCTCCTCCTCTCCCTCCCTCTGTTCATTTATATTACCCGTCTTTTCATCTGCTGGCTGAACCGGGAATACGGGGATGGGGTATTAAACTTATCTCCACAATTACCACTGAACTCTGAGAATCATATCATTTCCCTGAGTAATATAGTGCCAGTTATGGAAATCTTGGAGAGTTATGCATATTCTCTCACATAATGACTTAGAGTGAGGGGACATGAATGCGTTATAAAGGATATCTTTATAAACCCAGCCCTGGTTAACCCTTAGAGGCCTGGAGACCATCCAGACTTTTACTGATGCTAAAACAATGTGTTTGTGTGTGTGTGTGTGTGTGTGTGTGTGTGGGGGACTTGGGGATATGTATATATTGTCGGAATGAAATATGTATTGTGTGATATATTGCTTTGTTCCTCATATAATTTGACAGGACTCACTATGTAAAGGCACATGCCGGAATCTCCCACCCTCTCTTTCCCCTTTATTCTGTTCCCCTGCTTGAGCTTATTTCATTCAGCAACCCAACGATGTGCTCTTGTTTTCAATTGCCAGAGAGAGCGTCTCTCTTCCCTGCTCCCCATTTGCCTCACTGCTTAAGAGGGTTTATTGTATATCACAGACCACTCAAGGTGGCAGTTTGTATCAGAACAGCCATGGAGAGAACAAGGATACTCTGCTTAATTCAGCTCTCCCCACATGTTGCTTGTTCTTATGATTACTTTTTCATACATGGACCTCATATCCTCATATCCAAATATACCACATAAAAAGTTACTCCATATTTTAAATTAAATTAGAATGATGACAGGCATTTTTGCAAATCATTACAAATAATAACAAAAATATTATCTGAGGTAGGATGTAACTGATTTAAAGTTATTTTAACTTGTTTTAACTGATTTATTTTCAACCTGGGCTGTTGTTTACTTTCTGTTAAGATAGTTGGTATGGGAGTCGTAATCTGTTCAATCACCTTTGGTATTTGGGACTTTACCCCTCTCTAGGGTTATCTTTGCACTTTTTGTACTGTTCTTATGCACTTTGCCTTGTAAGTCGCTCTGGATAAGAGTGTCTAACAAATGTCCTTTAATGTAATGTAATGTAATGTAATTAATGTAATGTGATTAAGGAATAAATACATCTACCATACAATATTCCTCCCAACATGTATCTGCAGTTAAAGCCTAAAAACATATGGGCAGTTATATGATATGTTCAGATTTATAATCACAACATTTTGTGACAATGAAATAAATGTGTAATAATGATAAAGGAGAAGAAGAAGGAGGAACTGAAATTCTTGTCAGATATAAAGCTCAGGGACAACACTTAAATTGTACAGCTGGGAAGAGCACTTAACCAGAGTTGTTCTGTACCATAAGTAACCATGGATAAGTTAATAAATAACGGCATACTGAAATGGAAAACTAGCAGCTGTATGTTCCAGTCTATAGGACAGACCTCAGACGCTGCACTGTGGAGAAGATACAGCCTGAATTTAATATGTATGAATAAAGCAGCCGTAGGGGCTGTAAAGTGTGAGTCTATCTGAAGAGCGTTCTGTGTTTGGTGTTAATGAAAGCTGTGCTTTGGCACTGGTCACATTAGTGGACAGTTTGAACGTTTTCCATATTTTTGTGGAAGCAAGCTTTTTACCTGGCCACCTGCATTGTCTCAGACCTGCTGTAATGAAATGTAGCAGTGAGACCCATTGGCTGGGGCCAGTCAGCTTCCTCCTGCCTCTTTGAGCTGAGTGGCTAAGCTTGGTAAAGCAGCAGCTAACGACCAGCTCAAATGGCCTCTTCTGACAGTGACGCACGCAGAGACAGGGCTTTCTGTAGGTATGAACCCAAGCACCATGCTGCTTCACACCGAAGCTATGTGCCATTATATCTGCCATGATTACTACACTCTAATAAGGCAAAATCTTGCCTGGAAAAAAATATTAAGTTCCTGGGCTGGGTAAGGGCAGAGGGAGATGCATTTACAAGAAGGAAAAAAACCAAGTCAGACTATCATTCACAACTCAAGAACAGAATGAGTTGTGAATGAGGGCAATCTTTACTGTGGATTACAAGAAGACTGTGATATGTGTCAGGCATGAGAACAATGAGGCCTATTTGTGAACTGGTGAAGTTTAGCATTAGCCACCAATCTGCTGCAAAGAGTTGTGTTAACCACAAATCTGCCATAGTGCAATTAGAGGGAGAGCTGTAGCTAAATAACACTACACTTCATCAGGCCGCTGACAGATGAATGATTACGGGGTCAGCTGATGAATCCCTGCCTGGCTGGGGAACCTTTTACAGAGGGAACAGAAGTGCTTTCCTCAGTTCTCAGGTGTCTCCTCACCTGAAATCCTGAACCCAACACACACACACACACACACTATGGCAGCTGGTGCCGTGTGTTTCAGTCTGAAACAATTAAAGATCGATCCACCACAGTGGTAAGAAGACTTGATTCTTTTGGGAGAGTCCCCTCTGCCATGTCTTTTTACTGCCCTGGAAGAAAAAGCTGCATTCAGAGGGCGGCAATGAAGTACTGAGACAAACTCCTGCTGCTAATGGGTGTTATGGCATGAGATAGGGGAGTATTGATTTATTGGGAGAAAGGGAGGACATCTTGAGTGAGAAACTGTCCTGGAAGGGTGGGGAGGAACCAGGGACAACAGTAGGGCGGAGCATAATATGACTGACAGGGGCAACTGCTGCAGCCAGTTCTGGCATTGCCATCCTGACTAGAATACTGACCTCCAACTGTATCCACTCATCCTGACTAACCCAGTGTTTTGGCCTGCTGAAGTGTGTCAGATTTTTTTTTTTTTTTTTTTCGCATCCACATCTTTTCTACTGACTGGCAAGCCTGAGTCCTGAGTTCTGAGTTCAACTGTGTGTTTGTGTGTGACTGATTATGTGACACTGACATTGGAAACCATACAAAATTTTAAAAAAACTCCAGTATGCAGAGTTGGCACATACCCGGCTCTTTGTGGTGATCCAGATGTAACAAGGAAAGATTTGTCCTAAAATAATCTATAACAATTGAATTATGCATCATGAAGCCACATAATGCTATAATAACCTTGTTATAACACATGTCATTATCTGTCATTCAAGTATTTAATAACTTATGGTGAATGGCATGACACTGTTGTAAGGCATGACAAAGTAATTTCAGGGCCCCAGTCTGTTCATGTGTTATGAAGACCTTGAATGCCTTATAAGGGCTCATTTTACACTGTGAATAATGTATAGACAAGGCTTCCCATTAAAATTCCATCAGAGTGTCACTGAGAGACATTATGTACATTATACTCTTATTATACCACCATTTACTTTTTTAACATTTTTTAAGCACTGGATGTGTTGATGAGGTCATTATGATAAGCACAGCCCAGCCAGACCCTCGGTGCGCAGTCAGCTTCCCTTTCAGTGAGGGAAGACTTGGACAAAAACCACACTTCAGATGTAAATCAAGCAGACTTTGTTCTGTAACCTTGAGTGGCTCAAGAACAATGACTCAATTTAGATACCTGAATCCTTTAGGGTTACTCAGAAATCAAATAACTCTCCCTGCTGCTGACAAGAAAATTGCCAGGCATACACAGTACTTTTTCACATTCCTCCCGCATCTCTCCTTCCTTTTTCACTTTAAACTACTCTAACAGTTTTTAATAAAGGCTTATGGAAGCAGGGGAAACTCTACAGCACTTCTCTCTCCTCAGTCGTCTGTGATAATGCTCATTTTTTACAAGGTCAAATCAAACCATTTCAGTTGCTTACAGATTCATCTAGAAAATCCAATCCATCCCAACCCCATTTTTGCAATTCTCTCACAAATGTTCACACGCGCACGCACGCACACACACACGCACGCACGCACACAACATTTCATATGAAAGACGGTCACAAACTCAAAAGGGAATATGAGAATAAAGAATAGAACACTCTCTATGAAAGTTTCTTTTCATGAATGTTGAGACCACATGAAGCAAATCATATTTTCTCTTTTCTGTCTTGAGTTGTAGAAATGTGTCTGTCTTTTTCTTGTTTTCTTGCCCACTGCTGGAAGTGCAATCAGCCTTTCCCCAGGCAGTATTCTAAAATGACATCACGCCTGCCTGACCAATGGCCCATGGCTGAGTGTAATGGTAATACGCTCTGATGTGGTGCTCCTAATGCAACACAAAACCTAACATCCCTCCCCAACCCAACCCCAAGTGGCACACATTCATACCACTCCTTTGGGTGGCACACTTGCCAGCACCCCCCAGGTACCCTATCAGTACTTTCATCTTGTCATGAGCTTTGAAACCTTATACCCAGCTGATGTGAGTTCACTTTTAAATCTTTGCTTGTGTATATAAACAAACCAGCAAACTTTTCAAGCCATATGACTATGTAATGCTCTGGACCTAAACCTCTCCATCACCACTCTAATGTAAAATCCAATTTATTTTTCAAAGACAGTCCCTCACTCTTTCAAAGAACTGAGGAGCTAATACATACGGGTTCTGACTGGGAGAGGGACCATTGGCAGCATGTTAAGTGGTAGTATGCAGTCACCTGAGGAACAGTGAACTAGCAGTGACACAGGCAACATTTTCAACACAATATCTCAGTACAACAATGTTTAAATTCTCTAGAGTTACTTCTCTCAGTTTCATTAATGTATTTTTTATATATTGTACTGTTACCATTTTTATGCGCTTTTGCAATTCAATAGCAATCTGAATTTGAGAGTCCTGGTAGAGGGAAGCAGCCGCACCATACCTCCATGGTGAATTAATCTAATGGCTTTAGAGGTAGTTAATTAGCAGACATGCCAATAGAGCTGAACACAGCCAAAAAGAGCTGCAGCAAATTGTGGGAGAGAGAGAGAGAGAGAGAGATACAGAGAGAGAGAGAGAGAGAGAGAGAGAGAGATACAGAGAGAGAGAGAGAGAGGGGAGGGAGGGCAATTGAGATTTAGAGTGGTGGGTAAGATTACAGCTAAGAAACAATACATTTAGCATTCACAGGTACAGTCTGTCATCCTCAACTCTGAGGCGCTTCATCTGTGGGGAAATAATGACAGAGTGTTGTATGTTGTGTAGGGACTACTGAACTGCGTTTCCCATAGTTCCACAACCAAATTCCAGAGGTAACTAACTCACAGCATAACTACGTTAAAAGCCATAAAACGTAGGCAATAAAAAGGACCAACACCCTTGAAATCTAGCTCTCTCAGAGTCTCTCTCAGAGACTCTTTTAGAGTCTCCACGCTTGCACCACGCGTGCTGGACGCACGCATAAAACTCTCTAATCTGGGCCTGGCGTGCACACCGCATGCCAAGGAATTCTGTCCCTCGTCTGCCTTGTGTGCAAGAACTTCCCCGTTTAAATAGGCCCGCTCAATGCAGCCTAAAAGGTAGCTTCGAACCCCGGTGGTCAGCTACAGGGAACAGAGACGCACAGCCAAGAAGCCACGAGACGAGTGGAACCCTGCCGCAGAGAGCCACGCAGCAAACCCCGGAATTCAGCAGAGCGAAGACCTGTAAGTCCCAAGAGGCCAGCAGCCTGCAAAAAGGATCCAGCTCCGTGAACGACGGCATCGGACCCCAGAGAGGACGAACGAGCGAGCAACCAACTCTGCGCCCTGGGAAACCAGAGACTGAAACAAAGAATCGCACTGGACCCGTCTAACCAACGGAGAAAACCTGCAACAGTAAGGCTGTAACACTCGGCACAGATAGATAACATAGCTTAGGTACATATGGTTATATTCATAACTGAATGTAATGAACTGTGTTATTTATTTTTCATATCTGTAATCATTCTTGTGTTTGATAATTGTTTAGCTGGCTCCTAGCCAAGCGCCGCGCAGCGTTAGTAAGCAAATATCTCATTCAGACTAGGTTTTGCATGTGATCTATTTAGCTACTAACCTACGACAACCCGGCATTAGTGATCTGCACGATTACATCCATTTTTCCACATTGCATGCGCCATTTTCCTGAAACGCTTAGCTTCAGCTAAATTTCAAAACTCCCACCATCTCTCTCCTTTTGTTCTCCATGAACACGTGTGCATCGCGCACACACCCAAGGCTGCGCGACCCCCACACATAGGAGAACATTCCTACCACTACACACAAGCCAACGCCCTATGCACTCCTGAATCATATGCACATACACACACACACACACACATCGTTTATTATTACATTGTAATAAATCGTGCTTTGTCGTTTAGTACATGTGTTCAATAAACTTTGTTATATTCCGAGGTTGTTTGTTTATTAATGTTGCATAAATATTGAATGTTTGCCGATCTCTGCAACTCTGAAGAACTCCGAATGCCTTCACTTTTGATCAATCATTAACGTTATTATTTCAGGTAAAACTGAACCAATAGTGTTGTGATTTGATTATGATTAGTTATTGATAATGTAATTTTGATTATAATTATTAATTTAATTATTAGTTGGAATTACGTATTTATAGCTATATAACGAGACTGATATATGAGACTGATTAACCGAAGTTGCAGCATTATTCGTAGAATAATGTTATAGAATTTCCACCACGTAAGTGACGCCCTCTGTTGTGGGGAATATAATAAAGTCTTGCGTAACTGGTGCCACACGTGAGGTTTAGATAATTCCTAACACTTTTGGTGTCCTGTGCGAGGAATACTATAACAAATCCCTACAGTTGTTTACCTTTCCACTAAAAGAAAATGTTCAATTATCTACAGCTTTGTCAATGACTCCAGACTGGTGCCATTGTTAAAATGTATGTAACATATACAGTATCTGTCCCTGACATACATGTGAAATTATAAAAGAACTGATGTACTGAGTTTGAAAATGCTAGCTAATGTTCTTTCTATAGCATTATTTACCTGTATGTCACATTTACCTACTGTTTTGTAAAGTTACAAAGTTTCAGGCATTGTATATGAGTTATACCAACACATACAGTATTTTGAGTTATTGGCAAATTGATAAATCCATTAAAATAAAGTTAAAAATGATTCCTTTTTCCTTGAACATATTATTAACTGACCAATTTATTCAACTAATGTTAGGAAAAGTCATCTTTTTTAAAATTGCAGATGCCTCTGATTATGATTGCCATTGTGGCAAGTGTTGTCCCTCTTCCTGCCACCTGTTCATGTTGTCAGTCTCCTGAGATAGATTTTAACATACCATTTAATCATATATAAGACTTGTCTCTCCTGTGTTTGGAGAGTACAATGAGAGAAGACTATTATGTCCTTGAAAAGATGTGCTGTGTTTTTATACTGACTGAAATAAAAATATAAAAATGTCTACATACTGAGACTTTCTTTTTTGATGATCATGAATTAATTATGCATGGGTCCAAAAAGAAATGGGGTCCACCCTCCTTTAAGCATTGGCCTGTGGAGTTGGCACACTGACAAACAGCAGGGTGTTAGACTTACATTTTATAGCAATTAAGCAAAGTTAGAGTTCTAGAATTTTCTGTCACATTACTGGCTGCTCTTTTTTACTCTCCATGGCATATGAGTATATCTTATCTTGGGAGTAAGGTAAACATTTGTTTGGTATGGTATATCTGTACGGTTTGTGTTTAATAATGTAGTGGAACCTATGTCTGTAGTTTTGAGTTTTTGAGTTTTTGTCTCATCTTTCTTATTTTCACCCGATGAATCATTTTGCAGATGAAAATGATTTATCTACTATTTTGCTTGGGATTTTATATATTGTGTTCCCAGTTTAACAGAACCTTTGGCACATGTTAAAATTTTTGCACAATCAAAGTCACAAATATCATTTGTGATTGGAGCAAACAAACTATCCCAACAAGTCATATTTTTGTTAGATATTATGCATTTATTAGTCATATGGCTTAAAAAGCTTGCAGGTATGTTTATACATACAGGTATTTTGCAAAGATTTAAAAGTGAACTCACATCAGCTGGATCTGAGGGTTTAAAGCTAATGCCAAATTCCTCATGACCGTGGTTTTCACCCGACAAAGTAGTTGTGAGCAAAATGGCATATGATATTTGTAGCTAGCTATTACTAATCCTGAGTATTATAACCTATTGCTATAACAGCATATTATAACAATATCTTCTGGAACAAATATCTTTTAGTAACATATATCATATATCTTTTAGTAACAAATATATTTTATTAGTCATAATTAAATGAAATAAAATATCATTTAACATGTAATGTTTACTTGTGTAGAGCACTCAATTGCCAGAGCTCCACTACTGTTGCCTTTTAGAGCTGTGAGACTAAAGTAGACATAAATAGTGCTACACAATGGCACTGATTTACACAAGGCAGTTACATTTCCTGCTTCTGCTCCATTTTAAATCCACATCAGTGAGAAGCTAGCAGGGCAGGCATGCTGTTCAACCCTGCTGGTAACAGAGAGGGTTTGTGTATCACTGGTGCATCCTCCATTTTTACATTTCCAGTCATTCACTCTCTGCTGTTAATCTTTTTCTAATAGACAGAACGCAAGAGAACGAACATGGAGAGTGAAAGAAAGGAAGAGAAAAAGAGACTCTCTTTACTCCAGGACTACCATCCGCCAATGGGTTCTCGGTCATTAGTTTGTGGAGGGAGGCAATGCTACATGGTACAGAACATTAGCATTAATTATGTAGTTACACAGAGAGTAATGAGACATGGGACGGAGACATTGTACAGGGAAATAATGGCCCTGTAGGTTTGGTTGCCCTCGTCTTCTGTGTACAGCTGCATGTGAGGGAGCAGGAACTCAGAGCCTCTGGTTCTCAGGGAGCGTGTGGGGCTGCTGGAGCGTGGCTTTCCTGCACAGATGAATCGCAGTGATTTGTACGGATGAATAATGCATGCGTGGGAGCTCAGGGCCACCATGGTGCTGTTGCAGCGGAGCTGTCGCTGTAGTGTGCAGTGTGATGTCGCTAATTGTGGCTACATCAGGGACACTCAGATCTGCGACACCAGATGGGTCTGACTGATACCTGCATTCCAAATTACACCCCTTCCAGTTCGTACCATTGACACTGCAGAAGCTAGAGATATTCTTGTAATGTTGAGATGTTTCACTCACTGTTATACAATCTAACATTGTTCTGGTTTATGGTATGAAATAGTTTATGGTATGCAACTTGGGCAGACTCGGGCACACACTCCTGGGTGGCAGTGAGGGAAATTGAGAGGTAGGTAATCAATTTAGAGAATCATCTCTGAGAGAAAAGAAACAGAAATGCTTCTCCGAAGCTGTAAAGAACCAATCTGAACAACCCATCATTCATAAGATGATAAATAATACAGACATTCTTTCACTGACATTTTTGGAGATGGCATGGATTTTCCAGTCTGCACTCAGGCATTGCAGAGGGAATTTCATGGGAAATTACAGTTTAAACAGCAATAGTGACTCTGGGCAATTTTTCTGTACAGGGCACATATTTGCTATAAATACTAAACCCTAAAGAAGGCCAAAAGAAACTTGCACTATTGATTTGTCATTCCTCATAATTCTGTAGCATCATGTCATTATTAGTCAACAATGTCTTTTTTTGGACTTCACTTTCTGGATAAGTAAAATAACAGATGTAAGCAATTGGTTCATTAATCAGTTTCTTCCATTCATATAAACAGAGCTAAAGTGTGTGACGATACGTTTGACCACTCTAAGAGGATATTGTGAATTGTGTGGTGCAGCATGAACATGTTATTGACCTTTTTGTCTTGATGATGACTGATTCATTAGTGTGTTTTGTTTTACGCAAGCTGTGCTCAGCCAGTACCTCCCTTCCTGCACTTCTTAGCCTCTGCCCTCACATCAGAGCTTTTTTTTTATTAATCTCATTCTGTGTTTGGCTCTGGGAACAGCATTAACAGCTGCTGTAAGCTCTTGTCAAGCAAGATGTTTTTTGTTTGTTACCCCTGTGGTGAAGCTTTCAAATAAAATGTTCTTTTGTGTCTTGATTTCTGAGATGATTAGCTTGATTTCACACTATGATAAATTTCTATTTTCCTGTTCTTCTCTGCTGTGATTGTATTATGTACCATTGCAGTGTCTTGCACAAAATGTATGGTTCTTGGTAAAACTGCTTTTGTCTTTCTCAACACGATATATGGTTACATGTAGGCGTTAATTGGGTAGAGTTGTTGTGCGCATTCACACACACACAATCATATTGTGATGTAGAATTTGAGAGATGTGTATGTGCGGCATACTCAATGTTTATGAATCTGGATTTTTTTGTTGCACATGCAAATTTTTGGCTTAAGTAACTATTTAGTTGCAAAGGCATGTATGGTTTTTAAACGAGGCCCCTACAACACACCCACATGACATGAAGGGACATATCCAGATATGTGAGTTAATCGATTTCCTCTATTGTCCACATCATTCTTTTATGCTGGATGTCAGGTTACAGTAGGGTGAACTAATCTGATGATTATTTTTTTTAAGCTAAAAATGCATAGCTGATCATGTGAATATTTTACTCTCTTCACATATCATTAGTCATATGAGAATTGACAACCCTTTCACATAGTCCATACTTCAATCTGGAAAATCTCAGAGACAGGGAGAGAGGCCTGAGTGGTTCGCTTCTGACAGTTGTTTTGTGGTGTCCAGTGGTTGAGGTGGGGGAAGAAAGAGGGATTGAAATAACTAAGAATTTAAGATTGTGCAGAGAAGTGTCTCACCTTATTACAACCCGATTCATTTCAATACCTCTGTTTCCCCAGCAGCACCATGCAGTAATGTGCCCTGTCAGACCATCTTAGGCCTGCCCCCTCTGGCAAGATAGCCAAGTGGAGTCACAGTCCTGTTCCAGTTATTCTGAACACTGTGTCCAACACCTCGCCTTCATGACCGCCTGAGTCATTAGTTCTGCCTCTTTTTCTTATGTTTTAAAAACACCTATTCACCTCATTCTTATGAAGCCATTTGCACACCTGCATTTCTACCTCAGCATCCCTGGCCTAGTTCCACCTACATCTTCCTAAAGCAGTCAGGTCCAAAGCCTCCTGCTGCCCCCCGCCACGTTTAGGAGCATCTCGCTCCAATGCCCTCTCCCCAAGCTATTGCACCTGATCCCATCTCCAGATTTGAATTCCCGTGACCTGGCCAGCACAGCTTTGCCCCCACTCCAGCTGAGCTTGAATCCCCCAACACACACACACACACACACACACACACATCACATTTCCTGGTGCGCACCTGTCCTCTGCTGACCTGTCTGACCCATCACTTAGACCAAACTTTATACAATGTCTAAAACTCCCAGTCCATGCCAGCTCATTTCACCTGTAACTGATCCCTTCACATCCTGTGTGTTTCCTGTCTGCAGGCCGGGATGCTGTGCATAAACAGATGTTAAAAAGCCAGCATTCTCACTCAAATGCCAAGTTGGCTGAAACATTCAGATTCCAAAGGTCTCCAAAGTAACTGTACGTGCATAATTCCGTCTTTTTTCTTCCTACATCATTGACATATTCAGTTTGGGGCTTGCCACTACCTAACTACCAAAGACAGATAGATCTCACTTGGCTTCCTCTCACCGTGTAAGGGTGGGCTTGAATATGGCCAGGATTAGAGCTGTATTAGTACTCCATGGCTAATCACCCAGACACCTACATGTTAGCATGTAAAGTTCAACATTATCAGCAGTCATCAATGAGTGATGTGTTCCACCGATCAGTGACAGCCCTTCCCTAGTAAGCTGTGTGGCTTGAAGTACAATTGATGTGCAGTGTAGTCTGCAGATGTGAATGACAAGCATGGATAAAAAAAAAAAAAAATAGGGGTCTGATCCCAGGCCACACTGAACCTCTTCACATAATCTGCAGAGTAACCTACTAGTAAAAATGATGGGTGAAACTAAAACTAAGTCTTGTCAATCCTTTAGATTACAAGATTTAGGAAACCCCTAAGATCTCCAAAGTCTGGGGCAGCTGCAGAGATGCTGATAAGGTGAAAACCAATTACCAGGCCTGATATATGTGATCGATACCAAGCACAGCATGACAATGTTCAGTACAGTACAGTGATACTGTCTGTACTTTGTTTTAAAGGTTTATTTATATTCAAGGCAAAGCATTTTTCTGTTAAATATGATGCCAAGCATAATTTTAGGATTACATTAAACTGCTTATTCACATGCAACCATCTGTAGAGATGTTTGGTATCCCATTTAAGCAAATTTAAATTGTAAACAAAAATGCAAACAAGAAAATGTTTCTTTGAGGACCAAAATTGGCCACTGTATTAGACCCATGGGCTTTCACTAGACCTACAACAATCAGCTCATCAGTTCAGAACTTAAACCTGCTGATTTCTGTGCCTCAGTTTCACACAAACAGACAGAATGCTAATTAAATAGGGAAAAAAATCATGCAAACCTGATTTTCCATACCTTCCACCCACCACATTTTAGTTTTAGAGTGCAAAAACAAACAAACCAAAAAACATAAAACTGCACATCAATTACTGATTCATGACATGCCATTCCATCCAACCTATCACACAAAAACTTGAACTTGAAATATTCCCAAGAGCACTTTCTTAAAATAAGACATTGTTTTTCGAATTGTAATAACTCACCTGAAAGGCAATCAAATTCTTAAAATACAAAACTAATGACTGCCAGTATAGATTCACATTTGAGGTTACCAGGTGAAAGCCAAAGTGTAGCATGGCATGGCCCACTATGTTTATTGGTAAATATTAATGTGCCCTCAAAATGTAGAATTCTTGGCTAAACAATGATAACATTAGTGTTGGGTATCAACTGAAAGAGATTCAAAAGTCAAATCTAAGTGTTATAATAATATAATATCGACACTCTTTTTTTGATAAATCTAGAACCTAAATATAAAAAGCAGCAAGAAACAAAAAACTGCAGGGGGTCACCGTTCCTCTGCTTTTCCTTTTCTCCTCCAGGGTGTGTGTGTGTTTGGATCACTGTGGCCTTTTATACACCACAGGTAGGTTGTGTAATAGCACATTTTCTCAATAAAACAGCAAAACTATGATTTTATTACTGTTTCCTCTCTCCTAACTTTCCTTTCTAAAGCAATGTAGTATATTAATTTTCAATACCACTGTGATGCTAATAAAAGCTGATAATGAAAATGATGATGTTGAAACAATAGCTTGTGTTTGTTCAGATTTGAATTTTTAAGAAAGCACCACTCTAGGTAAATGCTCGTTCACTTGATTATGTGTGGACCAGGGAGGAGGAAAGAGATCTTAAGTTGGAACTGGAGCAGACCTTGTTCTTCAGTTTCTTCAGTGTATAGTATGTACTGCTCTGTTCATCCCCCAGTTCAGTTCAGCTCAGTCACTGTTAAAGTCCTCTGCAGAGACACTGATGGCCACTAAATTATATTGTTAGTATTTTCGTTTACTTTTTCTTGCAATATTTCAATTTTTCTTGCTGTTTTGTTGTGGTTATAAATGATCTATTTCTGAAGAGGAATAAGCAACTGACAGGGGTTAATACGAATTTCACTTGTTTATTTTATTTATACCTCTGACATCCTTGTTCCTTTTATGTTAATATCTTTTTACATTTCTTACTTGTCAAGTTGGTGAACCAGGTCTGAAACATATAATCAGAATTTTGTCTTTGTCTAAGTGTTAACTGTAGAAACGATCAGCTTCTCATTTCCTATCAAGAAAATCATAATAATTAATATCTTTAATCATTCATCATAGTAATAGTAATCATTTAATTAAACTTAAAATTGTTTTACATGTTGGCAAATAGAGAGGTTTTGTGATTCACATCACTTGTGTTCGGTATTCAGATTGCTGGATGTTGATGGTGGATTCAGAAAGTTGTTAATATTATTACATTCTCACTTCCCCATATATGTGAAAACATACTTATGTGTGAGGAATCAACAAATTATTCTACAATTTACATTTTTCATTCAGATGGTAATACACAAGCACTTTATGGCCAAATCAAGCAAAAAGTACAAGGATAACAACAAGCACCCGAGCAGAGCAGGTAGTAAACCTGTACACTTACACTATAGGTACAAACCTGATAGACCTCAGCAACAGTGTGAGTGAATGAAATTGAATATCAAGCGCACAAAAACTTGACACAATTCTCTTAGTGTCAATTAATATTGCAATAAAACAGAAGGAGCTTAAATAAAATAGATAAACAAAGCACTGCAATTGTAACCATTCCAATGTTATTGTGAACGAATTGGAGCTGAGGTAGGTTTTCAGTATCATTGAAGTTATCATATGAAAAATGACTATATTGCGTGCTTTTATTACCGAACCTACATTGTTTGAATGCTTTTCTGGGGCTATCACTAAGGTACTCTCCAGATGTTGATTATGCAGAGGAAAAGTTCTGTCTTGAATTTATTCAACCAAGCACACAACTATGTGTCCTGATTCACTTTCTCTATGACTGTGGGGTAACAAGACTTCCATCATAAATCTATCTGATTCCAGGTTCCTGATTTAAATTTGTGTGACAGTATGTTTAGTGCAGCTCAGTTTTTAGAGTGTTGTTTTTCATATGTGAGACTTAGAGTTTTACAGTAATTGTATGAATATTGTCTATGTGTTCCTGCAAGTCTATAGTGCATACTGTGTGCATACTATGAGAGTCTGTTTTACAATTTAACATGACACATTTAAAATGATGTAGAATGTAAAATGTGGCAGCTTGTGGCTAAACACTTTCTTCTACCCCCTCTAATGGGGAAGAGTGGGGGGGAGGGGGTTGGGGGATGTTTATAAAAAGTGCAGTAATTTCTACATATCCATGCCTATTGACCTTTTCAATTCTATACATGAGGACAACAAATCATTGCATTTTTGCATGTCCTTTTTTCTTTGTCTCTCATCCTATTTAGACTCACTTTAACTTGAACTTTCTACAGCCTTTTCATAATTTTATATTTTTAAACATTTAAATATTTTGCAATTTAATGATGTATGTATGCTTGATATAATTATGGTTGGCCTATACAACACAATGGAAACATGAGATTAATGAAGGATGAAAAAGGACTTGATTTTGCAGTAACTACTGTATATAACAATGTTAAAAAAGGGAAGAGGGAAAACTAGTTGAGCATGTATTCTAGGTGCATTCCTAACAGGAACAGAAAATTGAGTTAAGAGGTCAAGGAAATATTGTTGAAATTCATGATCCAGACAAATCAAATGTGCATCAAATTAAAGTGGTTACAAGTCAGTTTGTTGACAGGGCTAGACTGACACTTAGCAGGACAGTTGCAAAAACATCACAGAACAATGAAAATGAATCTACACCCCCATGACCCAGCTTAAAAAAAAACACTGCACATCGTGATCCTCTCAGAGCTGATAGGTGTCAAAATGTCAACACTTGACAACCGTGCTTAAAAGAAGGTGGTGGTGGTGTGAGCAGCTGGGAAGAGGTGTGGCCATCTGTCTGGGCAATACCTCTAATAAGCTACAGCTCTTGTCATTGCATTCCAATACATATTGTATGTAATGTGTAGCTGGCATCAAATTTGTTATACATTATTGTTAGAGCTGCCCTTCTCTGATGCTGAGGAGTTTAGAGGTCTACTCTAACACATCCCGTCATGCTCTATCAGTGCACAGCGCTTTTTCCACACCCGGCCAGAACAGATTGTTCAGCTCCCAGCCTCTCTGTGGATTTAATGAAATTATTTTTGCTCTGTCAATGTTGCAATAAGATTTGTATTGACAATTCCTCTAAGCTCAGAATAGCCGTGTGTTTGCAACTATTTGAAAATCAATATCCAGCAGCAATATATTCAGTCAGTGACTTGGGGTGATGGGCTGAAAAGGGAGTGGGTCTATGGAGTGGCCATGCCTGTGGCAGGGGTGGGGAGGCCAAATCTCATTACCCTGCTCTCAGGCGGAAGTCCTGGAAGATAAATAGACCAATATGCCTATACATCAATGAAATGTCCGATAATTGAATTCCTCCTATATGATCCACAATGACCCCGCTGCACAACCTTGGTTCCCTGGGGAACTGAGGTCTTTTTTTGCCTGCTTATTGCTTGTTCATTTGGATGTTATTCATGATTGATACACTTACAATGCAGCCATATCCAAAACAGGGACTTCATAGGGGTACACAACTTAGTTCAATACCAAAAGGGCCCATAAAATTCATTTGGGCATTTGAGAGATGAAGCAGCATAAAGTGAATGGTCATTAAGAGAGGTTCACCTATGTTTGGACAGAGCAGTCAGACAGAGAGGTGAAGACAGGTGAGTCTGTCCTCGGCCTTTATATAGTGTATGTTTCTGTGTGTGCACACAGGGGTTAGAGGTGTTTAAATATTTCCATGGGAAAACATTTAAAATCTTACTCTCCTATATGTTATACCATTGGATACTTTACATTGTAATCGTTTATTCCATCTATAGTTTCACAAATCACAACATATACATATGTTGATTCAATAGAATGCTGATTACGAGAGGACAGACTCAATAACTTTGAGTTTTCAAGTGACTCAAGTACGTGACAAAAAGAAAGGTTCCTCCACTCCTTCAACCACATAATGAAACGTTTTTGTCAAGGCTTTGCTCTCTTGCATTCTTGGGTTATTTGATAATTTTTCTCATTCATTGTTTCTCATGATTCCTTTGTTCTTTTATAATGATTGTGTCTTCAGAATTTGGTGTCTGGGTATTTGATCCCTCATCTGTAGATTAGATGTCAACTATTTTTGCTTTAGTGTGGCGACTTGCATAGATTTTCTCAATTTTAAATTAATAAAACATTATATATCTTAAATAAGCTTGATCAACCAGTTGTTCTTTTGTATCAGGTCGTGCAATTTAACGAACAGAAGAAGATAGACTGTGTTTGGGTGTAGCAGTCCAATAGTTGACAGGTTAATCTTTTTTACTGGTAGAGGTAATTCTATATGTTTCATGTGGCCAATTAAAAAAGGGGCAATAAGCAGTGAGATGAACAAGGCTGTACACACTGTGGACTGCACACCAGTATCCTGTGATGATCCACCATAAACAGAATAAAATGCCCACTTTGCTTCACTGCTCATTCTGGGAGGTTTAGGAATGAGAATTATTCCAGTAGCATAAACATCTTTCAGGTGATTCACACTTAAAGGAGATGCTCCATTCCCCTAAACTCTGAAAGCTGTTCATGGCAAAGGTCAAGGACCTACAGCAACAAATTTCTCGGAATTTTTCAAAGAATTAGCATTTTCATCTTTTCATTCTTTATTTATTGCAGCTGTACTGAATGAAAGTGCCACACTCTTTTCTATGGCTTTCCAAATAGAAGCTTCCATCTGAATCATTGTAGGAAAACTCAAACTGTTCTTTCGGATGGGATGAGTACAGGATGGGCCTGAGTGTTAAGATGGGGAAAAGAATGAAAGTAAAAGGCCCTTAAATTTAGCTCTTTTTCTGAGGCATGAGCACATTCAGTAGAAGAGCTGCACTCCATGTCTGACACATTAAGAGGCTGATGAGAGCCTACCCTGCCTGCTTTCATTCTACAGACACAGTGGGTACATCTGCCTGTTTGCACTACACAAAAGTCAAACATACTGTTTATTGAAAATGAATTTCTCTTGTTAGTGGTTCAAATGTGGAACCATCTCTCTCTACAACACCCAACATATACTAGGCCCACACCCCCCACTCCACCACCACCTGTGAGACAGTGAGTGTTGCAATACACACATACATATCTGTGCCAATTCACTCACAAACAGAAAAATAAATGATTACATGCACACACACACAAAAAAACACACACACACACACACACACACTCACATACCTGTGGTCACTTTCATGCACACATGTGCACTCAAAACACAAATCCCCACCCCCAACCTCCCCCTCCCTGACACAATCCCCACAAAACACATACAAACAAAAACACACACGCACACACACACACACTCTCTCTCTCTCACAGGACACGAAGAGGAATGGGATGCGTGTTGGTGCTGACAGGATGATAGTGCATTAGACTGCAGCTCTCAGTGCCTATCAGGGAGCCAATTTGTCAGCACAGTTCAGAGTCTGACAAAGGCCAGGTATCCAAGACCCAGCCCTACTACTGCCATCTCCACTCTCTCCCCCTGTCCATCACTCCATCTCTATCCAGCTTCTCTGCTAAGACTGTCTACATCACAATACTTCCAAGGCAATTAACAATGGCAAATAAAATGTGTATAATACACGCAGAATGAATACATCTGGTATATAAATAAATACATTTAATTAAAAGGAAAGTCAACGGCAGTTTATATTAACAACAACATTCTATGATATATTCATTGGTAACAAAAACAACACAAATAATAAAAGCAATAATGATGATAATTAAAAAAAACGAATGACAAACTCTTAAATTGGTAATACTCCCTCAATGTATAATGGGAGGCCACACACCATACAAACAATAGTACACATTCACATTGTGCTGCTGGTTAAATATGTGTAATTTTGAAATCCCAGTAACATAGCATCAAATGTCGAAGAAAATGTATTCTTATGCCCTGCTGTTTTTGGCATTTTGTCAGAAAGCAAAGCTCTGTCTCCACTGCCTCTTGATCACAGTGGGAGCACAGCCTGTACTCTCCACGCAGCCTCTACATGTCTCTACACTCAAGCTGTGCTTATAGAATCTGTAAATTCTCATTGTTTTCTGGCATCCTGCCATGATATATGTTATATGGTATATTTTTAGGGCCCAACTGCATTCAAGTGTGTGTGGAATTGGAGTTATTTCATTCCAAAAAAAAATGATGCTTTTCATGTTCTATGTAAGTTAGTCTAAAGCTCTGAAACAGTGAGCCACTGTGTTGAGACTGTGATTTGTTGTTGATATGGGGAGTATCTGTGTTCAGTATGAATGGGTGGGGTGGACCCTTTCCTGTGTTCAGTGTGTGGCACTGTGGGGCCTTGCGCTGACATCATTAGAGGCACTTTCTTCAATTAATTTGATGACTTCTTTTGATGTTTATTAGTAGAGGATATTGGCCTAATTCTGCTCTACATGCATTGTCTGAGTATTATTTTTTTTTTTTAAACATGGAAGACAACTTTACAGAATTCTACTTGCAGGGGCAATGTTTGTTCCATTCAACATACTCATGACATGTGAATGGGCCTCACAACAACAACATGTAATTGATACAACTGGTAATTTTACTAAATTCACCCAGATCCTGATTGGGATTTTGATTACCCATTTAACAGAACAGAAAACTCTTCCTGGTTCATCTTTTAGTTCATTCACAGCAAAGCAAAATATTCAGTGGACCAGTGAGTCCAGTAGTCCACTAAATCTTACTTCTACATACAAGTAGTAGTAGTTTCCAATTTTGTAATGTTTCCTGCCTTCGAGTTATTCTCTGAGATCTGGACCATTAATAGAATAGTGATAACTTTGTCGTTGGTTAAATGTCAGGCCCCAACTCTGATGGGATTTCTCTAATTAAGAAAGACTAATTAAGAAAAGTACATGTTTATAATTTCTGTGTCACACAAAGTGGCACCAGGTAGTTTGGTGGTCCAATAACTGTGTCAATTCATGTCTGCAAATATTGAATAGGGTGAGACCCCTACTCATAGGGTAAAAAAACTGTTTGTGGTCTTCCAATTTTATTTGCACATTTAATATGAGCATCAGCTACATTAAAATAAAGATTCAGAACTTGTGTCTACATCACTTCCAGTTATGTTGAAGAATAATTCCTACTACTAAAAAACGAGTGGAATGCTTACTGAAAACAAAGAGGTAAGTATTATCTTATCAAATGTGTTGTGTTTAAAAAAAATCCAATTTGATTTGTACTAAAGACATTGTTCTCAATATTATGTATTCTTTATAAAATGGTACAAAAACTTTCCACTGAAATGCCTTGGTAGATGTTAGGGTCAAGTCTATCTTTACTTTTGAAAATTGAAGTTAGGCATCCTTGATTCCATTTTTCAGGGAAATGACCAACACTCTGCAAAACTGAATAGTTTTAGAATAGCAAACCCGAGTTGTAACCTGTCGTCTGTGTATCTAAGCATTTCATTAATAACACTGTCTGCTGCACAGACTTGCTTTGGACAGTGAAGTCCTATATTTTTCCATGATGTTAGTTTCTGCAATTACATATTCCAGAAGAATCTGATTGTCTTTAAAAGCTAAATGTTCAATGTTGTTTATTTTTTACATATTTTGTTATGTTCTAGGTTCTTCATTATTTGGCTAAAATAAATGTTCAAAACGTTTTCAAAAAAATCAACATTTTAGATGATTAATTCATCATTGTGCTTTTCATTAAGTGATTCCAAATTGTCTGAGAAATTGTCTGAGGATGATTCAGTAAATTACATTGGAGTGGAGGTTTTGTATTTTTGAATGGTTTTGGTGTCTGAAAATCATCTCTGGATAATGAAATCAAAATGTATGACTTTGTAGAGACCTGTCTTTATGGTTGGACGATTTCTGAAATTCTTTCTGATATTTCCCCAATCCTTCATTTTCTTTCTCAGTGATGTCTGATTTCAAAATTGATGCCAAATTGTCCACCATATCATTTATATGTTGTACATATAAGTCTGCCCAATCTTTTTTGGACATGGGTTGACCAGAAAGGAATCCAAGCATAACTGGATTTCTGACTTGCCCATTGCTTTCTAGTATTCCTTTGTGTTGGTTTGGGCCCATCTACTGTATATAGTTGCTTAACATTGTACAACTAACCAGGAAGTGGGAAGTGAATTCCTTTTAAGATACACAGTCATTTTTCTGCAATCTCACTGTGAATGCTCTAAGAGATTAAATCTAAATCTGTAATTGAATAGTCTGCAAAGCTGAGCCAAGTGCTAGGCTGTAAGTGTTACATACAAAGGTTTCTCGACTAAACCTGCCATTGACAATGTCCAGACCTACAGTACAGCACAGCTAAAGTGTCTTGATTCTGCCCTTGTTTTGCCAAAGGGAATAAAGGTGAAAGTGATTACTGCTGCAGATATGTTAGTCTCATTGTGGTCTGAAGTGTAATTCTTCACAAGCAGTTAGGTCCCAACAGACCAGTGCCTTTCTCTGGGCCTGGAAATGGCCAATTCAAGGCTCTTCTACACTTATTATAAGGGGAAGGCTATTTGATTAAAATAAGGGGATTCTATTGGGGATATAAATTGCTCTCAGGTAAATATTATGTGTATTTGGGAATTTCATTATTCATTCCCCAGATATAAATGATTATCTCTTTAACTATAGTGTGTAGAATTCCATGCCCCTGTAGTCTGTGGGACAACCAGTATCCTCATCTCCCCTGCATGATGTCTCCTGAGAAGTAAGAACATAAATTCTTCCCATCTATTAGACATTTTTCTCTTGACACCAAGTGTTAAAGAGCTCTAAGTTTCTTCCACACCGAAGTGTTGAAAGAGTATTATTATGATATTTTGTTTTGATAACTTGTTTACTTACTTGTTCTATAATTAATCGTTAAGTGTAAAGGCAGCCTGTGCATAAGTGGATGTACTTGGCTGTGGTTCCTACTGGATTATTGCTGTCTATCACACATCTTTGTCCCTCTCTCCTTGCCTATCACTCTAACTCACTCCATCACTCTCCATCTCCTCCCTGTCACTCCCTCTATCTCTCCTTCTGTGACAGGGCATTTGTCAGTAAGAGTGCATGAGAGAGTGTGAGAGGGGTGTCTAAGAGGAAGTGTGTAAATGTCAGGGTGGATTGGGAGCTTTGTACAATACTTATCATTCCTTTCCAGTACTGCCCACTGGCATGCCATCGCACTGTAATCCAGTTGTGCCCACTGGCATGCCATCGCACTGTAATCCTGTTGTGCCCACTGGCATGCCATCACACTTTAATCCAGTTGTGCCCACTGGCATGCCATCGCACTGTAATCCAGTTGTGCCCACTGGCATGCCATCGCACTGTAATCCTGTTGTGCCCACTGGCATGCCATCACACTTTAATCCAGTTGTGCCCACTGGCATGCCATCGCACTGTAATCCTGTTGTGCCCACTGGCATGCCATCACACTGTAATCCTGTTGTGCCCACTGGCATGCCATCGCACTGTAATCCTGTTGTGCCCACTGGCATGCCATCACACTGTAATCCTGTTGTGCCCACTGGCATGCCATCACACTGTAATCCTGTTGTACCCACTGGCATGCCATCGCATTGTAATCCTGTTGTGCCCACCGGCATACCATCGCACTGTAATCCTGTTCTGTCCACTGGCATGCCATCGCACTGTAATCCTGTTCTGTCCACTGGCATGCCATCGCACTGTAATTCTGTTGTGCCCACTGGCATGCCATCTCCATGTAATCCTGTTGTGCCCACTGGCATGCCATCGCACTGTAATCCTGTTGTGCCCACTGGCTGCCATCGCACTGTAATCCTGTTCTGTCCACAGACAAACACAATAAATGTCACATGAATGCACAAAACTGCATTGAGTAATGCATCATCTGTTTAGGGCTTGAAGATCACCTGAGTTCTCAGGACTCACCTCTGCTGCTGTTTCACTGAGGGCAGCATGCTAGGGCAGTGAGTGGCAACAAGCAGATTCTATTTGGAGGAGTTGAGAAATATTTCAACAACAACCACTATTTGTACCACAAAAGCTCAAAATGTATAAAACTCAGAGAGGTTGATTATGAGCATGCAATTGAAAATGGGAAACTCCTCTTATGAGCAGTCTCCCTTTGGGAGGGCAATCTGGTAAAAAGGAATATATTTAGAATGGTATGTCACAGCAGGTTTTGTAGGGCAAAATTGTTGGTAGGGAAGTGATCAGAATTGCTTCTCCATAGTTTTTTTATGTACTGGAGTTCTTTACTTGGACAAAGTCTGAACATTGTTATGGTCACAACAAGCTTGTCAGACTCTGGGAATTGTGATCATATATTGTTTGCTGGCACCATCACATGGATATTGAAACTCAAATGTACAACATTTTGCAATTAATTCTCTAGAATGTCACTGACCATATATACCCTTGGCCATGTAGCTCACATTATCCACAATAATCACCTCATATGCATTTAAACATTTTATGGTACCACCTGCCAGTGTGAAATAATCAGTTTCTGCCAGAATGGCGTTCAATTCACCCATACAAAATCCTTGCAAAATAAACAAAATGTGCAGAATGCATTGGTCTTTAAGATCAGTAGACCTATCCATGATAACAGATGTTTGATGTTTGTTTTTTTTTTTTTTTAATGCTGAATTCAAATACATTAACATGATAGCAGGGACGTTAATAGCACTCCCTGTGTGGTTGAGCAACTTCATGTGTTACTAGAGGCACATTAGCAGTTAAACTGGATGCCATCAATGGCTCTAGAATACTTCTTGTGAAACAGCACTGATTGAAACACTGCAAAAGGCATTTCTGTGCTAGATGGAAATACATTTACTGACAAACAATCTGAGGTTCAATTGTAGTCACATACACACACAGTATAAAGTAACCTGTGGTATTGCTAAATGTTATGCATTTATGTAAAGTATCAGCATAGACACACTCAACAGGGTATCACATGGTTGTTTGACGTTGATGTTTTCCAAAGTTTAAAGCTACTGTAGGCAATGAGCTACTTAAGCGGCACATTTAAAAATAGATGCCATGCACATCACGCTATTTAAGTTCATAGGTCAGTATTTCAGAAGCACATTCAGTTCAAGGATGATGTGCATAGGGGTGATTTCCCAGCAGGAGAGCATCAGCTAATTGACAATTAGCATAGGAGCTGTAACACACAAACAGTAGAAGGCATGTACAACAAGACAGTTAGGAATGGCTGCTCTCTGCTTCAGTGCTTATGTGGAGGGAACAAACAAATCAAGCCTTCAAGAGTGCTTACTGTTGCAATGCAATCCAATTAAGGAAAAATAGCCAAACCCACTAAGCTCAATCACAGAAGTGTTTTTTTTTTCTGACACAAAGAGAGACAAGTAACAATAGCTGCAGATCCTGCTCAGATCCTCCCTTTTTGAGCAGATGTGCAGCAATGACCTCCGTCTTTGAGTAAGCATGCAGCTTGCAAGTCACAAAGTATTCCCAGTGTTTTTGGGTCCAATCACTGAGCTACAGGGTCCTTGATAGCCATGATATACATGGGATACTGCACTATGAAGACAGATCATACTTATTTGATTATTTATACATACAGTGAATGTTCAGAGATATACACAAACTAGGACCTGGGGACTCTTGTCACTCTGAAATGTTTGATACTGTGAAGGTGACATCAAAGCACATCAATTTAAAGATTGTGAATTCTTTATTGTTTTTAAGTGTAATTAGTTGTGACTTGACCTTTGCTGTTTTGTAAACTACACACATTTTGTGAATTGCTTATCTGTGAACTACATATCTATGTTTTTTCAAAGGAAAATATGATAGTGTTTTTGGTTTAATACTTGGGTTTTTTAATTTAGGTCGTAATTGAAAAGGCATATTTAGAATGTCACTTCCAGGCTAGTATCACAGAGGCTGAGCTTTATATAACTTAAATATTTAAGTTATAATGAGGATGTGTTCATTACCAGCTTGAATACTATCAAGACAGTGGGGGAAAAAAAAGCCATGGTTGTGTGAACAGTCCGTTGCAATTACCAAACGTCTGCATGTTCTGATGTTCTATGATTATTTTACCTCCCAGTATTCCTGATCCCTCACACTGATCAATTACATCAGAGCCAGGGATCAAAATGATAAAGTCATTTCATTTATACTGAATCTCCAGTATGGGGATTAACAAAGAGCCCCTGGCTCTATTGCAGCAAAGCTTAAGATGCACGTGCAGGCTGTATTAACGCAAAATTTCATGTGTATGAGTAAAGTAACACTCAAATTAAACATCTATCCCATACATGTGGCAAAATGACTATTTCAAAATATTCACAGTTCTATGGTGTCCGTTTACAGTTGTCATGTTCCCATGGGCTGTTTCTCAGCTATTTGTCTCTATTATAATCATATAGAGCTAGCTAGTGCTGTAAGACACACCTTTTTTACATTCAGTATGTTTCTGGAAAAAAAAAGAAAACATATTGTTGTGGTTTGGTTAAGAAAAAATGCTGTTCAAGAAGAAGTCTTCAAATACAAGACAAATACATCAGCATCAAACTTCCTTTATCACCATAAGGGGACTGATTACCCTGCAGGAAAATTATTTGTCTAATTATAACATTAAATGTTACCAATTAAAAACAAATCATTACATTGAAGACCTGACTTCAATTGCACAGTCCTTAAGCACTGCCCAGGCATGTTAATGAGGCCCATTCTCCTTTCCTTTTGAATGTTCATTCACGGTCAGTGTAGCAAGAAAGCATTATCGACCCAAATTCAATCAACATTTGTCCTGAACTTTTACTTACACATAAATGTAAGTGTTATTTTTTTTCTCCCCCTCCGAGAGGAGAAAAATGTCATTAATACTGTTTCCTAGCAACTAAACTGCATATATGCAGGTGCATACACATGAAGATATGGATGAAAAATTAGATTAAAAAGGAATCAGCATAAGCCATCCACTAAATAACAAGAAACAGTAGGATCTATAATTATCAGACAATGAGCAAGCTTCTACACACACACATATCCAGGCAGGCATGCATATACACAGTATGAATAAATACACTGTGGATCTGACAATCAGAAATGGTGCATAGCCAAGAGAAAGAGATGACAGACACTGGGTGTGCAAGAATAAAGTGATCTTAGAACTACTCAGAAATAGTTTTGGATGGAAGACTAGATAGGGTGAAGTGTGTAAAGTGAAGTTAACATGAATGTAAATCATTAGCTTTCTGTGTGCCTGCACACATGTGCAATGTCATACATCAACCACAGGTATTCAGTTATTTCTACCATTCATAAAAACATCCATGATTACCACCATGGTCATACGTCAACACCTGACAAAACAAGGAAATTGTAACACCAGTCCACAGTCTGCAAAAAAAGCAAACACTTTTGGCTTGAAATCTTTAAGTCCTTGAAGGTCCTGTAGTGCGTTCCACAAATAAAGCAGAGATAGGCCACGATAAATGCCCTTTTTATTTGCCTACTCTTTACTACACACATAAAGAAAGACATTTGCTTGCGAGTACTGCTGCCAAGAAGAGCATAAAATTTTGTGAGCACCTTGATAAAAGCAAGATAGCGGAATGTAATGAAAGTAGAATTTCATTAAATCAGAGCTGTTTTTCAAGGTGCAAAAACACCACTCCTCCTTATCTACAAATTACATCAAACAGCAGCTTTTTGTGTCCATCTCCCTACCCCACACTTTTCTCTGCTCTAAACACTGTCCATGGTTTTTGTGGCGGTTGAACAGATAAGAGAAGGCCAATGACTGCACAATTATACTGCATTTTATTTCCTGGCTTCTTCTGCTACTAAATTATTTCAACTTCAAAGTGGCACTGCTGCCACCATGAATTATGAGGCAAATCCGTACATATGGGGACACACAGATACAGGTTTAACTTTACAAAAGTCAGCTGGTTATACAATCTGAAACAAAACTGTAATTTATTAGCATGAAGAGTCTCCCTTACTATGAAATGACCCTCATATCAGTTCATATCAAGATTAGCAGTGAAATTATTACTATTGGGAGATTTTTTAAAAAGCATTCATCAAGAATGATGATTGTAAAAAATGAGATAAAGGTAAATTAGTGTAGATGTTTCTCCCCTAAGGCTGTTGAAGACTCTGATTAAATGTGTAAGGAAGAAGTTAGTTTATGAGGGAAAGAAAGTTAGGTGACAAATGTGTGTTTTTGTTGTAGTGATGTCAGTTATGTTGTGTTCCCTCCATGTTGCCGCTTAGTAGTTGATTTCCACTCGTACCACGGTGGCTGCAAAATCCTCTCATCAGGTTACACAGGGTTGTTTGCTTAATCTGAATGCGTAACAGAATGAAACTTCATAATATGATGTCAGGAATAACGCATATATCTGGTCTCGGTTCTCATGTTGAGCTTTTATTCCTTTGGCCTCTGGTGTTCCAACCCAGTAAAACTGTGTTTGAGTTTTCATTGGTTCAGGAAGTTTGACCCCGGTTTGATAACAAAGACATTTGTTCTGTATTGTCGACACTAAAATGCAAATCCAACTATGAGTTATAGAAACTATTGCAAAAGACATTATTAAAGAAATTGCAGTCTGAACCTATTCTAGACACTACCGCATATCCACAGGAGAAAAGATGAAAGGAGTAGAGATGACGAGAGTGGATAAAGGAAAGTGTTCTGTTCTTTGTTCTTCAAAAGACCCTGGCAAACACAACCAACACAGATACTTTAGTGTACTGTAAATACAATACAGTATTTAATTACCGGGTATGATTGAGATTGTCAGAAGGGGAGGTGGTGGGTTGACTCAACTCCATAATCTGGCTGCACATTCGTTCATCCCTTTCAAGCAAGGAGGCATACATAGAGAGCTGTGGACCACAATGTCAGTGTCTTGAAAATGAAGAATGAGAGCACAAGATGATGTGGCACTGCAGTGGTGTACCTGTAACTGCATTAGGGGGATAAAAACAGTGAGGTCAGTCAGGGACAGTCCTGAGACACCCACAGCTGCTATGAATGGTGACATCGGCTCTTGGCATGGGGTTAGAGGGGACAGTGAGCTTTGACCAGGTGTCAAATGCAATGTACCACTGCCAGACAAATTCAGTAAAAAACACACTGATGAAACAATGCATTTATAATAAAACTCAGCAGTAAAAGACCTGGAAGACAGGGTTAAGATTATAGTCTATGTGAACACATTAAAATCAAGACAATGTGTTCCCTTACAGAAATGATTAGATCTGCCTGGTGTAAAAGTTGTTATATAAGGAGAAAAATACCTACTAGCAACATGGAGTTATTACAGCTTACTGACCTTAATATACTATACTCTTTTTTCAAAAATAATAATAATAATAATAATAATAAAGTACTGATGTAAACCTCAAAGTTTGATCAAGATTACAATTGGCTGTTTCGATGTTTTAATCTCTACACAGAGATGCATTCTGAAAACAATTTTTCCATTCACTCCCCATCATTGACAGCAAACAGTTCAGAAATTGTTCACATATCCACATCTACTTAGTGGAAAAACAAGCTTCAACACACATACACAGAACTAACACTGTTACCCTCCTGAAACATCCTTAATTCAGATTTAGGGAGCAGATGCATTTGTCACTTGATTCAATAGTGAAAAAGAGAATAGTCCAGCACCCACCCAAAAATATACCTGTTGAGTGAGTGAGCCAGTGGGGACCGGAAAGGGAAGGAAAATGTGAGTGAGAGGATAGGAGAGGAGCCAGTGAGTAGTACAGTGGGAGGGTGAGGGGAGCAGAGGAGAGATCGGGAGGGCTTAGATAAGTTAGTAATCTGACTAATGGGTTCAGTTTTATCAACTCATCATCTTCAACACAGTGGATCTTGACAGATGATGAGGCAGCTTCCAGCAGTCTGTACGCCCACAGGGAAAGGATGGAGGTTTCAGCTGAGCCGAGGCTCTATGGCTGTGCCAGGGCTTCATCTGAATACCGCCTGCATAGCACTCCCAGAACCTGTTACACACTGCACATTGCATTCACACACAAAATGTCCTAATAATCTGATACACCAATCACATCCACAATGTCCTTGTAACTCAGTACACACATCAGTGCACAGTGTCACTATAAGCATCTTCACACATTGCATACACAACGTCCTTAGAGTGTGGTACACACATCATGTCGAAAATGTCATTATGACCCTGTCCATAAATCCCATAGTTGCTGTATTATTATGGGAAACACATACTATGTACACAGCTTCCTCCATTAGCCTGGCCTGGCCTAACCTGGCCTTTCTACACCCAGGGACCAGACCCTTTGTGAGTGAAATTTCAGGTGATTATAAAGATTTCCCTCAGTTGATGAGATGGGAGACAGGGAGACACAGGGCCAGTGCAGCCTGCCTCAGAAAGCTGAGAGCTCATTCTCTGCTGGAATAAGATGGGAAAGGCTGTACAGAATGTTTAAATCACATAGGCCCCCTATTTTAAACCACACAGCCTAGCGAATCAACTGTGCCTGGAAAGGATGATGGCGCAATCAGCAAAATTATACCAGGAAGGAAAACGGAAATTGATCCAGTGCACAGAGACCTTTGGGGAGAGTGACCATTACTGTGTGCGCATTTATGAACATCCAAGCCTGTTCAGCTCATTTGCTGTCTTCTCTCCTCCCTACCTTCCCCCTTGCTTTCCCTTCCTTTTCTTGCTTTCTCCTCCTCCTCCTCTCCTCCATACCACCATGTATCTTCTCTTCTTCTCCCGAGCCTTCCTTGCCTCCTCCTCTCCTACCTTTGTCGATGAATAAGGAGCAGGACCAGACTTAGATACAGTTGAGTATCAGGAACAGAGAAAACAGAGAGAGTCCCATTCCACTCCATCAGAGTGTGTGAGATTCAGTGCATGGGATGGGGAGGGAGAGGAGAGCTTTTTTTCTGCTCCAGGGGCATGAAAGGAAGTGGGTAAGGAAGAGGCAGAATGGAGTGAAATCAGTCATCAGTTCTATCCTTCACCTTTGGCATGCCCTCTAGACACACAACTGAAAAACTGCCCTCTGTACACTTTCTAATCCTTTTAAATGCTGAGTAATTAAACATGCTTCACATCAAGTATTCAACATGGTGTGCTATCAATGCATGTTGTGTTTTATACATATGACCAGCTGACATTTCAGCACTCTAAGTTGATATAGTGATTGTATTACAATGTAAGCCATCCACACCTTATGACAGTACAGTGCTTTACAACAAATGCACTAATGTAAACCTAAAAGTAGCATTCTAATTATATTCACAAAAAAGCAAAAGACAGAAAAACTATCATACTTTGATTTGAGAACTATTAACTATTAACTTAAAGTAAAGAAGATGTGATGTTTCACTCATATCTGGTGATTATCCTTGGGATTTTATCTGTATATTTGAGTGAATTACAGACTTTCCTTATCCCTTGAGAATGACCCACTGGAAACAGACATGGGGGTAATATTTTTACATCACATGACTTTCCCAGGTAATTGTAGTTCAGAGAAAATATGGCAAAATACATGTAATACATCACGGATGCTAAAAGATTTTTAAAAGATGCAATTTCATTTGCCTGTAATTTCTCCTTTTTTGAGTAAAAGAAAATCCAGAATAATATTCATACTCCAGAAGAGTCATAAAACCCCACTCCCTCTACTCATGGCAGAAGATGAGACGCAGGTGTCTGGATGAGCAAACTGAATTATATTTAGTGTAACCCAGGATGGACCACCAATTCCAGACTTACGTGGGTGTGCATCTGAAGCAAGAATAATCAAACCCCTGATGAGCTTAAGTCCCACACGTCTTAAGTTCCTCAAGCCAGGATTTGGCCTTTAAATGCATAGCTAAACATTTCATCTTTTATGTCAAAAGATATCAAATGTGTGTTTTACTTTCTTACCAAAAAAGGCATTGTTACAGTGCTAACTAACTAAACTAGTTTGGTTTCAGCACTCATGAGGAGAGTGATGTACATTAACCCTGAGAGTGTATGCTGCTTTCTCTTTTTTACAGCAGGACAGTAAGAGTACATGTTCCTTAGTGTGCCAGGCTCTGAGCCTACATACTTGGGCCACTGTTTTTTTTTTTCTTTTGCATAGTGTTATGGAACATGATTCTCTGTTTAAGGGGCATTTCTCTTTCGTAATAGCTTAATCTCTGAAGTTTCCTTAACTCTGGTGTGTCCCAGTACTCAAAAAATGTATTGTCTTTCCTCCAGTACCTGTTGCAAATCTCCCCAGGTGTATGATGATACCATGGAAGTCTTTTCACATTTCTGGGTAACATCCTTGTGCTCACATACAGGCAGATTAAGACAAATTTGCAGGTTCTGATACTGTCAAAAAGTAAAACAACATTAAAAATGAAACATGAAGTATAATAATGCAAAAACCAGGAACCGTATCAATAATTTGAAAAAAAAAAAAAAAAAAAAACTAGGAAAAACTGTTTCCTAACATGACTGTAAGTGAACTGTAAATTATGATGAGTCCCGAATGAATTGGCACAAGATCCAGTTTGTTTAGGAGGCAGGGTGAACCAAAAAAGATTTTACTTTGTATATGCTGATTTACAAGATGCAAGGAAACTATAGAACTTAAGGTGTTACCATAGTCAAATAAAAATGAAGTAAATATGATGTAAAATACAACCAATATACTATCAATGATTTAAAGCTAATGCATGTTCCATGCCTTAGCTTTGTTTGCCTTTTCTGTTTTTTTTTTTTTTTTTTTTTTTGTAAACATTCAAACCATAAATGCCTGCCATTAAAACCATTCACCATTATCCATCTTTAATTGCTGAACTGATTATGGTCACACTCTAAAAAAGAAGAATTTGTACGTGGTGGTTGTGAAAAAGGAGAAGCAGAGAAAGAGAGATGCTCCGGTAGTGTGAAAAGTAATCGACAACAAAAACAGTTCAACAGACACATTTCAGGTCCTGCCTGTATCTGATGATGAAAGAACCAGTCTTACAGGCCCAAGAGCTCCACTTGCAGCGTTGTATATCTGTAGCCTGAAGGACACTGAGTCACCATTTTATTATTGTATACTAATTCTAAACTAGTAGGATAATGTTTGTTACTTAAATGGTATATTCATAATAATTCTAAGCATACTAATCCTGTATGGTCATTCTTTATTGCAAATTCGCCTTGTAAATATGTATTGGCCTATTATGACAGGAGAGAACAGGAGAATGAGGGAAACAGAAAGCTACAGTGTGAGTTTGTGAGACCCCATGGGATACTAACAGGGCACATTCTAATGACAGCAAGCCACCATAAGTCCTTAAATAATGTAAAATATAACTGTTAATGTTTTATTATTGTTAATGGTTACTCAATATTATTTGAAACACATTAATTACACATTTTTTTGCATACAGATTATTGTTTCTGTGTTAACATTGATATTGCAGTTCATTAAATTGTCTTGTGTTTTTGTGCAAATTTCAACAACTAATTTGATTTAGCAATATGTTACAATAGCCTTGTAAATAAGGCATAACTGAACTTGAATCTGAATGAGAGAAGGGGGGGAGAGAGAGAGAGAGAGAGAGAAACACCCCTCCTCTGGAGAGTTTTTACTACCACTACATCCAACAGTAATTAGACTGAGGATCTCTTGCTGAGCATTTCGAGGCAGGGGGGAGCTGCACTCATTGAGAGATGTCCCTGGAGGTGTACAGAATAATCATCATAAAGACTGACACACTGAGGGTCACGTGGGACTGCAGTCCATGCCCTGAGGCTGCATAAAGCATCATGCATGTGATTAATAAGAGAGCTTGTGTATGAACCCACAGGGCACCCTCAACATACATCTCCCCTCCACACTCCAAAAAATGCATTAAAAAAGACTTGTTGAAGAAAACAGACCTAAAGCAAAATTATGAAATGATTTTTCCCACCCCTCATAAAGAGACACAATGGTGCACTGATTAAAAGCTCATCGTCAGTCAGGATGAGAAGAATAAGTCGAAGCATGACCTTCAAATATTCTATTATCCTGCCCATTTCAAACTCTTCCCTGGCACAGACTATTAAAACCATTTTTTTTAACAACAACAGAAAAACCCAGCTGAAGCCCTTCTCTCTTTCTTTCTCTCCTCCTCATACTTGGAGCATTATTAAAAGCAGCCTGGTTAAGGTGAAACGAGCTGTGAGCAGAGAGAAAGAGAGTGAGGGAGAGAAATGAATGTTGATTAGATTAAGGAGTGGGGAAAGCAGGCAGATTCATGGTTTGGTAAATTATAATGCAGTCCAGTCAAACCCGAGTCAGCTCTCTCTTCCGCTTACTGCTATGTTTATGCCTGCCCTCCAAGGCCTTGTTTTTTATAGCTGTAAGGGAGGGCTTTTATGAAGTGAACTACAGTACCAGAACTCTAATTAGTCCAAATGTCACTATGCCTTGCCATGGCTGCGTTCCTGAGGGGAACTGGCTTGATAGCTGTTGGAAAGAACTGTCCTGAATGGCTGCATTGCTGGACTGGGGCTGGGGAAGTGTTAGTTAAATCAAATATTGCGCAGTTAAAAACCCTTATTTTTTATTTTTATTTATTTTAAAGGAGGGAGGTGTTAATAAGGCGGTGTGTCGCATATGGATGCATTGGAGAGCCAAAGCATCCCTTATTTTTGTGAGTATATTAGGGGGCATGGGAGTACAAGTGTGAATCTAACTTCATGCCTTTGTGCCTGTGCTCCCACACTCCTCCTGGAGTGCTTCTGAAGGAGCCCTCTGCTGTGAGCAGTCACACATGCTCAGCTAGAGATCTGTGAGACAGAGCATACATAAACTCCCCTATAAAGAGCTTGCATTTTACAGAGGAGATTCAAAACCACTGAAGAGACATGAGAGAACCTTTCAGAATTAATTTAAAATGAAATGCATTTCAACAGAAAAGGCACAACACAGACAAGTCTATCTGCACACATGCACACCTGAGGGGGCACTGCCAGGAACAGTTCCATGACGTTTTGTGACAACCACCAAGTTATTCCCTTTTACATGTATTTACTCTTAGTGAGGTCAAATGTGCATTACATAAAACAGGTTAATGAGCAACCCTGGGGTCGGACTCCAGGCTGGCGGGCTTATTGTGGGGGACATCTGTGTATGCAGACCCAGTAAAAGATGATGGATGAGATCTCCTGCTTTGGATTCCTGAGCCCTGATCAATGGAGCTGTGGTGTGGGTCACGCACAAGCAAACACATCACACACGATTAAACACAAAGTGGGGAGGTGGGGGGAATGCTCATTTATTAGCCATTCTCCCTCCCTGCCTCTTCTCCCTGTGGAAAATGCAGGTCAGGATTCACAAAGCCTGACTCTAGCCATGGCCGAGGAGTACAGTCTGTGCACATAACGAAAGCTGACAGAGAGCACCAATTAATGAGCAGGAAACATGCAGCCACCGGAGAACGGAGCCGTCGTGTTTTCATGACTGAGCTGCTGTCAGTGAAAACCTATTTTCTCTCCCGGGGAAGGCAGTTTTGCGGGAAAAGGTCAGGGTTCTGGCGGAATGTAATATTACTTGGTATCACGTCCTCTTTCGGCGGGACACGCAGCCCTTTTCATAATGCCGGAACATTATCGTGGGTTTGATTAACTGCTCCTTCATCCTGACAGGACTACGATCCTCCTTGGGCTGGGGCTACCGCTGTTTTGTGACCAAGTCCTGACATCCTCCCTTACATCACTAATCACCAGGGCCTCCTCAGCAACACCAATCACAAGCCCTCATTGATTGGGCCACAATGCAGGGGTAATCGCTGTGCTTAGGCTTCAGGTGCAGGCACTCAGACTGCTTGAACATGTAGAGAGAAGGAATGGCCCTTTTGCAGCCTTAAATTATCCATGAGTCATTACTCTGATGCTATGCACTTCATCTTTTGCATCTTATTCATTGTGTATATTTGGTGTGGAGCCATGGCCACCCCCATTTTTCCTCTATAACCCCCACTCCCCTTACCAATACATTCAGTGTGATAATGAGTAATAGTATATTCAATTGTCAAGTACAAACGTTTTCCAAAGTGAGACTTTCACACGAAGTACATTTCTAGCTATTCTCTGTTTCTGCTGGAGCTTTTCACCCAAGCAGCCAGTCAGATACCGCAGAGTGAGGGACACAGCCACCGACAGGGCTGGCTCCTCCAGTTACAGCTTTATGACACTCCATTTCACATGTCTACTGGACATCAACAAATCCACAAATACAAAACTTATGGAATGATAACACATTTTCAACTACTGACATCTTACACTATCCCATAAAATTTCCATTTGAAGCAATGATACCCTGCACACACCAGTGAGAACCCTGGGTCATAAAATCAGAGCAGAAAAGAATGAGAAAATAGTCGCTGAAAATAGGTACAATTGCTGGCAGAGGATAGATAGGATACACAAGCGCAAACACATACACACCGGAGGTAAAACACCAGGTTATTGAAATAGAGGTAGGCATGAAAAAATCTCTGTATGAGATCTGATTAAACATATGATATTGTCAATATAAACAGAAAGAGCAACAGAGCAAGTGAGGAGAAAGACAGCAAACTGCCATTCCCCCATACCTGCTGATGTCAGGAAAATTTTGGCTATGTGTCACTATCCCAGTATCTCTTTTTGCTCTCTCTCTTTCTCTCTCATGTCATCTCTAAATCTCACCATTGCTCTCTCTCTAATTCTCTCTTCTGCAAGTCTCTCTTGTTCTCTTTGTCCCCTTCTCTATCTCTCTGCACAACAGCGCCACCCCCAGGGCACCGTCTCTTCTATGCTGTTCCATGATTGTGACGTACCCTGATTCCATCCCATCAGCCCCCACTCAGGGCCCATCTGAGAAGCTCAGATTACAGCAGAGCTGCCTCCCTGCGCACCTGTCCCACTCAGCCCAGGAAACACAATCACAAGCAGCAGGATGGCTCGCTCTCCTACTTGCACTGGCTGGGTCATAAGAGAAATAATGCTCCAGGAAACAGGTAGAGATGCACCTCTCCTTCAGCAGGGGAAATAAATGAAAATGTGTGCAGGCATGTCTCTGTATATATTGTGTGTGCGTGTGTCTCACACACACAGTTTATTTTATAGATGGAGCGACTGTAGATTACTGAGTATATGGCATGTGGCTGTGTGTGAAATGATCCCTGCAAAGAAAGGAGCTGCACAATGACGCATCCACAGATCCCAGATGTTTAATAGGTGGTTCGGTCATTTCTGAAATTCTGGCAGCAAACTTTATTTATCAGAAACGTTATTACCAATTCCAGGATCTTTGCAGCCTGATTCCAAACCCCAGGAGAGAAACAGGTAAGTGATAAATACTTAATCTGTGTCCTCCATTTCAAGCATTAGTGGCAAATTATTTAAATTAAGTCAAATTTGTTTCAAAAGTGAGACTTAAACTGGCATTTAAATAACTATTCAGTGTGAAGAAAGTTTTATGATTTCTTTTGGTAAGTCTCATTCACACAAACAAATAGACACAAACCTCCATCAATACATGGTCATGCTTTTTTATTAGTTAACACTTTGTTTGATGGTGACCAGCTCTGTTAGCTTTCAGTCCTCTCATGAGACCATCTGCTCAGGACAATATTGGAGGTGATTTAGCTGCTCCCCCTCCTCTCACCAGAGTCTTCTGCTCCAGCTCATCCCCCAAATTGTTACTCCTTCCCCACCTCCCTTTTGCAACACCACCACCTCCCACCACTTCTCCTCTCACACCTGCGTCCCCTCTCCTTGTGTGGTGTAGTGTTTCTGAGATGCTGACGTAGAACTCTTGGCAGGTAATGTAAACCATGTCAAACGCAGCATTTTTCATTTCATTTTAGCTAGAGGGGAAGGCAGGAGGGTGTCTGCGCTCACAGTTTTATCTCTATATCTGCAGGAATAAAAGGAAAAATCCATCATATTACTCTCAATCTCATTATAAATGTCCATCCCTGTTACGTTTATGGTTCACTTAAAATAACATAACAATACAACAAGGCCCACACAAGAACACACGTGTATGCACACACAAACACTTGCATGCACGCAAACACATATGAGCAAACACACTGGCAGTATTATAAGAGAGCAGATTTAGTTCAGTATGTTATTGACAGCAGGTGTAATTGGTGCCCCAGGCCCACACCACACAATTCCAATGTGGCTTTGTGTTCTGTGCTGTGGTCTGTGTGAACGATCTCTGGCCTGCAGGCACCGCCACATACACCCTACGGCCACACGGACTGTTGTCTCTCTTTAACACACTCCAGGGTTTAAGGTGAGAGCGATGAATGTGCTTTAGACAGCAATGTGCACGTGTGTGTGCATTCATACAATTGCAAACCGTAGCACTGGGTGAGTCAGAGAGAAGACCAGGGTGTGGGTGACAAGGAACTCCCCTGTGTTTATGAGGCACAAACTTAGCAGCAACCACAGTTCCATACAGAGCATGTGCTACATAGCACCCAACACAGGCTTACATCATCCCAAAAAAGAAGAGCACTACTTTATTGCTGGAAAGGGCGACCTTCTACACTCCAGGAAGGTTGCTTTTCCAACTCCAACTTCACACACACAAAGGCATACATGTAAATGCACATATACACAAACATTCACATACATCCCAGATTTCAGATGACATTCTGCTGTAAGGAGGATCCTTTCATCCAAAATATTAAAATCAGTGCTCCTCCCAAATATTTGACTGCTGCAGCCACAGAGCAGATGGCCTTGGGTGAAAAATGCTGTTTAATTCCTGTATTATATATTCAAATATTGATCTCATCTAAACATCAGAGACAGGCTGCAGCAATTACTGCATGACAAAACAATGGATATCTGACATCTAACATTTTAAATAGGATTGGTCAGATGAATGCAGCTGCCAGAAGGAAACATAAAAATCATTCATGCAATTGGCATTTCATCTGAGAAGAAAAAGAGAGCTGTTGTATATATATAATATCATTCATGTGTGTTCCCCCTCTTTTCAAAATGCCACATATGTAAGGACCAAAGTTATGACCAAAGATCAGACCTAAAACTCTGCTCTGGGCAAGCTATGGATTAATGTGCCTCCATCTCTCAGAATCTCTACAAAAAACCCATTTTAAACTGGTTAATTTGACATTAACATTTTTACTGTGACAGACCACAGATGTTATTCATGTCAGAGCTCCACCATCTTGATACAAGGCAACGTTCTTGCACAGTCTCTCAGTGACCCTGTTGGGACACCACAGCTGTGTCATGCTCCTAGGGGGAAAGCTCTTATCACTTTATTAGCTGTGCCTCTCCTTATCAGCATTGTAGCATGTTGTTGCACTTCAGAAATGACTGAAAAGCTGGTCTGTCTGCCTGTGGTAGGGAATTGAGTGTGTGTCCAACTGCAGAGTAAAATGGAGACTCATATTCTTTGCCTCACACAAAGAAGTACAGGTGACTCTCCCACATTGCGGCTTTCCACATTGCGGCTTTCCACAATCTTTCGTGGGTCCATAATAATTAAGTTATGGGATAACTCCCTTTTAAAATGTAATTGTCCCTTGAAACTGACTAACCAGTTGTGGATTAGACAGCACAAGACAGCACTTGCTTGGCTTTGCTGTGCTCGCATGCTTGCTTTGCTTGCCAAGGGGGCCTGAAAATTTTATGTGGTTTTTCCACATCGCAGGGGGGCTGAGCCCCTAACCCCCGTGATATGGGAGGGTCACCTGTACATAGTTTCACTGTACATCCCCTTGCAAATGTCTGGTCACAGGTAGAAGTAGAGTTTCCTTTGTACACGCCCTTTCCAGTCTCTTCCTCACGCAAAGAAGTACAGAAGAAGGACAGAGTTTCGCTGTCCACGCTACCTTGCCAGTGTCTGGTTCACAGGAAAAAGTACAAAGTTTGTCTGTGCATTTACTTGTCACCTCACTGCCTTGAAATAAAAACAACCTCATTCCAAATAGTGGGAGCATCTCAAGTGCATGTCATAAACATTTACCAGAGATGATCTGACACACAGGAACGTGTATGTGTGTTTAATGCACCTTGTGTATAATGTAGCAGGATTCAGTCAAGCAGAACAGACTGGTTCAGACAGCATGAAATGAATAAATAAAAAACAAAAACGATTCTCTAATGGGCACAGAGTCAAACGGATGCTGGTGAGGGTGTGTGCATGGTACTGTGGGTGGGGTCACTAATCACACATGGACCCTTGCACATGTGCAGATGGAGATATGAAGCCCGCCTCCATTGGGCACAGCCCCACATTCAAATCAGTCCCAAAATGCCTGTGTGCTGGATTCACTCGCTTGGCACGTCTGCCTGCTGGCTGTTAATTGATGTCACATTTCCATATTGTGCACATTTGTGTAACAAATGCCATATTTTCTGGAAGAATAACAACAAGGAACAGGTAGCCTGTCACAGTTAGCCACAGCATGGTCTGCTGAGCAAATGTTCCAGTATCACTCCCACACTCAAACACATGCCCACATGAACACAAACCTACATGAACACACACACACAAATATATATATGAGCATATATATATATATATATATATATATATATATATATATATATATATATACAAACACACACTCTCACTCACACACACACACACACACACACAGAGGAAAATCACAGACACTTGCTATCTATCTCATACACACATATGCACACAAAAACACAGTTTAGCAGGTGAGCCAGCTATTGATGAACTGTGGTTTAGTTAGACTCAGTTACAATTCCAATGATTGGCTGGTCTTCATGTGGCTGATGCGCAAAAAATACAGAAGGTTCAACCTTGCAACAGGGTTCAGGCCACACCCTACAGGGCATGTGAGTAAATAATAATACATGGCATGCTGTGGGGCTAGGACATGTCCTAGCCAGACAAAGTATGCCGGCAGAGCTACGCGGACAGAGAGAAAGTGTGTAGGTGAGGACATCATCCTGCAGAGCGTGTGGACTGGTAGTGTTAGTTGATGGTGGCAAGGTAGGGCCGCGATGCACGTTTAATGAGCTGAGGGGGCATCGCCATGTCCTAGCCTATCACATCACAGCCGCTATGATGATAAGCTTCCTGCAAAGAGGAGACGACAGGTGAACTCTGAACACACCAATAACTCATCCAATCCACAGCCTCGTGTCATCTCCATCTCCTGTCCCTCAATCCCCCCAAACCTCGCCCCACCCCCATCACCTCCCTGACTCTACTGTATGTCAGCCTGGTAATAGTCACTCCCTGTCCTGGAGGATGCAGATCATCCCACCATTAAAAACTTCAAAAGGCTAAAGACAAAGAAACCAATTAATTAAGCCAATTAAGACAATAAGGGATTCAATTATGCTCATTATGAGCTCTGGCAGAGAGAACACAAAGGAGCCCCCTAGGCCCTGGGAGCTGAGAATTAAAAGTGAGCCGAAAATGACACTGGCGAGGCGGTCTAATGAAGCCACCGCCAGCACCTTTCAGAGCGGGAGGAATAATGACCCTGCCGTTCATCCGCTGCCCTGTCTCGCAGCTGTTTCCTCCTGATTACTCCATCAACATCCAGATTTATTCCGCCCATTACGCAGGAAGCCTCTCGGACCTGCTATTCCAAATATACTCCTGATCCACAAAGTTATTGATCGCCCAGTTTCTGGGGAGAGGGAGTTTTGGAGGAATGGGGGGGGGGGTGCAGTGTTGCCACCGGGCATGGGGTGCATGATGGTGGAGAGGTGAGATGGGGGTGTCTAGACAGCAAAATTCGTCCTTATGTGATGAATGGAGAGTTTAACATCTTAAAATACCTTGCGATTCGGCGAGTGCGGGGCTCACTTGGCAGAGTTATTAGTGCTGTCTCCACCTCCACTGAGGAATGGAGGAATTATGGTGCCGTTGCGGCGGCTGGCGAGATCTGCTGGCCAGGGTTTTAAATATAGCGCATTCTCACAGAGCCACAGGGGCTCTGGGCTTCCTCATCTGAATACAGCAGGGCATCAGTGTATGCTGTAATGACTGTAGCCTGCTACGTGGCATCGCCTGATTACACTCCTGGTTACTTGCTCTGCCCAAGTTGGGAGATAGCGCACATGGATGCTAACGGGATATGAGGAGTGGGCCCGTTAAGAAGTAAAATAGGGTGAAGAAAAAGTATTTAAAGGTGAAAAAGATCTGTACTTTAACAGGTTCAAAATGCTAAATCAATAAAAACAGAAAACATACCACTCTTTGCTGACTCTCAACCATTATAGCTCAGTCAGTAACTACCCGCTCCACTGATTCAGAGTTGTGCCTTACTGGAACAGCGACCACAGGGATCACTGGACCAAGCTCAGGACCACCCAACAGAAACCCAATTTAAAGGCAGAGAACACAAACAGAGAACACAGAAAAAAACACAGACTATACTAGTTTGACCCCAAAAAATGAGTGTTTGTACCCCAGAGAGTCTAACATACTAAGACAGTATGTGTGTATGTGAGTGTAAGAGGGTCTGCATGTGTGTCTCTGTAAGCAATTGTACATGAAAGTGTGTGCGCAATTGTATGCATGCGAGTAAGTGAGTCACCTGTGAAGAGGTGTGAGTTAATAATAAATTGCAGCTACTGCACCCTGATTTTAATAAATAACATTTGCCCAATACAGAGTTGGAGAGAGAGAACAGACCTGACCTTGCTCCAGTTCCGCAGAAAATAAGAAGCATAGTGACATCATAACATTACATTGGAGCCACGTCTCCAAAGGACAAAAAGGGAGACAGGCGGCCTTGGAGGGGTGCACAACAGTGGCGGGACAAAATCGATGGATGTGGATGGGGGGTCAAAAAATATCATCTTTAAAAAAAAAACACCTTGTTTTTCTTCAGGCTTTCAATTCCTCAGGAACTGAAGTCACCTTCCCGATTATAGACATCTGAAATTGCACAGTTCTGTCAAAGGAGTACAAGATTAAGTGCATGCTGTACTCTGTAAAAAAGTAGAGACCTACTGTGAAGAGGGATTTTAGCTAAACACAAACTCTTGCCGTAATTTTGAGGAAAAGTGAAGCCAGGTGTAGTAAAATATAATTTCTTATTGCAGAGTGTGCCGCTCGGTATATTTAATGGATGTAATAAAATATTGGAGCACAGAAAACTGTTTACTTACACCTCATAATCAATAAAAAAGTGAACCTGCAAAAATAAGTAGCACTCTCCAATTCTCTCTCAGGCTAAAACAGTTTAGAGACAGCTATCTCAGATTTGGCTGAAAACAGCCAGGAAGTTAAACAGGCTTTTCTTGTTTAGAAGTCTACGACCCTTACCCCTAAACACAGGGTCACAAACATATTGGCAGTTATTATTCAGTAAAGACATTTTTAAAAACAAATGAAATCATACACATCTGGTTGTACTTTCCTTAAAAATTGTGCTTTGAATCCTGTGAGGGGTCAACCTTCTCCATAAGAACATGGATGCTGATGGTCCACCCAACCTCCCCTTCTTGCATATCAAGGACAAAGAGAAACAAAGCCAAAAACCAAAGAAATCGGGAGGGATATTGTTAAAAAAAAATTGGAATTGGTGAAGATCTGTTGAGTTTGTGTATACTTATAGAGAAAATCAGAATATCAAATGAAAGTAATGGTGTAAGGGGTTGCCTGTGAATTTCTCAGCTTAACTTACAGCTCCAGTAGCTGAAGACTCAGAGCTGACTGAATTCTGTTACAAAGACGTGAAGCTCAAAATAAGACACTAGCAATATCTGGGCGTAAATGTGTGGATGTTTCCCTCCATAAATAGATCAGCTGAGAAGAGCAGACACAGGCAGACTCGTGACATGGAGCTTGCAGCAGGCAAACCTAGGCTGAGGCCATGTTTAAAAAAAGCCATGATGATTGGCTGATGATTAAAAAAAGCCAACCCTCCACTCTACTAAAGGAATCACTGTGCATCACAATGGCAAATATCGTGTGGATGGGGCAGGAATGCTCTGCAGGAATGATCATGACATGGCGGTCTAAAATGTATTCAAAAAAATGTGCACATACGAAAATACTCACATTGCACACATTATCGATACATAATCAATTCTAAGATATATACTCACAAGTTCATGTGTGACCAAAAAAATCTTACCAAGAAACTTGGTAGGTATTTGTAGTACTTGTTTGGTATTTGTTTGTGTCTTGCTTGCAGGTAGTGAGTCATTTGCTGAGGCATAAAAACCTGACTGTAGCATGTCATGTGGTGTGTGTATGTGTGTGTGTGTGTGTGTGTGTGTGTGTGTGTGTGTGTGTGTGTGTGTGTGTGTGTGTGTGTGTGTGTGTGTGTGTGTGTGTGTGTCCAATTATTCCTGGACCCCTATGAAAGGAGACTGAGTGGAATAATGCATGTGCATGCATATGCGTGCACACACACACACTTATACACACACACACAAATGTGCACACAAAATGTAACACAGTGGAGACATGAATTGTAGTTGTACATAACATAACTGTACACAAAACAGCCTTTCTGACACATACAACACACAAGATAACAAAACTAATGTGCAGCACGCTTCTGACACAAGAAAAGACCCACATTGGTTGACAATATGCATTGAATTTAGATTACTTTATAAAGATTTTGTTTTCTGCCTTGTACAATCAGTAAATTTGGTTGCAATATAATCATTCATAATCTCATCTGACTGACCAGTTGAAACATTCATCACATTACATAATGTCAGAATGGACCCAGTGGATTATCCTCCCATCCAACGCACTGCATAGCTGACCACAGGCCTGTGAGCACAGATAAGAGAAACAGCCTCAAGAGGAATATGAAGGACAGCCATCTGAATTTTCAATTATTAATTCAATACATCCTCACTCATAATTCATAATTCTACTTTGCACGCACTGGAGAAACTATCAAAAATAAGATGTTCCAATGAACTTCATTCTTCCCTTTAAAACTTAATTTCTATAATTTAAAAAAAAAAGGAAAAGGAGAAGAAAGAAAATCTTAATGGGACCTGATGTTGAAAAAAATGACATTACCGTTTGAAAATGAATATATAACTCCAGCATCGTTGGGAATTAATATAATGAGGAAAGTGTATTTATTTATTCATTCTGAGTATGAAAAGCAGGCCGGCGGAGTCACTGTGTCCTTCCACTGAATGCAGAGCAGATTCAAAGGCAAGGACCAGAGTCCTGACCTTTAGAGACACACCTCACCATGATTGATCTCAAAGGTGCTAAAATACTCTTAAAATGTCTCTCTCTTTCTTTCCCTCTGCCCCTCTCAGGGGGAAATTGATATGTTAAAATGATGACAGGCAAGTGGTATTGATCTAATACCCCATGACATCAATCACAGTCTCCATGTGGTATCACCGTACAGGTCCACATCATTGTGTCAGATAGAGGTCCATTCCATGCCCAAGGAATCTGCCCAGAGAAGCATCATTTCATTTTATCAGCACATTTTTTCCAGTGAAAAAAGGAAAAACCAGGTCAGAAACTAAAAGTTTTAGCAACACCCCAGTTTCCTTATTAAATATAAAAGATCCCCCTTCCTTTTTTGTATCTGTGGGTTGTTTGCTTGTGTTAATTAGTGTTTTCCAAAACAGTTTAGCTTTCTCCATAAGCCTTTGATCTGTGATTGGTGTCATGGAGAAAGAGGGAAGAGGAGGGAAGCCCAAAAAGAGGAAGTGAGGGAGGAAATGAGAGAATAGCACAGAGATAAAAATAAAAAATAGAAATAAGACAAGAGACTTGGGCAAAAGGTGATGGGGAAATGTATGTGCGTGTGTGTGTATGTGTGTGTGAGAGAGAGAGAGAGAGAGAAAGAGAGAAGGAGGGAGGGAGGGAGGGAGAGATGGCTGACAGGGGGAATGCTTTGTCTCCAGGACGTATTTCTGTGAGTCAGGCCTTGAGATGTGATCATTCTGCCTCTGCCACTCTTTAAACATGGAGCAGCCTATAATAACCTGTCATGTAGCTCAGGTTACACCTGTATGCCTGCCCTCCTTCCCTCTACCATACGAATATATCTCAGCTCACTGCCACGCTGCACTGAAAGAGCAGGCTGCACACAAAGGAAACACACACCACACACGTACACAGACATGGTGCAAAACAATGGTGTAATCACATGCATCCACCCACCCACATGCTTCATGTGCGCTCTCTCTCAAACACACACACACACACACACACACACACACACACACACACACACACACACACATTCAATGTTTGATTACAACTCAGTTCCTGTGATAATGCATAGAGGAGGAAGATAAATGAGGTGGGTAAGGTTGGGGTAAGGAATGTTTTCAAAGTAAAAGAAGTGGCTTTAAAAGAGACAAAAGGCATGTTTCTTCCATTACCTCTCCCCCTGAGTCTCTCAGAGACCAGGCCAAAAGGAAATTTAGAGTGATCAGAAGAAAGAAAAAAAAAGACGGAGAAAAGAATGTAGGTCACAGGGAAAAGGGGAAAGACAAACAGTTATGAGATAGCAGGAGAGGGAAGCACAATGTCCTGAAAACTACTCTAAAAAGGTCAGAAGTATTGACCGTTTATCATTGGTTTTCCTAAATTAAGTGCACTGGGGTTACAAAAAATGTGTGAAGAAGGTAGGAACAACACACAGATGTTAGCTCAGTCTAGTAATATACCTTTTTAAATGTCATGTGTGAACATCTCTAGTGCTCAGGGTATAAAATCGTGGGTTCTGTATTAAACATTTCTTTCATTCATAAAGCAGGACTCAGAGGCACTGTGTGACAACGGTAAAGAGAGGGTCTCCTTGCCATGCGGACCTCACTGTCTGATACTGAGTGGCCTGCAGGGAGGTTGGGTTAGGAGTCAGAGGTGATGGGGTGGTGCAGTAGGGGGAAGGGAAGAAAATAAGGACACCTCTCTCCCTGCATTAATTTCCATCTCGTTAGATCTCCAGCCGGTGTGAATAAAGACAGCAGACTAATTAAGCATCAGGGGTGCTCGTGACCACAGCGGCATTACACCTCGTTAATCATAGAGGAGAGTCAGGAGCCAGAATGCAGCCCCACCCACCCGGACACAAAGGACAAACACAAGCATGGCTACACCTGCAATAGCTCCAACTCATCACAGTCATTCAACATAGACATAGCAGACACACTCAACACAGTCACTCAGCACAGATTAAGTGCATGCTCAACACGATTGCTCAACATAAGCCTCTTGCTCAGTGCAGTTATCCACATGTAATGGACATGTACAAAACACAGCTACTGCCAACACTGCTCTACAGCTATGCTTGCAACAGTTCTCATTCATCACAGTCACTCCACAGAGACATACTGTAAATCTCTTCAACACAGTCACTAGACACAGACGTTAAAGCACTCAGACAACACAGACTGCAAAAAGCAATGCTAAACATACTGACAAAACACATGCGCCTACACACATTTCTTAGTTAGTCAAACAGCAACCATACACAAAAGACAGCTTAAGACTACTAGAGCATGGCTTCGCTCTTGATTGCTTTTAGAACAAAGGTGAGAGAAAGTGAATAAGAGAAAAAGTGGAAGAGATTGGTGAGGCTACCTGACCTAGGTAGACCCCGGACACTCAAATGAGGTCCGACACCCATTGCCTTCTCAGAGGGGACAAGCAGGTCACATTTGAGGAAAAAAGCAACAGAATATGTGAATATTTAGAAGGCATAAATAAGGAGTGTTCAAGGTGAAATGCTGAAGCTACAGCAGGCCTTCACAGAGTAATCTCATGAGTGAGGTATTCCAGGAGAAAGAAATAAACTCTTCCTTTGTGTTTACACATGCCTCCTCTCATTCTTCTGCAACACTTTTGTAGTTGATCCTTCGTGGTAGTGCTGTGGCACCCTTTATGTTCATGTTATTTTAAAAGTTCCTATGTTTGTGTTGGAATCCTTATTTTCTTCTACAAAACAAGGACCCAAATGGTATAGGGAGAAGTGTGTCCTGAATGGGATCGAGTCTCCCAAAGGGTGATAGAGAGAGGGGTCTGACAACTGAAAATCCTTCCCTAAGATTGGAGCTTGAGTCAACAGCCAATCTGAGCCTTCTATCTCTCCATTTCATTCCACTTCATCTCCTCTGAAGACTCATTGTACCTGTAGGTCTTTACCTTTTCATAGTAAATCCTGTCTGCTTCACTTTCATCTTCAGGACAGGGAGTTATCACTAAAGTGCTCTGTGCTAAGCTGCTATGGTCAGGTGATGGACATTTGAAAATATCAAACTTTACTTCAGCTTTTATGAAACTCCAGGTCAAACCAGGCCCTTCCCCACTTTCAGGATAAAGTTTTTAGAGCAGATAGATGTGGACTGTTTATGTGGGTCCTGATTCTGCAGCACTTGTGTCTGCTACACTACACTTCACAATAAAGAAAAGTTTTTTTTTTCCCCTCAGGGAATATTTCATGAAAAATAAAAAAAAGCTTTAGTTCTTCTGAAAAGCTTCAGTTCTTCTGCCACTAACACTGTAACGTTTGGGCCAATCAGTGTTTAAGACCCCATCCCTCCTTCTGACTGATAGGACCAGTGATGCTACCCTACAGCTGTGGAATTGCTCAAACCAAACACTTGACTTTTTCGTTGTTTTTTTTTTTTTTTTTTTTTTGCTGCCAGGTCTGGATATCAACTGGATGCCTCAGTGGGTCTGACATGGGCTGGAGGCTGGGTGGGAAAGCTGAGGTACTGAAGATCCAAGCCTGTGGTTCAAAGCTTTTCACTTCATAATCTGGAGAAAAAGCTTTCATCTCAAACAGTGCAATGTTTCTGCCTTCTTCAAAACACTCCATTCACTTGCATTGCATTCAGCTAAGTGGGGCAGTTGAAGTCCAAGTTGAGATGGGGGGGGCTGCGATGTGGAGATTGTTTCAGAAAAGCTCCTAATCAGTGAGTGGAAGTGTGTTAGTGAGGTGAAAGAGAGTGGGCCTCATTTACCAAAGATGAGCTGAATGAATTTGATCGTAAATCGTTCGCAAATGCATTTACGCAAAAAATGCGTAGATCAAAATTTTCATATTATCAATTTGTTTGTTGGGTCACATGGTGTAAACTGTTCATATTCTGTGTGCAAATGGAAAAACATGTCTGGAAAGCGTGTTTTTCATGTTTTTTCCATTTCTTATTCCATTCACTCATCTTTTATTGGATTAAAAATGAGTAGCACATTATTTGGTAGTAATATAGTAATATTATAACGGCTCAAGTTGTTATGTAAAATCACTATTGGATTCAACATTAAAACAGGTGATTCTTCATTTGTGTAATCCTGATTAATCAAATTAACTCTTATTTGGAATTAAAGAATTCCATAAAACTTGTGAATGACATTTGCTATTAATAAGGAGCAGAAACCAATGCTAAGGTCTTAATTGCTATCACTGACCTCACTCTGTTAACTCCAAGAAAAACTTAAACAGTCAACACATCTGCAAAACAGTGCAGAAATAGGATGGTCATAATGCATTTATGTTCTTTTTACGTTCTTATTTAGTAAACATACGTTCTTATGTTATTGGACTAATTTAGCCAGCTGATTGGACAATTTACTGTGTAGGAATTTGCAATCTAATTTTCTCCTGTCATTGAAAAATAAATGTAAATATTACAGTTGTTATCATTATTTTTATACAAGGTAAAATGATGTTAGATTTTGTGTTTGAAAAGGTAAGGGACTGTAGAGTGGAAGAGGCAGACAAGGGCACACTATTATAGAGGATCCTAATTACCAAACAGTTCTAATCTGAACAAATTATTTTACTTGGGATTTGTTCTAAATTGATTTCAGGAAAACGTGACAGTCCCAACAACGTATTGGATGTGTCATTACCACTTTGGCCAACCATGCCCCTCCTCACAGACCTGGGTGCAGGTGTTTCCCAATATTTATGGCAATGATATGGCTGGTATAGAAACACTTACCTTTCCAGTTGGAGGGTGATTGATCCAAGATGAGGGAAAACAGATCATTGTCACCTTCCATGGTAATTCCAGCCAACAACGTCTCTCTGATAATTTCACCAATGCGTTCATCCATTGTGGACAACTTGGCCTCCTGACCTCCTCCTGTTGCTGACATGCCTCTTTTGTGGGCTTGGGTTTTTTTCTTCGCCTCCAGTTCCATGTCGAACAATTTTCTTTTTACCTGTTACAGCACATGCAGAACTTGACAACATGACAACCAAATTTACTGCAACAGTTATTTCTTGGCAGGCTTTGGTCTTCCCCGGCCCTGACACGCCACTACTTAAACTACTGAACAAAGTTTTTTTTTTTTTTTTTTTTTTTTGGATTCTACTTCCATTAACAAAACTTCAGCTTCAGAAAAGTTTTTTTTTTCTCTCTGCCATCTCTTTACATTGCCAACAAAGGGATTCCAAGCTCTTTATATCGTATTTCAGCGGCATCAATTTATGCTAATCAAAAATTCTGTGAACACGCTTCTCATTTACAACTGATTGGTATTTATCAACATATGAATGGGGATACGAACAAATGTTGTGTCTATGCATACTTGTTAAATCTAGTGGAATTCGTTAGTTCGTATCCGCTGACAGAAATTTACTCAAATTTGCACATAGTTTTATGAAAATATTGATAAATGAGGACCAATGGGTCGGCTAGAGGGAGTTGGAAGAGGGTATGGAAGAGGTGCATGAGTAACAGGAGGCCGGGAGAGGGTGGAGAAGCACTATTTCGGTAAGTCTGGGAGAGGACACATAGTGCTGCCGGTGGAAGGCTGGTTGCTGGAGGATGTCACCACTGGGGAAGGTCATTACCTGGCTTGCTTCAGCGAGGCAGGTCTGCAATGCAGCTCGCTGTTTCCTTGACAATGTGAAGACGTCTATCCCCCTATGCAGAGCGCCACAGGTATCATTCACTCACACACTGACTCTCACTCACTTAGGCTCACTAACACTCAGCCTGACACTCCATCAGTGAGTTTCTTTTATTCACTCAAAATCTATATGTGCATATGAGCATATCCTCACACCTGTATGATACTCGCTCTACACAGGAGCTTGCCAAAGGTATGATTGTGTATGTGTGAGTAAGTAACTGTACCAGAAACACAGCCTCCTACACCAATTTATCTGCCAGTCACACCACTCAGTGAGTCATCACTTTGCGTCCATTACAAACTCAACACTTACGCAGATGCAGTCCTTCCCAATACAATAACTTTACAAGATTATCGAGCATCAAGGTGTATATACATATACTTTATATATTGATCACATTTTGCAATGTACAACAGTTATAAATGAGAAATGTGACTTTAAGACTTTAAGATGTAAATATTTGCAACTGAACTGAGAATTTGAATAAAATAGCATGCACACAATGCAGTGATCTGTGTACTGTATGTTAAGAGAGTGAAGGGGGAGATGAGAATGCTGTTTTTATTCCAGCTATCTGTGCAGGATCAGACTGTACTGATGTCACATGCATAGGTTTAAAGTATCATTGTGGTTACATTGTTTGCATGAGCTGTTCTATGACCTGTAAATATTCAAAGTTTCTGAAAAGGAGAGAGGTTTCCAAAAAGGGTTCACTATGCTCTCAAAGAACAGGAAAATCATGAAAATAAGTCCCTGCATTGAGCATATGTTTAACATGATGAAAGAAGGCAGTGGCCTGCAAAGAGAGTGACAGTCAAGCACAAACAAGCAGCTATGAGAGGGAGACATTTGGTGCATCATAGCTGAGACTAAAATAGCTTTCCTTGTAGAGTAAGTAGCCATTTGCCCTTCAATGTCGCATTTTAAGTATGTAATCAAGTCAGAAATAATTGAAAACGTGGAGAGAATGCAGAGGAGGCAGAGCATGGGAAGGAAAAATCAAGATCGACGTGACGACGCTCGTCAAAACTATGCCCCAGCCTCTGTCTTAATTAAGAGGAGCGGGTAGCCGAATAGTTTCTGTCACTTTCATAAAGATGTGAGGACTGGGTGAAGTATCAGAAGCCTGAATTATATAACACAAACCAATGTATCTACCACATGCCACACATGCAAAGCCTTGCAGGAACACAGAGCACTGCACCTGGCCTACTGCCGACAGATCTATCACAATTAAAAAGTTTGATAATAACCATGAAAGGATGGGAGGCAGAGCACAGAAGCAAACCTCAAAGATCAGGCACTATTCAAAAATTTCATACATCAATTTTAGTTATATTAAGTGTTACAGTATGATAATTTCCCCTTTCCTTATCAACTGTGAAATATAATCTGGCACAAGAGGAACACACTCAGTTCTATGAATATATAAACCGATCGATATGCCCTCTCAGCAGTGGGCTTTTAATTGGTTTTAATCCCTGTACTGAAGGTGAGGGAATCATCACCTAAGGAGTGCCCATGTATAATGGAGCAGGGAAGAAGTGCAACTATGCCTTTATCAAGCAGAGCACACAGACTGCACAGTTATGCCTTTATCAAGCAGAGCACACAGACTGCACAGTTATGCCTTTATCAAGCAGAGCACACAGACTGCACAGTTATGCCTTTATCAAGCAGAGCACACAGACTGCACAGTTATGCCTTTATCAAGCAGAGCACACAGACTGCATAGTTATGCCTTTATCAAGCAGAGCACACAGACTGCACAGTTATTCCTTTATCAAGCAGAGCACACAGACTGCACAGTTATGCCTTTATCAAGCAGAGCACACAGACTGCACAGTTATGCCTTTATCAAGCAGAGCACACAGACTGCACAGTTATTCCTTTATCAAGCAGAGCACACAGACTGCACAGTTATGCCTTTATCAAGCAGAGCACACCTTCCCATGAGTGACAACTTGCTCTGAGTGTGTCCATGAAGACAGATTAACGTTTTCTAGAATGCAGTTTCTGTTTAAAATAAACATTAGACACTGAGTATGTCAGGGGAAGCTCAGTGTTTAGAATAAATGAAACAATTAAATTTCTATAAATATATATAGCTTGGTTTAGTGTCCAGGTGGTTCATTAGCCACAGGCAGGTATAGTGGCACCAGCCACCACTGTTTTCAGTCTGAAAAACAATGAGCAAAACTGAACTGTTGTCTCCATGGCAGTTACTACTGCATGAAGAGATAGGTTATACCCTTTAGACTGAATCCATCCCTGGGTTACACCAAGGCGTTTTAAGCATCAACCCATGAGATCCATGGCCACAGTTCACACTAGCAGGATATAAGATTAGCTTCTGAACCATTTCCTAAGAGGGCCATTAAATGGAGGAATTGATAACATACTGTTGCCAGTACAATTCCAAAATATATGGAAGTTCAGATAATAATAACTGTCAGACTCAGAGCCTCACAACGAAGGAATTCCTGTCAGTGTTTGGCATTTGGACATAATTTTTGCAGGGAACGGAATAAATTTTGCAGGGAATGTTTTGATTTAGACATGGGTCTTTGCCTGGCACTCTGCTGGTTGTTTATTAGGTATGAAAAAATGCAGCAATGCTCTGTATGTGCAAATAAGGAAATCTTTTTTTTTTCAGCTTCTTAAGTAATGGTATGATATTGGTATATTATGATTTGATAGACACGCAAAAATGGTTTTGTAATAATTATTTGAAATCAGTTTCTGTTTTCATATGCACCATAAATTAACTTTTGCTTGATGTATGTCAGGAATAAACTTTCATGTTGTCAGGGAAATATTTATTTTACAATAAGTGCTAAATGCACTTTATCCAGGGGTTTTGCTCTTCAGTTTGAACCTAGAAAAATGACAGCCATCATAACTCAAGCCTGATGCACATAATAAACAATCAGGTACTGTGTAATTTCCTTTTTGGAGTTTGGGTTAATTCAGGTATGCCCACCTTGTGCTGATAACATATTCTGACATGCACATGGGCTGTGTGAGTGTTGCTTACCCTTCTTTGGCCTTAGAGTCTCTCTCCAGGTAGTCTGAGTAAAAAATAAGCCAATGTGGCACACAAAAAGGTACGCCATTATTCTCACAGCCTGTTTTTACTTTGCATTTTACTGATCAATTCCGCAGAGGTTTTTTTTTTTTTTTTTTTTTATGATTTTGAGGTAAATGGCAGTGCCTGCTAGTTGGAGACTTCTGAGGTAATTATCTATAATCTGGCAACCTGTCCACCAGACTCCAGGCTCCCCTCTATACCACACTGCCACCCACTGACCATCTTCAGCATTGCAATTGCATTGTCTAAAACCAGTTTGTAATATTTCCACTGTAGTGTAGCCTTGAGGTAAATGACTGACAAAGCTTTCTTGCAACTCATCAGAGTACTCTGTGGCAAGTCTTTAATTACCACATGAAATCTCACACTAAAAGCATATCACTCTACAACCCATTAATAATTGATGTGGAAAACAGTAATGAGAGGGAAATGAATGATTATTTCAGCACTGCAGTGCTTCTGTTGCGTGCAGGACCTCAAACAAAATCTTTAAGCAGCAACACCATACTCAATCAGTTAGAGAATCACATTTAAGATAACTTCTTGAAGCCAAAGCAGAAAGTCAAGAACTCTGTCAAGATTGATATATTCATAATACTTATTTTGAAAGAATAGGTATTATGAATATGTTGTGATGAGTAATGTCTCTCTTTCTGGCCTGGTTTAAGGCTCAAAATTTACACTCGTAAGAGAGTAGCAGCAGGCTGGTAAATTCAGCAGATTCACTGCCGCAGCTACATGCAAACTGTTGTTCTATGAACTGTGCTGGAGAAAGCAGCATGCACGTGCCGAGGCCTTTCCAATATGCCTGTGATAGCTTTGTCAATACTCACTAATGAAAGCCGTTTTATGAGTGTGTCAGCTATTCAGAACTAGGAGGGTTACTTTAATTTGAAGTAATGGCTATTTACTGATGGATTGATTTATTGATAAAGTGATTAGCACATTGTCTCGGCAGGAGCGATGGGCCATCCAGAAGGCAGAGGGGTGCTGCTGGAAAGTTCAGTGGTCATTTCTCTCACCACATGCAACACTGAAGCAGATGCACAAAGGCAATACACACAAACACACACATTCCAACACATGTACAGCCTATAGAATGGTCACGGTTAAACTCTTCAACACATGACTGCAGGTTGTTCATGTGATCATTGTAAAATGCCACATAACATATGAAAAAGTAAATAAGTTGATGTATAACATGCATATAACATATAATTAAACAAAATGTGCAGTATAGTAATTGTAACTTTAAGGGGGAGCATACATCCAGATACAATGATGACATTGCATTACTAAAGCATAGAGCTTAACAAGCATTTTAAAAATCTACATTACTAAAAAAAAGTGTGTTAAACATTGTGATTTCAGTCTGAATTATGTTTCCAGCTTTTAAGCAGTTTCTGTGCTGAGCCCTGTGGGATTGGGGGATTTGGGACTATCCTCCAGCCCTGGAGGTCTGGGACTATGCAGTACGCACAGGATCAAAGCCAGAGCCAGCCCTAAAGAGACCATATGCTGCTCAGCATGGCTACTCGTCAGTTTGATGTCCCAGACCCTCCCTTCTAATCGAATCAAATCTAAAGTGACAGAGACACTGAGAGGCAGGAACACAATGAGTTACAGAGATAGCCACAGCAGTTATCTCAATGACTCCGGGGCCTAATGGGAAAGAGCTATGCTAGCAGCCTCGGTGGTGGTACTGTTGAAAAATCAAAGGCATGCTTGACGATGTGTGTGGGAAAGGGGTGGCTTTGTATGAACATGAGGGTAGGCATACACATAGATATTAAAGACAGAAATGTGTCTGTGTGTTTGTGAGAAATAAAGTATTTGTGTATGGACGGCTGTTACAGAGGCAATAGAAGGCAAGTGTGGGTGTTAGTTTGGCCGGTTTGGTTACCTTCTTGGCTGGGTTCAGAAATGTACAGCAGATGCACTTCTCCTTCAGCAGGGGCTATAACTAAATGAATGAGTGTGTCTGTGTATTCTGTGTTTATTAGTATATATGCCTTTGTGGGCCTGTCTGTGTTTGTGAGTGTATATGTTTGAGTGGGCATGTATGTGTTATCAGTGTGTGTATTTGAGTGGGAATGTATGTGTTATCAGTGCGTATATATCATTGGGCAAGTCTGTATTGTGAGTGTGTATGTTTGGGTGGGCATGCCTGTGTTTGTGAATTTGTATGCTTGAATGTACTTTCTTAGAGCATGCCAATAACCCTGCTGTGCTGCCTCTCCCAGACATTCTACACCAGATAAACTCTCCCATGCTCTGAGACAGAGACAGAGTAGGAGGATGGGATGTGTTAGGGGAGAGGAAGAGATAGCAAGAGAAAAAGGGAAAGTTATGGAAAGAGGGGGTGAAACTATCGACATAAAGAGAGAAATAGAGAGGAGAGGGAAAAGATTGGAAAGGACTGGGAGGGAGGCCTGGGCGTGATCTCAAATTAAACAGAGGAGACAGGAGATTTTTTTGTTCCCTGTGAGCCGCAACTTGTTGAAGGCAACTTTCCATCCCTGACTTCAGGCAGAGGTATGACTCCTAACCTCTCAGTTTAGCAGCCTGTGACACAGGCCACACATCTCTCAGAACATAGCCACCTCCAAACCCTCTCTATCACAGGATTACAAGACACAACCTAAGCTAACACAGTGAAACCCCTCTCCAGATAGTAAAGCCCACGATAAAACAGTCCTGACCAGGGAGCATTTTTTAGACAGCTGCAGTCATCCAGACACAGCCACATGGAAGGAGAAATGACTTACTACACATTTTTGCATAAACCATATTAGCAGCAGGAGCACCATCTCCAATGGTGTCAACATGCATGCATGTCATAATTCTGCAACCTCTGTATCTCATATCCATTCAAGTCTTACTGATAATAGGGAGTCTCTGTCCTTTGGATGAGAAGCATTTGATTCTGTTGTGCTGCCAATCAGCATGCTTGTTAGTATTATGAGACTGGCTGAAATGATAGAGAAAAGAAAATGTACCTGATGCTGCAGCTTATGATCATGAGTCAGATGACACTTGGAATGAGGAAACCCTGTCTGAGACCTCACATGACCAGTCTTTTACAATAATGATTCTCTCTGCCAGGTACTTAGGTCCATGAGAAAGTATGCCAAAACATTACTTTTTTCAAAGAAGATGAATTGGCCAAAATCTTTCATTTATGACCCTCAGACAACACTCTCAAACTTTTTGTACAGCTTGAATAGAAGTATATCTGTGTTGGTTTGGACATAATCTAAATGTTTTTTTTTTTTCTGTAACAATAGTCACCATATACAAGATCCTGACAGCAGCACCAATGGGTGATAAGCATCTTTACAGAAACATCAATCATTTCCCAATTACTTCAGCCAAGATTTTAGCCTTGGTTTTTAAATGGCATAATCATATTTTGTGATGACTGGCACAGGTATGACTATTACACATATGGGTATTTGCTAATAAAAGTGCCAGGACTTCATCATATTACAGGAAAAAGTAAGCTATACTCAACTGTGTTGTATGTACTGTTGAAGGTCACTCTGAATACAAGTGACTGATAAGCAAATGGATGTAAGGAACATGTTGCATTTTTCAGCAGTATAACACCGGTGATGGCATGTTCAGGGAGTGAGGTGTTGGTTGGTATGTTGACTACAGGTTCCATTCCCAGAAGTCCTCCCCACAGGTCCAGTGGTCAACCCAATAGCTCCCAAGGGAGGATATGTTACAAGACCACAATGACTGAGGAGTGACATCATGCTGATGACAGAAACTTGGTAGGAGAAAAGGTGCATATTAGTGCTGTGTTTTGCTTAGGTAAAATAAGTGGGTGCACTTGCACTCTTAGAGCATAGGCTTACAGCCGTTCATTTTAATGTGTGTCATTAAACAGTTCCTCCCTATAAACGACCCCATAGTTTTGTTCCAACATGCAGCACTAAAAACCAAAAGAAATGACATTTAAATGGGAAACTTAACAAAGAGGACTTTTTATTAAGTTTTAAAATTGCTGATCCTTGAAAAGCTAAAGGGAACTGAATTAAAAAAAAAACAGCCGATTAAAACACACCTTCCTAGCACAGTGCTCATATTGAAATATGTATTTTGATAAGCCCGGTGAGCAGTGTGCAATTTTTGTATGATTTCTTCCCAGTACTCTGCCTCAACAAATTGCAAGAATGTTCTACGACCCTTGTTCTTATCCAAATTAGAGCATTATGCATATTTTTTCTCACCTTGGCTATGTCTCGCTCTCAGTGGCTAGTTTTTGAATGACATAATGAAGGTTGACTGTGGCTGTCAGTGACCAGCATCGCAATATAAATTCTCACCAAAACCACCATCAAACTAATTCAGAGCAAAGATATATATTTTTAAATGCATGTTTTATTTATGTATTATTTATATAATTTATAATGTGTAGGGATCACTGAAACAAAAAAAAAAAAACACACACACACACACACACACACACACACACACACACATACACATCCTGCCACTCACCCCAGCTGTACAGTTCTAATAAAAAGTAGCACCCCCATGTTAGACTTCTTTGCCTTCAATTTATTTACACTATCCTGCTCATTTCTGCCCCTGACTACAGTACACCATGCTTTTGAACAAACAGTTATTAAACCACCAAGATAAATGGTGCCCACAAGAAAGGCACACATTTACTGTAACAATCATCTTTTTTCTCTCCAACTGACACATGTAATTTGTTCTCTTGCATATCGTGGAAGCCCTGCAGAGAAGTTAATTGAGACACAAAAGTAATTTAATACGATGATAACAACTCAATCTGCAATGCTGGGTATCTGCTTGGAGATAGATCTTGCGTAGCCCCAGCTAGCACTACACCTGCAGAGTCTGGTAGGTTGGGGGAGGAGTGGTGGGATGGGTGGGGAGATGGGTGGGGAGATGGGTGGGGTGGGGGAAAATGCACTGGAAATGTAAAACAAGCCATGGTGATGCTACTGCGCAAGGCTTAGCTTGACACAAAACCCCACCCTGCAATCCTTGAAAGCTCTCTAGTATACAGGTCAAAACCCAGCGCTACATAGAGTGATCCACTGCCAAAGTATAGATTAAAAAGGTATTGGAACCACAGACATACGACTATCATTTTTAAATACAACTGAATATTACCAATACAAAGAAAAAAAATTGCACAGAAACAAAAGAGATCAATAGACATTTTTGTGTGTAATGGCATGACTGAAGCATTAAAGGAGACATGATCATCAAATGATTCATATCTGGATTTTTAGAGGGTTACTTACGATCACAGAGAATTCTGATGAAAGAGATACACTTTGTCTACTCATGGACTATGACCCTGTATGGATCAAGAGAGGATTGTAAGACAGTGTTTGCACACTACACAAGTTTGTACATCTCCTCCGTAGACATTTCCCTAACTAAGGTAATAAAAAATGCACCCTTCTAAGGTGACTTATTTCAGCTGAATTGGACAGCAGCCCCATATGTATCTTCAGCTGGGTAGAATGTCAAATAAGTCTTGAATACCATATAAATCTTTAAATTTGAACAAGATGTTGCCACTGTTTTGCTTAAGTAATGACACCAGGAAATGCTTGACACATATAGTAACTGAACTATTTAATGTAGTTATGGCAATTATACAACAGTACATTTATTATACAATAAATGTATCAAATTATGTCATGTTTCCGTAATGTGATGACGTTTGGCAGGCTTTGTCAACTGGGAAAACATGATAGTGGAGCCTCACCAACACACTCATTGTATTTTGAGTTTACTAAACAAAGTAGCAAGCTCACTGAAAAGATTATTGAAAACCATGCAACTTTTTTGTATTGCTGTCAGACTGTGACCCATCCTCTGTACACATCTGTACACTGCTCTTGTGTTATCAAATGCTGCCCTAAGATCAAAGTGTTTCTTTGAAGGTAGGGCAACAGGCAGTAGACTGCTGATTAAGACATAGTCATGGTGTACGATTGTTAACTGTTGAGAAAGAGAGAGAGAATTCATGAGTTATTATCATACAGACACCACAAAAGGCAGAGGAAGACTGAAATGGATGCATGCATCTATTACCAAAGGTTTAAGCATATTAACAGTGGGGTCCTGATTTGACAGCACTGGGAATTGAGATCCTGTGAAGAGGTGTCATGCTGCTGCTTGTGCTTCATTACCCACAGTGCACCGCAGGTTTGGGGGGGAGACAGCTGTCATATGCCACTGGAGCAACATATGTGAGGTGTACAGAATTTCTAAAAGGCCCAGATGCCAAATCAGGCATGAGCTTGACAGACCAGAGCTTGACCAGCCAATGATATGAGTGTAACTGAATGACTACCAACAGCTCATCGATAGTACCCTTTATATCAGTTTTTATCTCACATTTGTACTTTTTTATTCAATCAAAATGGAAATCCTAATTGTGTCAGTGAGCCCATCCCTTTATTCCAATAAACACTGTCATTCTGTGGCCAGTTGTGTGTTACCCACATAAGACTCCCCATCAGAGCAGCATCTACAGACAAATAAAATTCCAAACTGCATGGTACATTGGTGAGGAAAGGTGGTTTAAGATGGAATGCAACCTGAGAGGCTAGCCATCAGCGATACCAAGAATGAAAGACTCACTTGGCTAGCCTCTGGGCAAGGGACCAAATGAATTACATATGTAACTGGCAACCAATATTAACATTTTATGTGAGCTGATTGTAAACTTGTTTTGTTGAAAAGCTGGTCAGGAAGAATTCAATAGCATTGTGGGAATTATTCCCTAAAAAAGCTGGATAGGGACACATGGAACCAGATAGTCAATATTTGATGTGCTGATACAGCATTCAGGTATTTCGGATTACATTGCAAGCAAATGGATGCAAATGTTTCTCCCTCCTATTATCCATTATCAAAGACAATCGATCCTTCATCTTACCCACTGATCAGGTAAGCATTCAAATATGTTTTGAAATATAACAGGTTCTAATATAAATACATTTGAAAGTATGAAGCAAGAAGAGACATTTTTTTTTTTTTTTTTTTGGGTTTGGGTTTGTCATTTATGTGAGAACAGCCTCACAGCATCCACAGCCAAAGGTGCAGTATAAACAGTAAATAAAACAGCAGGCACTGGAGATGCTCTAGAGCAAAAGCTATTCTCTTGACTGACACCAACTCTGTGGACAATGCTACAGTAAGCACTGTCAAGTGTGAGAGTCCCTGAGAGTTCATACACACTGGGACTGGTCTCTGTATTCTGGTTCACAGAGCAGCAGAGGGGTTAATGGACAGGTCATAACCACCCACTGTTGGTGCATGCTCTGGTCTTTAGCCCTGGGCTATGGAGTAAATGTCTCTGTGGCATGGCTAATGGAGCAAAGCACCCAGCTGCAGGACTCACAGCTGCACCAGAAACAGCTCGGGAACCTTCACTGTGTCAGCCACCCAGAGGCCTCACAGCAGCCCTGCCTGCCTGCTCCATCTGCACTGCTATAGGGCCCAGATATTTGGGCTGCAGTGCTATGGATACTGCCAGCTTGAGCTACAGTTCTGTGTTTGCTCCAGTCTGTGTTTGAGCTGCATTCCTGTAGAGTACTATGGCACAGAGGATATATGTCAGTCTAAGACCAGTAAATGCCACCTGCAAACATGAACACTGACATTTCAATACTCCCCAGTTATAGATCATAAATGACAGCAAGATAATGCTGCACATGACCTGCTCCACAATATGCTCAGACCCACACAAAATGCAAGGTCTATTTTAAAATACTGTGTGACATTGCTGAGCATGCATATGGATGTTGTTCAAAGTATTGCTCATCAGTAGTGTATTCTGGTTTAGTGACTATCAAAGGATATTCAATCTCTCAATGCTATAGACAAAAGGAGAAACAGAAAGTGCGGGAGAGATGGGACTTGGGAAATGCTTTAACTCAAGTTTATGTTTCTGTGTTGAGTATGTTGTCATTCTAGCTGGAGCAAGCGGCAGGCAGGAAAGAAAATTAAGTGACCTCATTCTGGAAAGTGAGTACATTGTTTGCTTTTTTGAACATTTACAGGAACTTTTTCTAGATTTAAATAATTGACACACAAAAATGTTGAATCTTTAAATGACATTAGTACAGTGATGGTACCAAGTGTTTAAATAAAACATTAGGATAGTGTTTGTATCATGAGCTGAAACAGAGAAAATATGCAAAATATTGTCTACAGTGACCTATAAATACTTATGAAATATTTTCTAAAATATCCAATGTATAACAGATGATAAAATTGTGCAAACCCAGCACCAGGAGGCCAGAGGTTTTTGGCAGACAGGCTGTAAAACAGCAGTAAAGAGAGTGACATTTTAAAATAATGGATGAACCAGAGAAAGATGCTAAATGAAGCAGGAGCAGAGACAAGCCTTGGTGTCACGCAGCCAGCAGGGTTTTTATTTTTTCTTTCTTTGGCTTTGAAGAAAATGATGTCTGACACTAGACGCACTGCTGTCTTTTTCTACATTTGCTGCTTTTTCCAGAGAGTAAATGTCACACTTCAGGAACAGCTGCCAGAGGTTTGAGTCATACACTAATGTAAATGTGACTGAACTCAAAATTTAAATAAAAAATAAAAACAGCAACATTCAATTATAAGCTCTTAAAAACACAATTAGATTTGCCTGCAAAAAATGACTGCACCAAAACAGACATGCTGAAGCAGCTGCACTGAAATCATAATGATCGTTGGCTTATTTTTTTCAAATGAGGAGAACAATTGCAGGTATTTTTCTAGGCAGTATAGATGGAGAGCAAATGCTATAATCCTTTTAAGCCTTGTTTAGCACAATTCAGTTTTTCATTTTTCACTGTCTGTTGTTGATTTACAGGTGTGCTAATTCAAATCAGTGCACTCATCAAGAGGGCTGCCATTGCACAGAGCAATTTCCTTATTTTGTCATGGTGCTGTATTGGCATAATACTACTGTCTCTCACATGTCCTCTAGAAGTGATAGTCTTTCCTCCCCCAGACCCCTGGTCTCTCTGTAAATTTTGGTCAGCCTGTCTGTGTGTCACATTCAGAAAACTGAATAACGATCCCTCCATTTTTGAAAGATCAGGCTGAGTGCTTCAGCATCCTATCAGAGACAGGATTACACAGCCCTGGTCCAGAGAGATACAGGGTTATCTACCTTCCTGCCATAGCTAGACCCTCTTCATGAACACAGTAATACAAGCCCATAAACATGCAAAAATAAGCATACGCAATACTCAAGCTCACATACAGCAGGCAAAACAGGTGTGCATGCACTCCCATACCCATTCAGTCACTCAAAATAGACACACAAATGCATGTGCGCATAGCCTTCACAGTCCAAATCAGTGATGCTCAAAACATAACAGGACATCTTCACATGACAAACAGCAGTAATGTTTACTTTTTCTCATCATTTGCTTCTCTTAGTTTCCTCTTTCCCTGCTACATATTTCTTCTTATTTCTCTTCATTCCCCAGTCCATCTCACACTCACTCACTCTCTTTATCTGCAGGGCAAATTCCCATTTACTTACAGGAGCTAACATCCCCTGAAACCACTCCACTCCCACCCTTTTATATTAAACTTCAATTTCCTTGTCCATACATTTTCTTTAAGCTTTTTAATGTTATTTCTGTCATTTCTAATCAACCGCTCCTGTTCAATTCTCTCTCCCTTTCTTCCCTCTCTCCCCCTCCCAGATGAGTTTTACTGACAAACATTACAGTTGCCACATAGCACAGAATGAAAAGTGGACTCGCATTCAATAAGGCGACCTTTCTGATCACACTTAAAAGAAGAGTGCAGCTCATTTAAGCCTGTCATTTAAGGCTCCTTATATAAGCTGCTTCATAGAATTTTAAGAATCCTTTGGTTGGTTTGAAGGCACATGTTCATAGTGCAATTGGCTGACAGCAAGGTGCATATGTGCGCCTGGCACCTCAGCACGGCTGCAGTATTCTTAGCTAAGCAGCTGCCGCCATAGTGTTTCACCTGTCCATTTAGATCTTTACAGCTCCAACATGGGAAGTAACTTTGTGACTCATTCAGAGGTGACATTCAAAGATTTTGAATCACTCTGTTCAGCTGTTCAGGTTTATTCTGTCTTAAGAAAGTGATCCATACAACACTGAAATACTTGCAAAAAGCCCATGCAAATTCCCAGTGAAAAAAAAGCTCATTTAGGTTCCATAGATTTAATATTTCTCAATTTGGTCATCAAAATTATGATACATTTTGTAATTTTGAGAAGCATAAATTGGTGTGACACATTGATCATGATTGCGTAATTAAAAAAGAATACTTAAAAACAATCTGCGTAACGCAAAAGATATTTGTATTTGTTACAATCAGTTTTGATTTATAGTTATATGGCAACACCTAAATATCCATCTTAAATCCACAGCTGTATCTCAGATTAGATTTCTAGATTAATGATGTTATTGTGCTGATCCATACATAATTCATTACAAGCAGATCTGATAATGAAAGACAGTTCCAGTCTGAACCACCTCCAATATTGGAGGCACACGTGTATTAGGATTTGTGAGATTTTTTTTACATAAAATTCCAAAACTGCACAGCTCAGAATTATGTACAATCACACTTCATATTGTAATCAAGATGGCAAGGCGATTTCAATACCACCATATTGGTAACAACCTGTATATATGTAATAATTCAATACCACTGTATGCATTAAACACATGCAACATTATAATCACATTATGTAACCTGGTATGGTTTGGTATGGAGTGCCAGGGGGGCAGGGAAAAATCCTAACCAATCAGGTGCTGAGCAGAGAAATTAGAATGGGCTCTAACCAAACAGTGAACTCTTCTATCTAAAAAAAATAGTCATGTCAGCCATAAAAGCCTGTGTCAACCAAATAATCCATCAGTTAGTCAATCTTCATTGTGTATTGTACTATCCACATACAGACTATATGCAGATAATCTCCAGAAGGAATCAAAAAGATTCCAAAAACACATTTGAGAGAAGAATTGGAATGACCTTACCAGACCTCAACAGGTCATGAAGTTGAGTTGGACCTGGGTTACCCCTCAGTGTCAGGGAGAACACTCAGGACCAGAATATCAAATGATGGCATGTCTTGACTCAATATTCAGAGCTGACATATGCTATTATTAAATTTTCAGTAAAACCTTTATTCACACAAGGATAAAGAGCACTTTGGTATGAGCCTGTTACGTCCAGGGGAAGATGGGATTTTAAAGGATGTACTTTTTATGGAGATAGTGCTCAGACGGAAGAATAGGCAGGGAAACAAGAATAGGGTACGAAAGTGTATTTCAACAACAACAACACAAAAAAACATGACAGAGTAAGGTACACAGCGATATCAATAATGACTCTATTATATACAATAATATTTACACGTGTTTACAAAAAAAACAGGGAAAACAACAAGGTCCAGAAGCACTGCCAAATAAAAAAAGAACAAAACAAAACTCTTCTGGACAACAAAATGCAACACTAAGTAACTATACACAAAATAAAATACCTGACTACACTAATTGAAGACGAAAACCAAAATACAAGGGGGTGGCAGGTTTTACATTGGTAAAATTACCTTTCGCAAATCAAAAAAGTGAATATATCAAGTCAGTGTTGATATGTTTGAAAAAGCAAACAGTAATGTTTCCCTATGAATGTAAATTATCTGATTACTGTTTAAGTACGGCACTTATACTTAAGTGTTGGTACATCCCTTGTCGTCTTGTTTTAGAATTTTCGATTGTAAAATATTCTGTGGGATGGTCTTTTAATCTGACTGGTTGTGAGCACAATGATGTCACCCAAAAATGTGAAAATACTTCTGCGGTAGGATACATCAATGTATCCTTTGTTTGGAGGAAAGGAGGAAACTAGTGGAGGAAGTGAGATTTTGTTTCCTACATTTTTGGAACAGTGGAGGGAACGAAGACATATAGATTAGTTTGCGGTGCATGGAGGAGAGGACACAAATTTGAGTATTGGAACACACCCTTTGTCTGCTTCTTTCCTCCTTGCCCTGGAAACTGATCTATGTGTGTGGTCATGTGTTTGCATGTGCATGCACAAACATGTTAGTGTAATGCATAGTGTAGCATGTACATATGTAATAGCGTAGCATGTATTGTCTGCATTAATACCAGTTCACCACTTGTGCTTAACCTCTGGCACAAGTAACATGTGTTAGTGTGTCTTGATGAGCTGTAATCAGCCTGTTTTCTTCCTGTGTGGGATGGTAATCTTTTTATGCCCACTGCAAATCAGTGTTTTCTCCCAAAGTACACATAGAATGAGATGAGCCTTTCAGATCCCATGGCTTGTTGGGTTTTAAGTGTTTAATTATGAAATGACAGCATAAAGCTGCTTTTCTACTGAGAATTTTCCAGGAAGATCATGGTGTGAAAAAAATGTGCCTTTTGAAAACTTATCTTCTAACACATACTTAGCGATAGAGAGTACTTGAATGAAATACCATTGAATTAAATAGCCATAATTTGCAACAAAGACTTTTAAATCCATGGTAATTAAAATGTGGCAGCTGTGATATGTTGCAGCAGATACAAACTGAACACAAACTATTACACAATAATATCTTATCAACTACTGTGATGATCGTTAAGGCTTGCATAAAAAGACCAGTTTTGAGGAATGAATGTACCTGCAGAGTAAATATTTATTATAGAGTAGAAGATAAATACATTTCTCTTGCACACTTTTCAGTTGAGCTACAAGTTTTCACACCCTAGTCGTTTTGCATAACTATTAAAAGGTTATTGATTCCAGGGAGCTACCAAGAGAGGAATGTCATACGAATCTAATAGTCACATAGGAAAATTATTTTTCATTTTCACATTAGCTTCATGTTTCATATCAACCAATGTCGTAAGGGAGCCTTTCTATACAGTCCTTAGTATAACAAACACAAGCTTGCGAGGAGTTACCTCCGCATCGGTCTCGGAGTAATGAACACCCCACCCTGAACAGAAGCATGGGAGATCCACAGAGGGAGCGCTAAAGATGTTTGCATGAGGCACAAAAATGTCTGGAGCTACAAGTAGCTGTCAATCACGGATATGTTACAACCAATCTAAAGGTTGTGTTCCTTACATCAAAATAAAATTATTGGTTTAATTTAGTGAGTTACGGCCCGGGTAACTGTGAAGTTCCTGTAGCTCCAGTATTTTTTGAGCCAAGACATCTCCTGTGACCTCTATCAGCATTATTCCTGCATAAGCAGGTACCACTGCCATCTTAAATCAGCATGTCTATAAGCACTCCAACTACAGCCAACTGAATATTGATTCTGTTTTGGTTGCTTTACACCTTTAACAAACCCATTTCAAAAGTTCAGAATTATAAACAGGATAAACAATTTTATAAAAGTGAATACCTTTCCAGTTACTTAATTAGAAATAGCTAGGGTCATCTAGCACATGCAGGTATTTCTACTTAACATGAAACTACAGGGAATATTACTCATCTCTTTGGTGCCTTTGGTGATGTTGTATTGTGATTTGGAGGATACTTCCTCCTTTACTATCTGATCAGATAGCCATTTGATTGTCTGTAAACCAACAGAAAAAGAATAATCTGTTTTTCTTACTTGACAACAGCAGATTTCACCATCCCCTTTTTCCAAATGAAACTCGCATGTATTCACTGTCCGGGCCTGTAGCTGATGCTGCAGCAGCCCTGAAGACCTCCCAGGCTTTGGTAGGTAGAGGGAGGTCTAACAATGCTAACAAAAAGAGCAGGAGCCTCCCTTCTTGTCCTTCCCCCAGCCTGCCCAGTTTTACAGCGCTGTATTATACTGACCTGCGGGTGTATGAAAATGTGAATAATGAAAATAATGTAAATATGAAAACTAGGAATACATATCTGAATAATTTCCCCTATCCTGTGAAATAGCAATACTGAATGCTGGAGTCTTGTTTCAAGTAAGTAGCTACATCACTTCTATGCATGACTAGGGATCAGCAGTCAGTATTGCAGGTTTTTGATGGCTGATTTATCACTGTAGCTGATGGACCATTCATTATAGATGAGCATGAACTGTAATCTGACAGGATAGGATGGGTGACATCATTTTCCAAAATACAGAAACACAGCCAAAGGAAATAAACTGCAAAGAAAGCTCAAAGATATGACTCATAATCTGATATTTCAAAACTTCCTTGCATGTTTAGTGAACCTTGATGTGTGTGTCTGTGTACATTTAACGCAAGACTACAAAATATGCACTCTAAAAATGTAGGGAATTGTGGAATTATTTCTGCAGCTCAGTAGCTTAACTGGGGTCTATGCTGTCTGTACTATTTTTCTCCAGGTGATGATCGTGAAAACAGGATTGTTTAGAGAAATCATAAGCAGATAAATACAGAGTATGAATGCACATTTTTAACTAGAAATCAAACAAAGTGGACTGACATTAAAAAGCAAGGTCATGTAGTGCACCATTTGACATATAACCTGACAGGACGGAAAAAAAATTAAGAAAAAGAAAAATCATAGATATTGGCGCAAAATAATTTTGATCTTGTTTGTCAGAGTTTTTGAGAAAAAGAAACACTGTGAATTCCTTTCAATAATTTGTGTCATTTTTCAATTGAACTTCTTTTAATGAACTCAATTTCTTTAAAATATAAAATCTAAATAATTAATTCCATAAATTTCTCCCCTTTTGCATTTTGATCATTCATAATGAATGTGACTCACAATGAATAATTAACCCTCTCATATTTTAAGTTACTGAATAGGTCCCTTTGGCCAGTGTGGTAGCTGGCTCCACTCTCTGTGTCTCTGACAGAATACTGCAGACTCTACAGGACAGGGGGAGGTAGGGGCTTCACCATGCAGAGATGTTGCTTTTGCTCCCTGTCATAAATGTCCCACAAATCATCAGGGCTAAAGACACCATTGTCTGCATGGAGTACATGGTACACTCAAAAAATAAATTTCCCTGACAACATGACCTGTGTGTGTAGTGTGTGTGTGTGTGTGTGTGTGTGTGTGTGTGTGTGTGTGTGTGTGTGTGTGTGTGTGTGTGTGTGTGTGTGTGTGTGTGTGTGTGTGTGTGTGTGTGTGTGTGTGGCAAAGTCAAGAATGACTGTCAATCAGCATAAACAAGTGTCTGAATGCTGAAATTTGTTTAAGTCGAACATGTGCATGGACAAAACATCTGCAAAAATATAAAACAAATGTCTGTTAACCATTTATTGTGTCAACCAACTTTTGTCAAGTCCTTGATAATCAGAGCAGGGAATTGCTTATTTGTATTGCATGTAAACTCAATCTTTGCATGCAGTACCACATCTTCTGCCAATATGGCTGTTTACAACAGACATCTAAGATACAGTTAAGGCTCACTTTTTTTCAATTGTCACTGATTTCCCCAGGACAATTAGGTTAAAACCAATTTTCAACCAGATGTTATGGTTCAAATGAATCTCAATCCATTTTCAGTTTGTATGACATTCCTGTGACATGTTGTTAAACTGTACCCTCTTGTGGTGAAATGTGTAATGCAAGAGAACACAATGTAGCTCAGGCTAACTTTTCAACTCCGCTCCTGAAATGCATTTTATCATTGTTCCATTAGCAAAGCTCACAATGGAAAGTAAATTTCAGTGTCTGAAGTAATTTCAGTGCAGGTTTCTCCCAGAAATGTGAGCTGTCATTATTATAAACCAGTATGGCCTCAGCTATGTTTTTTTCTACTTGTTTTGATTTACATTTCAAATAGAAAAACATTTAGAAGGCAATGTTGAAGGAAAACATGTTTCATAGTATTCATTTTGTGATTCAATACTACAATCTCTTTGCTTCATCGAAAATAATAGCAGGGGAAACTGGCCAGGGAGAGCAAATACACAAATGGAACAGGGATAGATGATTGTAAGAAAAAGGGAAGACAATTCTAGATTAATAATGGACCAAACATGCAAAACCTGTTTTTGAGTCAAAGCTGAAAATGAATGCATTTTGTGAGATTTACTCTGTCAGACATGTTTATTTATTTCACAACTGCTCACCCTCCTCCTATTGATTCCTGGATGAACTTTGCACTTCCCCTAAATTCCTGTAAATGAGACAGTTAAATTCCACACTTATCGGTGAAATCCCATTTGCAGGAGTATGAGCACTCTCTCACTCATGCATGCATGCAAAGACACACACACAAACACAAACACACACACACACACACACACACACACACACACACACACACACACACACACACACACACACACACACACACACACACACACACACACACACACACACATGTTCAATATAAATGTGCCACTGTCCAGAGTAATCACAGTTTGGTATGGAAGAATGTGCCAGAACACCATGAAAATGAAGAAAATAATCATAAGTGCTATTTGCTGTATGTTACCTATCTGTAAGTATGCAACTTTATACATACATACAAATATATATACAGTATGAATGTGATCGTATATGTTATAATGAAGTCAGTATATGTGAAATATAATGATAACGAGTGAATTTGATGTTAGCGTTACAGTGGCTCAGTTCTCCACATTAACTTCAAAACAGTAAAGAAGGAAAACAGGAAATAATCTTCATCCAAATGCATCAGGTGGCAAAATGATGCTGTTGTCATCAGTGTATCATCGTTTATGTTTTAGAGAGGAAACATAACTTGCTATCTTAAGTGACCAAGAGTGTGAGCAGTGACCTGGATTCAGTGCATAGAACATTTTTTTAGAACAGAAAGGGTAAAAAGGGGTAAAGCCAACTTTTACTGATATGAATTGGACAAATTAATAACTTGGAAGAATAGAAGCAGAAAATACTAAGAGATAGGGCAAGGCATGCTGTGATAGTTGCATTTTGTTTGTGTTACAGTTTTCCTATCACCGGTATCCTCTCAGCACAACTCCAGCACTACCATCTCCAACAGCAGCTGCTCCATGGAGCCCACGCTGTTTGAGCGTCTGTCCATGCAGCTGAAGGTACGTGGGGCATGAACCCCCCCCTTCGCCTCAGTGCTCCATCAACTGACCAGGGCTGCTAAAAAAATATGCATGTTTACAACACTTGTGATTTTCTCTAAAACCTTTTGTTAGCTTAAAAACTGTTATGGCTTCTGTTACTCAAGCATGGAACTTTTGTAATCTCTGTTTAAAGGCACAATCTAGAATTTCACCTAAAAAAGCCATTGTTTCAGGGTGAAGGGACCCTGAAAATTGTGAATCTTGTTATATTAACAAAAGAGACATGAGCTGCTGTTCCAGAAACAGCAATATGCTGAGAGAATACAGTAGTGTGTAGTGTGTGACTCCAAGAATTCTAACATTACACACAATAGAAAGAAACTGAATAGGGATCTTAAATGAGACAAACAAAAAATGCATAAAACTGGTTCATTCCATGTTACGTTACATTACAGTAAAGGCATTTGTTAGATGCTCTTATCCAGAGCGACTTACAAGGCAAAGTGCATAAGAATGGTACAAAAAGTGCAAAGATAACTCTAGAGAGGGGTAAAGTCCCAAGTGCCAAAGGTGACCGAATAGATAAGGACTCCCCTACAGACTATCTGAAGAGAAATTTAGCAACAGCTGCCTAGGTTAAAAACAAATCACAGTTAAAAACAAGTGGAGATAAGCGCAGCGATATTACAAAGAGCAAGGGAGGGGAGAGGATCTGTGCAGTCTGAATCTCTTCAGTCTGCGCTTGAAGGTGGCCAGTGTCTCTGCCATTCTGACCTCCACAGAAAGGTCATTCCACCACCGGGGGCAAGACAGACAGCAGACGAAACAGACGGATCATGTAAACGACATCTCATACTTGGTACACAGTGGATCACAATTTGGAAATACACATTGATTCTAGGTTTTTCCAGGTAACTGTGCAATACAGTAATTTACGATAACAAATTTCTATATAATTGGGTCACGAACAAAGAGTTATATCAAGGGCATCCATAAAATCTTGCCTTAATATTTTCAATCAGTGAATTATGAATTGTGAATTATTTATCAATGACCACATTTAAATGGTCTCATCAAGCCAATTCATTCAAGTACATTTCTTACTAAATTATCATTTTCCAGTTCTATATAATCGAAAATGAGAAAGCAAACAAATGGATAGCAGTTGCAAGACTGAAAGGCTATGCGATCAATGAGGCTTGTTCATGGCGGCTAAATGTTTTAAAAACAGTGAAACTAGAAAACTGAAAACCTTTAACAAAACACTGTGGGCCAAATTCAGACCTGTGCATTCTTGTGACTAATTCTCCCAATCTCACAATCCTAAGGTACGTAGAAAAAGCACTCAACATTTCCCTGACAACATGACCTGTGTGCGTGTGTGTGTGTGTGTGTGGCCAAGTCAAGCATGACTGTCAATCAGCATAAACAAGTGTCAACTTTGCAAACTCAATCTTTGCATGCAGTACCACATCTTCTGTCAACATCTTTAAGATACAGTTAAGGCTCACTGTTTTCATTTGTCACTGATTTCCCCAGGACAATTAGGTTAAAACCAATTTTCAACCAGATGTTATGGTTCAAATGAATCTCAATCCATTTTCAGTTTGTATGACATTCCTGTGATATGTTGTTAAACTGTACCCTCTTGTGGTGAAATGTGTAACGCAAGAGAACACAATGTAGCTCAGGCTAACTTTTCAACTCCGCTCCTGAAATGCATTTTATCAATGTTCCATTGGCAAAGCTCACACTGGAAAGTAATAGTGCAGTTTTCTCCCAGAAATGTGAGCTGTGAGCTGTGTGTGTGTGTGTGTGTGTGTGTGTGTGTGTGTGTGTGTGTGTGTGTGTGTGTGTGTGTGTGTGTGTGTGTGTGTGTGTGTGTGTGTGTGTGTGTGTGTGTGTGTGTGTGTGTGTGTTTTACACACACGTAAAATTCAAATGTGCCACTGCCCAGAGTTATCACAGTTTGGTATGGAAGAATGTGCCAGAACACCATGAAAATGAAGAAAATAATCATAAAGTGCCATGCGCTGTGTGTTACCTATCTGTAATATACAAATTTATACATACATAGAAGTTTATATACAGTATGAATGTGATCATATATGTTATAATGAAGTTAGTATGTGAACAAATGTAACAAACTGGTTTTGAAGTGTAAGTGCAACTTAATGACTGCAAATGTTTAAATACTTTTTTGGTTATTTTGAGTTTCATAAATATAACCACCCCTTGCCTTTATCACAGTGAAATAAGTCATGTCCAAACCCTCCCAGCACCTTTTCAATTCCATTGAATTCCAACACAATGTGAATGTCAATGCACTAAAGACAGAACTGATATTTCCTCTTCAAAACCAATAGTTTGAGCCTTTATGGCCAAATTATGTTACTACAGGCTATAAAATATTGAAAACCAGTCAGATACATTTGTTTTAAGTATTTCTAATATTTTCTTGTCATAGAATTTTGAAAAGGCAGTTTATTGTTTATTGTTTTTTTTTCATTTGTGGGTGGCCCAAACTTCTTGCCTGTAGTGTATTACTCTAGTCACTGGTAGGAGGTACACAGACAGTTGTTGATGCACATGGATGATACTTTCTTGTTTCTTAAAGATCAAAGGGCCGAGGGAAACTATCTGTAAATCTCTTTTATTACATTTTAAAACACTTACCAAAAAAACACATTCAATAATTCACTGTAACACAATTGAATGAGGGTAAGCAGCAAAGACCTGGAAATTGCTATTACAATGTTCATTATTCCATTAACACAATATAGAAACCCTGTACATGTTCTAGACTATGGCTCAACTGCAAATGGTTACAGCTGTAAATGAAACTGAGGTACAACACTGTTGAGTGAGTAAAGTAGCTGGTGTGCCCCTAGGATGCTGTGGACTGCATAGAGACACAAGCAAGCGAGTGGGGAGATAACGAGACTGCTTCACTACTGCTCTCCCTGGACAGAGCTACAAAAGTGCTGCAGAAGAACCTGAAAAAAGGCAAGGAAATGACCAATTCATCACTCTGTATCATTGCTACACATGCATAAGCAAATCTAAACTGTTGAATGCAGAGTTTGAATATTGATATGTGAGAGTGTTGAATTTCATGTGTGGTTAGACTTGTAAGCACTAGCAAAGTGAATGTAGATCATTGTATTTTTGCTGGCAGCATGCGCAGAGACTGCTCCCAAACAGTGCCCCGCACCTCAGGTCCCCAGTAAGGGAGGACTGGTGTGTGTCACAATTGGGCAGGGCCGCTACTGCAAGCCCATGTGCAATGAGGTAAACACAATAACACCCCAGCACTGAACTACAGCACCATACCATGAAATAGACCCTCACACTAATACTACATCTATCCACTGGACACAACTGTGGCCATTGGAAAAAAGGAGACATAGTGGGAAAACATAAGACAGTTTGCTAAATCCCAGAATTAAACACTGAAATAAACAAAACTTCTGTGCTCTCATACTAACCTTAGTCCAGAAAAAAAACATCTGACAAATCTATGTCTAAACAATATTCAGTTAAAATCAGGATAACTGATCATACAAAATAACAGCCACGCACCTTCAGTGTTCCACCTCACCCCCATTCATGCCAGCCTTCCTGACACAACAGCACCCCCTACAGTCCTGTTCCACTGCCAACCACCAACACAATGCTTTTCAACAGCCTTGAATTCAGTCATACATCTCAAGATCAAACATTATGGGCATTTCCAAATACAAACATAATTCAAGCTACATGTATTTAAATGACAAAAAAGACATCTGGAGCCAGAACTAGGGGCTGAAGCCATTCATAATGATTCATAATGTCTACCAACTGTTGTCACACTTCCGTGTGGTGGGCTGACTGAAGGACATATCTATGGCAATATCTCCAGTGGTCAGTTCCACACCTTAACCACTGAACAAATCCCATATACTTTATTCTGTAATACTAAATGTTTTTCTTTTCTTTTTTTTTTCCAAACCTCAGTGTCCCTACGTGTTGACAGGCGGTGAATAATATTCATGGGTTATATGTTGCCAAAGTGTGTTTTGTCTCCCACCCTTTCTTGGGACCTGTAGGGGTTTGATTTTGACTTCCTCAGGAAGAGCCGGTTGTATGAAGCGTGCACTGCAGAAAGCAGTTACAGCTGGACTACACAATATGTGGGTGGGAATAGACTGGCCATTTGCAACAGTGAGTACCTCCTAACACCACCAGCCCTTGACTGGTGGTGAGTACTTTTCTTTTTTGAAAATGAAGCTATGTACGGTACTATTTTGAAAAGCTGTTTGTGGGGAAGCATCTTGTCCATGTGACTTTTACAGAACTGCTCAGATTAAAATAACTGACTGTTTCTAAATTACATTAAGTAGTCTTAGTCCTGTCTACATAGGCCCTATGTATATTGTGGAGATTGGTCTCGTTCCGCTCCACTGGACATTTAGGCATTTCCATTTAGTTATAATTTCAGGAGCCGTGTGTAGTACACAGTATTGGTTTTTTCCAGTTTATCAACAGATTATATTCAAGAGTAATCATAGGTGGCATCATAGTTTACAGTGAGCTGCATAGTTTTGTGCTTCTAATGTTATGCACTCTTTGTGTGGTCATTACATACACCTATGGTCCTCACCACTAGGTCCAGAGTAGGCAAAATCAAATGAGTGTAGCTGCTTGGCCCTTAAGCAGGCCTTTGACCCCTCATCGCTCCCAGGGGTGACTGGCCCCTGCTTAGTCAAATCAGTTGTTAAGTCACTTTTGTTCAAGGCATCCACTAAATAACTGTCATGTCGAATGGTAATGGATCTAAGCCTTTATTGCTGTCACTAATGCTCACCACAAAACGGATCTCACAGTACATCTACTGATCACATAGAGACAAGGTGCACTCCTGGTATAGCTGTGACATTATTATTATTATTATTATTATTATTATTATTATTATTATTATTATTATTATTATTATTATTATTATTATTATGACACACTGTATCTCTACAGAGAACTCTGTTCAGATTGCTGGAGCAGACACTGCATACTTCCCAAAGGATCAGGACTGCTTTCAAACCAAAAGCCAGAGTGAGTTGGAGAGGAAGGTCATCCAGAAGTTTGTGTCTGAACTCCAAAACAAAGGCATCATCGGGAGCCCAGAGTACCAGTGCCTCATCTGTGGATGAAGACCAGGAAGGTGTGGGGAACCCAAACTGCTGGAACTGGGAGAGCAGTTTTAACTTACAGAGGGATTGTGCCTCTCTGGAATAAGATCTTATGTTTGGTATCTTAGCAATGGTGTTGTAAACTTCTATATTACAAGTCTACCAATTTTGGTGCTGTGATCTAGAACCTCGTTTCATGTTTGATATTTTTAAGTAATCATACTCTTTCTTGGTTTCCACATTTTCAGTCAAACGCTACTGTTGTAAGTGCTGTGATATGGAAACTTGTGCAGATACTCTTCTAGATAGCAGGTAAAATGACAAGCCTAACCACAAAAGATGATCTGTTGTCATCATCAGAAATTCTCATGTTTTGATGCTCTATGCCATGTTTATCCCTGAAAAGTTGCATTCTTGACTCTTCTAGCATAGCCCAGCATAAAACAAAACCATCATATATGTCAAGTATTATTTCATTTGATAATTTTTGGCTTAATGCAAGGAGTACTCTGCATAATGGTCCGCACCCTGGTTGCAGTCATGTTTGGAATAAGATGTTTAAATGAACTTCAAACAACAGTGTCCACTATTCTTCCTGAACATATGCTAATCAGAGTATCTTAAATAAGCCCTGAAAAGGACAAACATGAATCTTCCAGCTAAGTTTATTGTCTGGGAGAAAAGCTCATGGCTTTCATTCCTGAAAGCAATATGTTACATCAGCTTTTTTAGTTTGTCACAATGACAACCTAGAAAGTAAATCATGGAATATTGAGCATTGGTATGCGTGTAAGCATAGTGTCATAACTATTGGATTAGAGTGGTGGAATTCAAAGAGACAGAAAAAAGACTATGATCAGTGTTATTGTTTTGATTGGCACTTTGCAGTGACTCTGGGAGGAATATGATATGTGATAAATCAACAACTGAATGTTGTTAAGATTGGACTTTTTGCAACTTGCCTCACTTTCACAGTGCATCGTCACCATACTAGCCCATGAATCTAATGCATACGTTAAGCAGTTAATAGTAAAGTTAAGTGGGTTCAAATGATCAGAGAAAGGTAGTGAAACTATAGAATAGCATGGTAATACATTTCAATCTATTTATAAACAATAACCAAATACTTTTTCACAAAACACATTGAAAACCTATAACATGAAGCATCATAGTAAATTCAAGCCAACATTTTTATAATAAATTGTGTTTACTGAACAGAGCAGCAAGCTGGTTAGATAAAAAGAAAAAAGGTTTTTTTTTTGTCCCAGATTATTAGCCCTTAAATGACACTTCTGTACAGAAAACTCAGATGTGCTCCAATGCTGTCAATTCCACAGTCCAAGTGTATCTCACATTTTTTTGCCGTATGAGGTGCCTTTTCCAGTACTGTGCAGTCTTTGAGGCAACTGTCGTGGAAAGATGCAGACACCAGGCCATAGAGTTCATACACACTCCTTTACAGGAACATACTCATCAGTGAGAGTATGTCCTTGACTAAGCAAACTCTAGCAATGCTTCAGTAACCCTGCTGCATGAATAATAATTGTCAGTGGAAGCTATATTCAGTGACAGACATAATCCTCATTTAACATGATGCATTGGTCATGTCTCACTAAGTGATTATACTCTAATAATTGTCTATTTCATAGTCATCTAAACAAGGAAAAATAAAGCAACCTTAAAGCTCCTAGGATCTATACAGTATGCACTCTAATGACTGTGAAAGCAGGGAACTGGGCAAGCTCAGCCCAGTTAAATAGATTCAGGCTTGATACCAACAGCATGAATATAAATAGAAATCATTATATTTAATCTTAATATATTTGGACTTGGCCTAATGTTCTTACATAACCATGATTTTTATTTTCTGTGCCAGGGGATGTATGAAGAAAACAATTCTTGACATTCTCAGTTTTCAAATTAAAACAGGAAAAAAAACTTGCAAGTATACACAACTCTGAACTCACATGAAATCCACTAATATGAAAATGATGAATCAGATTAAGGATCTTCCTTCAGCAAGCTATTAATATCTTTGACAATCGGGCAACACCACATAATGGTACTACTGAACTAAAAACACAATAATTAAGCACTGCAAGTAATCTCTGGTCTAAATTGGTCATTTTTTGTTGACCAGTGGCACGAACTCTCCTCCCTAAACCTGCACATTTTCATGTTTGCTGTCATTGTGATGCTCGTAAAGAGCTGATCACAGAAACATTAATACTGAGGGTATGCTTTGTGGTTTCCAGTTGTTTAAGTTAAAATATAAGATTAATGAGATAATCTTCATTTCATTCATCATCCCTAAATTTTCCTGTTTGTTCTTGTCTTAGTGTTGTAATTATCAAATAAACATTTCAAACTATTTCATTTGCAAGTGTATACATATTTCTGATAAACGTTGATCCACCAGACTGCTAATTTATATAAACAAACTTTGTCATTTAATTAATAGTTATTATTTTTAATAGTAATTATTTCAGTAAACCAATTTTAACTCATTACCTGTTGGTTAGGAGAAGAGGTTTAGGTTAGGAGAAGTGTCACTTGAGTTCAGTATTCAGAGTGCTGGATGTTAAACAAGGGCTTTAATTATTAGAACACCCTGGATTCAGAGAATTGTTATTTTCCTTAAATCCTCACTTCCCCAACAATATCCAAATATTTACAGTGGGGTCCAAAAGTCTGAGATCACATTGAACATTTTTTCCCAAACCTTTTTCATGTAAACCTGGAAATAATCAGGAAGTTTTAGGATTTTGAAACATTTGAAACAAAGAAAAGTTATGATGTCTAAAACGAAGAAGTAATACTGAAGATACTGCACAATGTCTAGATCAAATTTAAGCAAATATGTGACACTGACCCTGAAAATGTCAGACCCGATCTAACATTTATTGGGGCATTTAAAGGCCAAGAAAGTTTTGTGCTCTTAAAGACCATGTGATAACATATATAGCCAATCATCACGATTAGCTCAAACCTGTCATGAAAGCACAAACTAAGAAATTCCAGAAATACATGAACATTTTTCAAAGATACATCCTTACACTCAAATTGTTAAAACAATTTGTAATTAAACCATTGTATTAAATCAAGAATATATGCACACACACATACAAACACACACACACACACACACACACACACACACACACACACACACACACACACACACACACACACACACATACTGTTGTCTGAGCACTAAATTGAGCACTAATAATATATATATATATATATATATATATATATATATATATATATATATATATATATATATATATATATATATATATATATATATATATAATATAATATAATATATATATATATAATATTATTAGTGCTCAATTTAGTGCTCAGACAACAGATTAAAGATTGCTGAAAAGCCAAACTGTGTGGCATTTTGTATAAAAAGGCCAATTGTATTAAATTATAAAAGAAAGGAACAGTGGTCTCAGATCCCACTGTGTATGTGTGTGTGTGTGTGTGTGTGTGTGTGTGTGTGTGTGTGTGTGTGTGTGTGTGTGTGTGTGTGTGTGTGTGTGTGTGTGTGTGTGTGTGTGTGTGTTTGTATGTGTGTGTGTGCATATATTCTTGATTTAATACAATGGTTTAATTACAAATTGTTTTAACAATTTGAGTGTAAGGATGTATCTTTGAAAAATGTTCATGTATTTCTGGAATTTCTTAGTTTGTGCTTTCATGACAGGTTTGAGCTAATCGTGATGATTGGCTATATATGTTATCACATGGTCTTTAAGAGCATATATATATATATATATATATATATATATATATATATATATATATATATATATATATATATATATATATATATATATTACACATGTAGCATGTACAGTAACACCCCCTAGATGGCAGTCTGGTGTCAACTGACTTCTGTCCATTTTTCTGTTTATATCATATTATATATGACATACCATTCTTGTCAAAGCAAATATTTTACAGGTACTAATTTGTTCAGCTAATAAAGGAACAAAATAAGAAGGGCACACACAAATAGCACATGTGTTTTTCTATTTTCATATTTATGGTAAAAAAATGGTGTGGTAAAACACATTTTCTCCAAGGACTTTCTGCCACTGCATTCAGAAAGAATTAAAATAAATGCTTTCTTAAATGTTTTTATTTCTTGTGTTCTAAAGAGTGACTTATTTTTTCACAGTTGCATAGAATTGCCTATCCAACTCTACCAGACATATATTGTAATGTTTTGATATAAATAATTTTTATTTTATGCAATGCTTATTATTAAACTTTGAGTAAAAATTGCAATGATTGAGAAACTGAGAGCACCACAGCACATTTGCTGTTCTCTGATGTAAATGCTTCAGTGAAAATATTGCTAATACCGGACATTAAAGGTCCTCAGCCATAAACACAGGGTACAAAACCATTAATTCAGTAAAAAAAAAAAAAAAAAAACAGAGATAATGGTATCAGTAAGACATAATGGTAATATTATATTACAAATTATATAAACAATTTGAGTGAAAGGTTGTATCTTGAATTTTCAGAATGTCTTAGTTTTCAGTATGTCCCCCTTTTGCATTCATGACAGGTTGCACTGGAGCTGGCCGGGACTCTACAAGTTTGAGCTAATCGTAATGATAGGCTGCATGTTATCACATCTTTAAGTGCACACAATTGTCTTGGCCTTTAAGTGCCCCAATACATGTTTGATGGGGTTTGACCATTTCTGCAAAGGGATTGACTGGGTTAGTGTCACATGTTTGCTTAAATCTGACCATGATATTGTGCAGAATCTTCAAAATTTCTTCTGCATTTTAGATGTCATAACTTTTCTTTGTTTTAAATGTTTCAAAATCCTAAAACTTCCTAATTATTTCCATGTTTAAAAAATGTCAATGTGGTATCAGACTTTTGGACCCCACTGTATATAATCTTCAGACTTGAGTAATGGTCCTTTAACACAAGCCAAGTCCACTAAAGCATTTCAAATAATTTGTTGAAAGCATTTTAAGTATTGGAATAAAATGACAAGAACCAGAAGATGAAATGGCTTTTTAATAAACCACCAGGTGATTCTCCAAGAAACACATTTAGTGGTAAATTCAATACACACAGTCTCTGCTGCTCCTTCTCATGTCTCTAGAGCACAAACTTAATTAATGCCTTTAAAGGGACTGGATTTCTCACAACCTCCTACAAAGAAAACTATCATTGGAGGTTATTAACAGTCTTCTCACATCATGCAGTTCTCATTATGCTAACAAGGGTTTTTGTAATCTATGTGTTATGATAAATTTAGTAATTTCCATAGAATTTTAAACAATCAATATTAAAGTTAATGTGCATGGTGTTTAGAGTGTGTATTATGCCTGTGATTAATGGGAGCCCTGTAGGTGCAGGGGTGGTGGGCCAGCGGGCTTTGTGCAGGCAGCATCTTCAGCACATCCTGGAGCTTTCTTCCCCCGGTAATGAAGGAGATTTGTAGGTACTGTGCTCCAGAGAATATAGTCTTCCCCATGTAATTTAAGGCCTTGTGGGTCTTCGCTGGCTTCCTGTGACAGATTCTGTATTGATTTCCCTTTCAGTCAGCTCTTCATGTGCCAGAGGGTGTGTTTTCATCTTAACGGATAATGCGGGCGACAGATCAAAGTCTTAATTAAAGATATTGAGCTAATGTTGCATTATTTACACTTCCTGGTAATAAAAGCGCCGAACTACCATTCAGCGCTTCTCGAACAGCGCTGTCAGATTTTTTAAGATCATGGGCTACTAGGGTACCCATAAATAACTTACAATTATAGCCGGATGTGCCCCTGACGGGCTTGATCAATTTAAGTAAAGTCTACTTTGCTATCTTGCCAGTATCCCACAACTAATTCTCTGAGGTGACCACATCACAGTTTAGGTTGATAGTAAAATTATATCACCAAAACATAATGAAGTCAGTCTTTTTTAAAGCATATTCATCTGCTGCTTGTATTGTGGTTTGCGGTTTACACTGACTACACAAATTAGGACGTAAAATAACTCCTCATATTTGGTCAAATACAAAAGACAATTATAAAACCTTTGCGGAGCATTTTTCACTTCCTTAAGTGCTATGTTAAATTGAAGCTTCTATTTTCTTACTTGTAACAGAGGGGAAAAGCTGACACAGTTGGTATAGCAGGGACACTCTAACATTGGACACAGTTTGTGATTTTCATCTTTGTAAAATATCCAGGGGCTTCATTAAGCAAAGGTGCACAAGAATAAATTCCATCCTAAATTGTGTGTAGGAAAATGTATACACAAAATAAACAAATTGCCAAACACTTTATCAGCCGTGTTGTATGAACAGCTTCTCTCCCAAAACATGCTCAAAATAATCTATACACATCATAACCAATTTACGCAAAAAGCGTTATCTTTCCCCACCCCTTCCCCTTCCCCTTCCCCCATTTGGAATGGCTGAGTTTGTCTCACAGGTTATTGTTTTGCGGCCCACTCCCACAGAGCAGGAGCACTGCAGCTCAAGTATATGTTCTCATAGTGTAGGGGAAATTATCCAGGTATCCAGCCTGGAGGGAAAGAATAACTTAAGGTCAGCTCAGGCTCAGAATATTAATGCTTTAGCTATAACAGAAATATGGGAAACGATACAGCCTGTCTACAGGAGTCTGCCTGATAGGTCATCAGGTCCCCTTTTTTATACCACACAAGAGCATATGGAATTAACCCACAATTTGGACTCAACTTAGAACTGTGATTATCTGCACTCATGTTTTGGACTACAATCTTCTTGAAGCCTTCATTCATTTCGTCACCTTTGAATTGAATGTTTTATTGATTATTGCTTCTTCATGAGCTATCATCTCCTGCTATTGCTCTGTTGTGCCAAAACAACATCATACATTATGCACCCTACATTCCAGACAGTGCTCAGAGGAGAGAATGTGCCAATCACTGAAGAGACAATCTATAACTAATGAAAACAACTTCTTGAGGTATCTGCCATGTTGATGCATGTAATGTAACTGCAACTTAATGAATCTGGACAAACTCAAACCAACCCTAACTTCTGGCAAAACAAGGCCAAAAATGTCCCCCTGCTGGTTGGAGGAAGACACTGCTGAGTATCAAATGTGCTATTATGATGCTGTGGTTCTGGACAGAGTGTTAGCACGGTGGGACGGTACAAAGAGGTAAAAGGCACCAGAGTGTAGAGGCAAAGGGCTTGTAGCCCATTGTAATAACAAACTCAAAATGAAAGTACAGCAAAACGAGCCACACAAAGCTTACCATTTACTTGCTCAAAATCAAAAGTCACAGACAAAAACTGCAGGGCAAACTGCAGCAGCAGGAAAGCTTCTTAGCCTGGCACTGGCCCTCCGCCGTCTTAGCAGGATTCTGTGGAAATAAACAGAGACAGTTAGTTGCGCCCGAGAGTGGAGAAAGCAGTTCTCCTCATAAATAGGAATGCGGCAGCTTTTGACTGCTGTTAATAAATCGGGAGTTAATCAGGGGTAGCAGCAGCTGGGCTTAATGGAGATGTTGTTCAGGTGTGTGTCATTGCTGACATTCCTTCTGCCTGTGCTGGGTCATGACGCTCTGGATGCATGCCAGCCGCTGTCCAGGGTGCTGATGGGTCTTCAATGGTGGTGGTTTGGGATGGCTGTGGTGTGGGTCCCCCCCCACCCAGCAGAGCCCTTGCCTGCACTCATGGTGAGCATGTTTACCACTAGAGTTAAAACCACTTCAGTGAAAGCATTCCTTCCAAAACTCATATTTCGTGAGGACTGCATAACTGGGAAAGGGACATTTCCTTTTTACAGTAACACAAGGAGAATGAAGGACCCATTTAGAAGCAGCATGGGATGAATTTGGGAGGATTACTAACAGTTTATTTTCCTCTTTAATTGCAAACAAACTCACAGACAAAAGCTCATGTACAGATTATCACAGGCGAAAATTCTGGGCATCATCTTAATTAATACTGGAGTGATATCAAGTTACTTTTAAATATCAAGGAAGTCAATTTATTCTGTCTATGATACAACATACAGCCTTTTTTTAAATTTATGAAGTACAAATCCTCTCCCATGGCTGTCAATTCAAAATATCTTAACAAGTGTAAACTAAATATGTAACATGCCATAGTTCTGTTGAAATTTTTTCAAAATAGCATGACAGGAAATTCCTTGTTGCCAATTACCATCATATAAACTGTTGCTTTTGCCATGTGTGTGTGGTGGAGTTAAGACAAGTATGTGAATGTCTACTACAGAAGATGCTGTCATCATCCCCTATAGTGTTAGTAAGTTAGATTCCTGAATTAGGACCACTAAACTTCTACTTGGCACAGCAACTCTATATATAGTTCAGGATAGCAGAATGACTTCTGTTTCATATGAATTAGTGTTTCTAAGGAAGTGATTATTCTGTAAATATATATTAAATATCTCACATATTTTTTTAGCTTAGTTTTTCAGCATGTTGAATGTGCCCTTGGCTGCAGCCACAAAATATAATTATTTTCCCCTGGTAATCCTCGGACGCATTTAATTGGCCAATTAAAACACAAAAAAAAGGTAGCCATGAAATATGGAGGTTATTCATAAAAGGTGGAAGAGATGGCTCGTAGGGCTCACTATGCCATTAAATCTCTTTGTCAGTTTTCGCAGTTAGTTCATAAAATAATTTACCACCAGCAGTGCACTATCAACAGAGCAGTGATTCAGCTGGCAGTGGTACAACCGGTGACACCACTGTCCTAATTGTAGCTTGAATACTTCAAATGTCTTGGAAAAGGTTTCCATTTAAAATGCACCAGACATTCTAGAACATTTTAGCAAACAAATGTGTTCTTCTGCTGAGCTCAGTGTATTAAAGAAGTCTGTCAAAACAAGGTAAACGTACAAAAAAGGATATATATGTTTCACCACTATTTCCAGTAAAACTTCCTATGATAGACTGCAGAGGCAGTAGCCGGATGAGACCAGGCTTGCAGATCACCCCTTCCCCTCTGTACTGTAACAACACCACCTGCAATGTTTGCTATGATCAATGAGGGTACCAATGAGGATGACGTCTCCTTTACAAACAACAGACTTTCATTATGAATTGGTGACAGCAATGCTCTAAGTCCAAGTGCAAGTATTTTATAGAATATAGGAGTCAAAATTTAAAATGTTTAATGCTGCAACGGAAATGCCATACTCTCGGCTTTCGAGAACCACACAGGCTTAAAAAACCCAATATACAAGTATGGTGGCCAAAGCATCTAAAAAGGGCTGTGCATTTGTCTGAGAACATAAACTACAAATGCATTTTTGAAACCATGGAAAGTTCAGTATTTTTTTGTGTCATTACAATTTGTCAATACTCATTTGCATCCTTTTTATTCATCTTTTCATGTTAGAAATTTGAAATTTTTATACTCATATTTACCATTATACTCATTTCCATTGCCTATTATTCATCATGAATATTATAAGTATTCTGACATTTTCTATATATATTTCTAAGTCAGTTATAACCATGATATGGAAAAGAGTGCTAATTCCATGTCTTAGGCAGGAGTTATTTCTGCTCATATACTAAACACAATCTTTTTGTGATTATCCATACTTATATGCAAAGGCTGGACAAACTGTGAAAACGAAAATAACCGTGCCACCATACAGAGAGAAGTGAAGTATGATTATGAGCAGGAAAATTCCCAATCCACTCCCTATTCGCACCTTCCCTTGACACAACCTATGTGGTGACATTTCTGAATGCCCCTTCTTGTGGAAATATTGAGCGTTTTTTTGTGTTTTTAAGTCTGAAAAAGCTCTGATCCAAATTTAATTTCTAAGATAATGAAGCACACCTTATTATGCTAATTCCATTTCACAGTTTTTACACTCCACTTCTGCAGCTTCCCAAGCAAATACATTTGGATTTTATTTTCAGAGTCATGCACTGAGAAACGGTACGAATTACAAATATTAATATTAATTATAATGTGATACAAAAACATCTTTATTGTTGCTGTTTAGTCTCACTCTGAAATGAGAAGCAAGAAAATACAGAAATAAAGAAATGATTGGAGATGGACAAGGGTTCAGCCTGGCAGGCAAACGGCACCCTTCAGTACTGACAGAGCAGCAGCAGCTCTCAGCTCTCAGCTCTTTAGTCACTCCCTGATGCTCTGTCCACTGCATCAGACAGCAGTTTCATTTTTGATATAATCATTTTTTGCCTGGGGGCAACTGTTTACAAGTCACACAGATGATGAATGAAAAATATAATTTAACCACTCCACAGTGTTTGGATTCACACTGCTTCTATCTTATAAATCTCATTTTTCATAGATTTTTTGAACAGTTTGCTTCAACAACGCCACAGAGCTGGGAAATACAATAAGTCTCCAATTATTTATGCATCTAATCCTTATTTATTATAATACAACTTAAACAGACACCGTGTACAGGAATACATCACAGCAATGGTTGGATGATATTAAAATAGCTGGACGAAAAATGTAGGTGCTTTGGATAGCTGTAGGTTTCTAGGCTGTTCAGTTATTACAAACATTTTTGCAATTAAACTCCAAAGACTCCTCCAATTCACCACAAAATACCCCCAAACACACACTTCCTCTCTAAAGGTGGTCACTCAGCTGTAAAAGGCAAATGTTACCATTTAACCAGCAATTACACACCACCTGGCTTTTTAAAAAACAAAACAATTAATATTAGCTTAATAGTTTAATATGAACCCCCCGACCCCAAAGCAATCATTACATTGTATAAGGATTTTAAAGCATTGATAATAACTAATAAAACACCACTAGATGCATGTCACTATCACAAAAATCCTGTGTTTATACTAAAAGCCAATTTTGGAAAATGGTCAACAAAGAAAGCTGAAAAACTGATTGTGATAAGTTTAATGTGATGTAATGATGTTAATTGCTGAATGTTCACAAAATGTATACCCCTTGTGTGTACCACCTAATAGTCTAACAGGCAAATTCATTTTTTAAATGAAAGCCATTATGAAACAATATAAAGAAAAAGTCTGAAAAGTTATGTCACGGCTTCACTGGCTACCAAAGGGAGTAACCAATGGTAGTTCCCACAATACATCCACCACTTTTAGACGTAAGACAACCAGCAGTCCCCAAAGTACTACAGAAGAGAGCCAGCACTGATCAGAAGGAGAGTAACGCTCTCACCGATGACAAATGTCTACCAGTGGGAATCTGGCATGTTGATGACAGGAACAAATTCAGCAGTAACAAATGGAACCTTGGCAAACTTAGCCCTGGTGGGTCATAGCCAATTAAGACCCAATGCTATGTACTCTTGCCAGAGTTGGCAGATAACGTAGCTGAGACTGAAGCTCAAAGCCTTTACTCAAGGGCCTTTTGAATGTGTTTGAAAGCTAAATTATAGAGAACTCTGGGTGGCTCATGCAGTAGGAAGTCCATTTGGGACACATGCATGAGCCCTGCAACTGGGTGTTCGAATCCCAGCCAGGTCATCAACACTCTCTAGCTGCCACTCCTGGTTGGCCACTTGCCTGAGGAGGGACAAGCTGAATATTTACCAACTTCGTCTTCCTCCAGTGACATAGGCAGCATGTGATTGGCAGTACATCCACAATATGGAGGGACACAGGGGCTTGTCATCATATGAAACAGAGAATGTTCGACCGACTCCTTCTGAAGCTGGCAGTTGGGGAGGGCTGCTATGGGAAACTTAACAGTGGGACCGAACACAGGTGCTGGCCTCAACCTGAATGGACAAATGGGCATTAAATTAGCAAGGGGTCTGTTCAGCTGATGATGTTTCAGGACCTGCTCTTAACACAATGGTAGCCTGCCCTTACAGGCAAACTGCACTGTTTTTAGACTTAAGTGCTATAGCTCCCTAATGGGTCTTCATGATCGAGAACCTTTTTCTGTTCACATTGTGCTACAAACAAACTGAATCCTATGCCTGTCCATTTAGGTCTCATTCCAGCTCCGCTTCCATTCACCAACATAAAAAAAGTGAAATGTCCCTTTAACATACTTACAGCTTTGACACACTTATAACCTGCCCTCAACACACTACCAGTTCATCCTTAACACACTCACAGCAAGTCCTCAACACACTGACAGCCAACCTTAACTAAATACCCTGATCAAGGACATAAATACATTTTACAGTCTGAATGATTGATGAATAAAAACACATATGCTTTCAAACATTAAGTTTAAGATCACATAAACTAAACCGAAAACTCACCTCTGAAAACAATGCTGATTGCCTCTGATTCTAAACATACTGATGCCACAGCAACTACCACTGGGAACTCAAAATATGAACTGAAGACCCTCTTTTTAAAAGAGCTGACACTGGGTGGCAGTGTTACATGAGGAATGATTCATGTAAACCCTAATTTCATTAAAGAGCTCACTGGATATGTGACAGAAACAAAGCAACATTAAAGGCAGCTTTGATATTGCGGTTTGCGAGCATTTTTTTCCCCCTAACTCTCTTGACAGTCGAAGGTCCCTGTTATTCTGGAACAAGCCACAACTAAGAACAAAAGCAATAACAACAGCTGTTGGCTCAGCTGTTTCACTTTCACATCTGTACTCTTTCATCATCCCCCAACACACCCACAAAAAGCAACATATCCTTCAATTTGGGATTTGAGAAAATTCACTATATCAAACACATCAGATTTTTTTTTTAAATTTCATAAGGTGAAAAATAAATAATAAGATGCACTGATTGTGATGAACACATTTGTAAAGCTACAAATTCAGAAAAAAAGTGATTGATGTAAGGGTTTGTGACAGTCAGAAACTGTTTAAGCCAACTGAAGATGAGTTCACATAAACTGAAAGTGATTGATGAGAAATGGGAATGCTTATCAGATGATGAAACCCACCTTCTGTAGAAATGTCCATGGACATAAAAGATAAATCCTGAACATTTAAATGCTGAAATTCATGCCTCTAAGTGCCAAGAGTTAAATTCTCTTAATTATTTCACTGAATCCACAGCACTGGCTGCCCCTCCCTTCTCTGTCAACATGCTGCCTTAGCTTACCACCAATTACAGGTCAGTGTATGACTGAATGGCATGGAATAATTGTCACAGAACAGTAGCAGATAATTGGACAGCGAGAGCACTATGAGAATATTGCCAAACTAATTGGTGAAGAAAAAAATGATGTTTTCATCTTGCCTCACCACAAAAGGGGAGCTCAAGTGCAATTATAAATAAGGGAAGGGAGATAGATGGATTGCCACTCTGATAATCTCCACTGCTAGCGAAATAACATGAAGTCAGTTCACTGTTAGCTTATGCCACACCTGCATTTTCAAAATAAAAGAAAATAAAAATAAAGTTACAGGTCTCTAGCTGGAAGAGTCCACCATTGTTAATAATGCAAGTTCTGGCAGTTTTGTGCATTCACATTCCAAAATGGCACCCCCGCCTCCCCCCTCATGGCACTATGTGTACTCACATGTGTGTACAGTTTGGGCAGAATTTATGGTCAAGAAACACAAGTAGTGGGTGAGTGTTCAGGTAAGTTAACCTTTTTTAATGGCAGACTGATTTATACTGATTTATTATGGTCATGGACCTATATTTTAAATGCAATTCAGCATGCAGTTCAGTTTTTTTTATTATTCAGTGTTGCTATTCTACATCTGTCAAACAGTATCAAGCAATGTTTTTGAAGGGTTAATGAGTCTTATCGTCAAGGCATAATTTAAGGACCTTCAAAAAATGTTTCCTACAGTAATGGTAATGTAATCCAGCGGAAATTAGCAATTGATTTTGCAGGCATTGCAATTGATCCATTCTCTCTCTTTTAATGAGGCTTTTTCAGGAGATGAAGTGTGTTCATCATAAAACAAAGCAGCACTTAACAGCACCACCTCGTATCACTGTCCCTGGACTCTGCATTGTAATCCTCAATTCCTGCAATCTGCAAACAGTTCTGCTCAAGAGCATTTTTAGGATTTTACATTACACCACATCAAACCTGAAACCACACAAACATAAATTCAACATTGCATTGCTCTGCTGAGCTTCAACTGGATTTCAATTTCTTCCTGTTTCTTTTTAAAAACAGTACTGATAGACATATCAGTGCACTGTGACAGCTCTAGAGGCAGTCCTCTGCTCTTACTTACTCTGCTCTTCGAAAGTCCTGATTTAGATACTTTTAAACACAGTTGTAGTGTGTTCAATACCTTATTTGTAAGGGCAATAATGCCAATATATACCCAAAAGAAACAACATTTAACTTCCAATCACTGTACAACATTACACATTTTACAGATGTCAGCAGAGGCAATTACTATAACACCATCTTAGCCTGTAGTAGTCCAAAACATACTGCAAAGTGCATGCAGTGATAATAATGCAGGAACTTGGTTTAGAAAAGTCTCACAAAACCAAGCTTCAGAAATATTTAGTTGATTTGAATGTGGCCTCACATTGTCATAAATCCCATTATTTGATGTATGTAAATTGTTTAACAGTACAGATTTACACTGCTCTCATGTAGGCTATGCAACACAGAGTGTTGTGTTCGGTTTTCATTTTTTTCAGGTTGGGTGCAAAAAGGTACACTTTTATTCAGTTTTTTTCCTACTGTTCTGTGCTCCTAAGTAGGTCAGCCTCACTTGTCATCTCACCTTTACTTCCACTTCAGTCTTTGCTGTCTGTCTCCTCTGTTGCAGTCTTGATTCTTTTCTTGACGCTGTGTGACAGCTTCCTTTGCTGGAGGAACAAAAAAGTTTAAATCAATTGTGTGGCTTTTGAAGATATTTTCAGAGAATATCAAACACAGTCACTACCTCTGAGAGGCTTGGTAGATGACTTTGAATAAGAAAAATGAGTCCAACTTGTAGTTTCTACAAAGGGGGCTAGTTGCAGTTTCTGCACAGACATTATTTAATTTTTACTGTTTCTCATGTTCCCGCTGTGTATTTGCTTTGATTATCTTGTCTATGCCTTATACAATTATGTGCTTCATCTGAGATTGTATTATTAAGACACATTTTAAAAATCTTTTCATGACATTTACATTTAGCAGATTTTCTGTCTAAACAGCAACTTATGAAAATGCCTACAAGCTAGCACACCAGGTAGAGTCAATACTAGGGTTTCAGTGCCACAACTAAATATAGTTATTAAATTAACCTAAAACATTCCATTAAATGCTCTGGTAGATGCCAGGGGAAATGTAGGTATGCACTGCAAGTCTCAGTACATCATAACAGGTATATTACATGTTTAGTGTTCTTTGTTAGATTGGTCAAGAACACATGAACTTTCAGTTTGCAGAAAATGATGGGCAGCGATTCAGCTATGACAAAAAATTCATTCCACTATTGGGGTGCCAGAGCAATAAAGGACATGACTGGGAAAAAGGACCCATTGAGGAAAGGAGGGCCGGCCCATCAGAGGATGTGAAGCAGTGTGGACAGAGGGAGCAGAGGCTGGATAATATGTTGCAGGTAGGAGGGTGCAGTTCCTCTTGCTGCCCTGAGGGCAAGGACAACAGATTTATATTTTGACTGGGTTACTACTGGAAGCCAGTGGAAACGGACAAGGAGAGGTGAGATAAGTAATTCAGTTGATTACAGGTTGAGCAGCTACATTGTCTACATGTTGAAGAGGACTGGAGGCATATGCAGGGAGACAGGCAAGGAGAGAATGGTCGTAGTCTGGTCGGGAGAGCATATGAGCCTGGACAATAAGATGGGTGGAAAGAAATGGACAGATTCTGTGACTACTACAGATGGAAAAATAACCATAATACAATGGTGATGCTTTACAAATAAGAGAACTCCTTGTACAAAGCAATGCTATATTCTGGTACAGAGCATATCTAACTGCCCTTCATTCAGTCATGGTCACAGAACCTTGTGATGCATAAAAAAAGTGAAATATTTTAACAGCCTAACAACCAGAGCAGAATTCCACCACACTACATTTTCCACAAGGATACACATGCAGTCTGCTGCTGTGGCCAAACTTTATCAAAATTGCCAGGTCAAATAAATGGCTGAGCTGATTAAATAAGTAAGGACGGCATTTGGGATGAGATCCCAAACTGGATTTGCCCTTGTTTTGAACCTCTGAATAAGCCAAAATACTATGGCTTGCTCCAAGTTAGAAACCGAAAAACAGAAAATAACAATGTAAAGACATTAACACTGCACAGAAGGCAAACACACATTACAAAACAAAGTGCTTACAAAACAAGCAAGTTTTTGACAGCTTCTTAAATCTATCCACTGTCTCCATGCTTTTTTTTTTATAACCAAGGGAAGATGGTTCTAGAGAGCGGGAGCTACAACTGTGAAAGCTCAGTCACCCTTAGTTTTTAGTCTAGATTTTTGGACAGCCAGGAGGCCTTAGTAAGAGAACCTGAGAGGTCTCAGTGATTTCACTGTGGCCAGGGGACACAATAATTCAGATATGTAAATTGGGGCCAGCCCATGTAGTACTTTATAGGTGATTAAGAGAATTTTAAAATCAATTCTGCAGTCAATGAGTAACCAATATAGATTGGTCAACACTGGCATAATGTGTGACGCACATTGTGTCTTGGTTAAATACTTAGCAGCCGTGTTTGGGCCAACTGGAGCTGAGACACAGAAGAGCGACTTAGGGTGTTGAACAGTGCATTGCTAATAGGCTATAGGATTTAAATAATATCACAAACAACATCTCATCAGGGTCATGTTTCAAAGTGTCCCATGACTCAATATTTGTTGTCAGAGATGCCTCAGAATGAAATAATTCACCAGGCATATTCACATACTAACATGTGCAAAACATGCTATCATACATTCACAGGTGATCACAATTAGTTTTTTTCTTTCCCTTTTTGTAGAAATAACTGCAATCTATTGCAATTGCATTTGCAATTAATTGGAAATTTGTAAAAAAAAAATGTGTAAGTTTTTTTATGAAAAGTTCTGAGGAACAATGGATGTGTCACATAATTCACATAAAACACTGCATAAAAATATTATTGCATGAAAGCAAGAGGAAAGTAAAATCCTTTGTCCATTACACCTATGTGCAACCCCCCACACCCCCCCACCCCCGCGTGTGAGTGTGTGAGTTTGGGACACCTTGTTGTGAGTGTCCATCTCAGGTTGGGTCATGATTCAGAGTGAAGCCGGAGACAGAAATCAGATCACACCCCAAGAATCATGGGAAATGTTCTACTGCAGGTGAAGCATCTACGTCTCCCCCCTCCCGCTATTCATCACAGGTCCCTTTCAAAGAGCTATTAGACCTGCCAGCGAGAGTATTGTTTGACGTCTGTAAGCACCGTCAGCAATCAATAACTTTAATTCAGTGCCATTTGCTCCTTTAAAATTTGTCACATCATTCTTTATTTTATCCAATTTCCTGAGCACTGTAGAAAGGATGGTTTTTGATCCAGTGCCATGAAGCACATTAAAGTGTGAACGCCTGCTCATTTAAATGGCCAGGAGTATATCATTCTGACATTCATTTGCAAAATTAATAGTAAATATTGATTGAAGATTTTCATAAAATCTAGATTTATGGCTGTACACCTTCATGAGTTTGGCAATTTTCCATACTGCTAAAATGTGCAGAGTCATCAAATTATTTATTCTGTGAGATTACTGTTAATTTCCCTCATGTTCATACATAACCTTACTCTATTAAAATTGACAGTCAGCTCATTATCAGAAAATATAGTGAATATTGAAATGTTTATTCAATATTCAAACACCTGTAGGTAAGTTGTGTTTGATTTATATTCTGAGTATTTCTTCAATTGTATTTAGTTTTCTGTCTTTCAATGGTATGCATCCATAGCAGTTATTTAGAGATTAACAGTAAAGCTGAGACAAAAAGGTTTACATTTCCTATTGGGAAAATGAGTCTTTGAACAGGAAGACAATAACTGGTTCTGAATTCAAGTACATGAGAATCACTGCAGAAGCTTAACTGCACGATTTTGACAGAGAATGTGCAAATCAATATTGTGTGTTAAGTATCTTATACTATATAGCATTGTAGGCTTATATCTGTATTAAAAATACAAAGGTGTCCTATACTCCTTCTTTTCAAATACAGATATTTTATTCAATTTTTATAAATGGTTTTTACAATGCATATGTCTTGGAACAATCTTCTTAGGTCTAAATAGGCTACATTCGCAAGCACAGTATTTGTATATACTAGTCCGGGAAACGCATACACAGGAGGCATGTAAGAACATATGTTTATTTCTTCAAAGACATATTAATTTACCGCAAACAGAAATGTAATCCATTTTCAATGTGTAAGTTACTGGTCGCATTTTTTTTTTTTCATTACAGTATTATTTTCAGCATTGAGGAACGGCTGTAATACTTACCAAATCCGGAAGGTGGCTCTATCCTCCCACGTTTATTTCAGATTAATTAATCAAACTTTGGTAAGTAACCCAGAATTAATAAGATACCATCCTTTTATTTACTTTAAAAACAAAGTTGTATCAGTGTTGTTAAAGTTGTTCCAGAATCTGCCAGGTAAATTATGCTTTGGTAAATGCAAAATCTCAAAAAAAAAAAAAAAAAAAAAAAAACAATTACTTAATCACGGGTACTTTCCTTCCAGGAGCAAGGGCCTATTTTCTGAGCGCCTAGTATATAGTATGCAGCACTACTCCAGCCGTTCATATCTTGCACGGTATAGGCAACTGATCTTATCCACAAAGTATGTGGATGTATTACATGTGAGCATATTCTACATTTGTATGTCAAGTATATACCTCTCGTTCGTCCGCTAATTTTGGCGCATCTCACTAAAATATCCAAAATTCTACTGTAGCCATAATGCAGAAAAGTTATTTGAATTTATCTTGCCTTTGAGTGAAATCCCGTTGATATTCCCAAAGACAACGTGAGAAGTATCGAGTTAAAATTGAGTGAAATAAGCACAACCTTAAAAAATATGAACTGTGCCCGATACGCCCACATCTGGCCTGGAAATCGTTTTAAAGAACAGCAGCAAGATAATGATTGTGGCAAAGGATTATCGACCCCAGCTGTCATAGAGTGTGATGTTTCAGGTTAATACTAAGGCAAAATAAAATAATGCTTCTTAATAACAAACAGTTACATGAAACTGGACTGATCATTCAGCCGATTCCAGTCTTCGTCCTGTTGTTTTTCAAGGCCTGTTTGATAGGCTACTACTCTCTGTCAATACTAATTTACAGATAGAAGTAAAACTTCCATGTACGAAAGAGATAGACCCTAATCAAATGGCACACTGTAGGCTATCAGAGGCTGTAAAAATACTGCAAGAGTCCGACATGTAAACAACCTAATGAAGCTTTTGGGTAGTTTGTAATCACCCCCCCCCCCCCAACCCAACCTTACGAAGATTTCCCGACACAATTTCTGTCAAAAAAAGATAGCTTGCTCATTCGCAACTCGTTAAGTTATAGTTCACAGCCGTTTCAAAGGCTATTTTGCCAAATAGGTAAGTGAACAAAACTCATCAGGACGCATGAATTTGCGAGGTTCAAATTTGCGAAGCGATATTTGTCATCAACCGATGTGTACATTGAGAAACTGAAAGCGCGCTGACTTGCTGCCGCCGCTTGTTTGAGGCTATAGTAGCTACAGTACAAGTGAGTGGACGCATCAGAGCGCGCTCAGTGGGGCGCAAGCATAGCAGTGAGCTGGAGTTTGGAGACCACTTGCGCTTTTATTTTTCTGCTCTTCGATGTTTTTCTCTCTGCCTTTGTGAATTATCCTTACGCGACAGACACGGGGACTGTCTATTTTTTGTTTCAGTTGATTTCTGCAACATTGGAGTACATTTTGGGGGAATGGTTTCTCCGTGAAGTCGCCTGGATGTTTACGTGGGACCACTTGCCTCTAATGCTTCAATGGATTTGAATGAGAAAGGAGCGGATTTGTCCGGGGAATCAAAACTATAAATCGCTTCAAGGCTGTAAACGACAATATTGTAAGTAAACAAGGAAGGAAAACGCGATGATCCTCACAACTTTATTCGTCGTGTTTCCTCTACTGGGTGAGTTGAAATACTCGTTTTCATCCCATTTTACCTTTCAATTCTCAAAATCGCTCAGAATCAGGAAAACAAAAAATGGTTCAGAATTCGTGGCATATTAGAACTCGCTACATATGCAAGAAAGGTAAAACCGGTACACCTGAATAGCCACAATCTACACACGAAGTTATGAATTGCTGATGACTGGGGAACATATCATCAATAAATTCGCAATAATTTAGTTTGTGAAGTCTCTGTTGCGCGAGCACGTCAAACAATGTAAGACGCTCACGTGGATTCAGTCGTGCAAGGATTTTACACATAGTTTTTTGTCCCTGTGCCTTCCTTTATATTTAAAAGTTATGTATTCAACCGAGCGGTTATATTTTGGACATGTTTTACCATTTCTGGTGTACCCTTCTAAAAATAACGTTTTAATAAATTTTCATAAATACCGACCCTTAACAGATGTTTTGGGGAAATTGCATCTCTACTTGCCGGTAAATTTATGAAATAACTGATGAATGTTCAATTGTCTGATTTGTCTACTTCCCAAGTATGGTATTAGATCACGTACTGCCCATTATTATTATTATTATTACTATTACTATTATTATTTATAAATAACAAAAAATAAAAACGTGTATATTGTGAAATATAATAATATATTAATCGTTCTGATAATAATAATAATAATAATAATAATAATAATAATAATAATAATAATAATAATGGTCTGGCTGTTATCGCTTGTTCTGATAATAATCGTCTCAATACAGATGTGCTGTTGTCTGCCGAGGAGAGCATGTTGTCCCGCACGGGCCGGCTGGACTGTGTGAAGGCGAGCGAACAGTGTCTGAAGGAGATGGGCTGCAGCACCAAGTATCGGACAATGAGGCAGTGTGTGGCGGGGAAAGAGGCCAACTTCAGCATGGTGGCTGGACCCGAAGCGCAAGACGAATGCCGAAGCGCCATGGACGCCATCAAGCAGAGCCCACTCTACAACTGCAGGTGTAAACGGGGCATGAAGAAGGAAAAAAACTGCTTGCGAATTTATTGGGGAATTTATCAGACTTTACAAGGTACGCAACTGTTGTCATTTGTTTGACTAGGTTTGTACTATGTAGAGCAGTCAGTCCCCAATGTGCCCAAACACCAACACTGAACATCAATTTCAGAAAATGATGTATTAATGTCTGGCTAAATTCCAGGAAAAAAAAGTTGAAGGTAAAGTATTAGGGTGCATTAATAAAATGTTCTGTTATAAACACCACCATGCCAGCAAGCTTGTGAAATTAATGGGCAAATTAATGACCCATGATGTTCAATATGAGGGAGCCACTTTTGTTTAAAAATGATGCTGTGTTTCAGTGTTCTCGTGGAACGACTGGATTGTTTAGTAGTCACATTAAAATTGTGATAAAGTGACGTTCAGCCTGAAATAGGATTCCTTTAAATTAATGACGCGTGAACCAATTTGGAAACTTGCTATTGCTAATCAGACTCCGGAGCCGTATACAGGCGATGCCAGTGGGGCCGCGCGCCGTCCTGCTGAGCGAATGACCAGCATGTCTAATCATCCATTAATAACGCAGTGGTCTGATGAGAGAAATGTGAAGATGAACTGACATGGATAACATTAGCCTGTTATGAAAACAATGCATAGTTGCGTGAAATGGGCTTCTGAAATTAAAAACGTTTCACATTTTGGCACCACACTGTACGACAAATTGCATCCACTGGACTGCTTGTAATCACGTCATTATTTGTATATATTAACATTGAAACTTGCGTTATGGAAACCTGGTCGTGTTCAATTCACATATCCCTACATTCGCAATCAATTAATATAATCTTGCGGTACCTTTTCAAATAGAATGCAATATCCACTGAATAAATGTATATTATTTTGCTCGTAATTGTGTAGTGGCTATCACCTTTGATTTCATCACTAAAAGTGTTGTTTTCACTTGATGTTTTGTTATTCTCTGGCCACCAATAGTTCAACCTCTGTGTTTTAAAAGAAATTATAATGAAAGCTACGCATTGAAATGTACATCATAAACCGTGTTCCCTTAAACTTTATTTACCTAGCAACTTTTAGGAAGGTGTGCAAGGCTATGTTGAATGAGGTTATGCAGGAAGAAAGTAGATGGTTTTGGGTTTGTGGGACAATAGCAGAGCTTCACAGTGTGAACTCAGTCACTGGATGCTATTTCTTTAAAGACAAAATAAATTAGTTTAGACTAAGATTAAATGATGTTAAAATTTTGTAGAGGAGGGAAGTGAGAAGGTTGGAGTACAACTTAACCCAAAGCTTATTGTACATTTTAGCTTCTCACAGTCCAGCATCTCAGACAGGCAGCTTTAGTGTATGTTCACAGTCAAAGATGAGTTAGCAGTGTATCACAGCCAGGCCCTTCCAAGCTGACTATAAACAGGAGGATCCAGGGAGAGGCAATAACTATCCCTCTTATCTCTCATTCAGGAAACGACTTGCTGGAGGATTCTCCCTACGAGCCAGTGAACAGCAGGCTCTCTGACATATTCCGGTTAGCCCCCATCATATCAGGTAAGAGTATCATGTTTCAGTTGGGGTGTCTTAAAAAAAGGGAAAGATCAACACGTGACAAAGCAAGTCTGCTGGAGGATAAAGGATTTGGTGTATTTGTGGGCCACATGGGGTAGGGTTGTGGGGGTGGGGGTGTGGTCCCAAAAGCATGCCTTACTTCAGTGTAATGACAGCTCATACAATAGTTCAGGCTAGTTGTGTGCAGAATAAATTTTCTCTCTTTTCCTTTTGTTTTATTGTCCCCTACCCACTCTATCTCTCCCTTTGTTATTTTCCTGACGTCTCCTTGAAGTTAGAGTGCATGTTTCAGACGTCCCCATTGGAATGCATGTTTCCTTGAGGTGAGTCTGACCCCTGTCAGAGCGGCATTGGTGTGCTTGCTGAGCACGCTGATGAGCTCAGAACTCAGACTGCTGGGACAGCGTTACCGTGGCGCAGTTGCACACCTGAAGGTGTGCACAGTCCCCGCACACCCCACTGCGTAATCTGGCAAATAAAGGAATTTGTTTTCCTGGCCCGTCCTGGAGAAGTGGCCCTTGCCTGTTGCCAAGTAACAGTGTCTCATAAAGTAGGATGCTGGCTGGGTCAGACTCACAGTATTAGTGATTTAATTGGGGGAGAGGAGGCTGGGTGGGGGTTGTGTTGTGCTGCTGCTTCTCTCGAGAGCCAGCTGCCATGTCTTTGCTCAGAGATTGCTTCAGAGGTGGAGAGACATTTGCTGCCTCTAGATGGCGATCTTATTCCCTGATTTGCGATCTGTCAGCTGTGTGCCCAGAGCACTCGGAGGGCTCTGATCTCAACCTCCCTCTAATGCCTGTAGTTAAGGGGGGGCTGTTAGGGTGTGCTGGGCAACAGGATGGGGGGTGAGGTGGAAGGGAGGTAGTGATGCGGGACATTCAGAGTTTATGCCTTTTAAAAAGCAGGATTACCTCTCTGAGGTCAGTTCCTTAGATGGAACAGGTTGAGAGTTAGCTCTACATAAAATGTGCATGAATTCTCAGCCAAGCACATCTATTTGCTTTTGATTTTAAAAGGGACTAGTGTTGGTGAGGAAGGATGTCATTTAATTTACTGAGCTATACAGTTGATGTGGAGAACGTGTGTATGTAAGACACTAGCACTAGTGCCATACTTCCTATGCCTGCTTCTGCGTGTGGGAATAAAGACTGAGTCACCCACTCTACAGCGAGGTATGTTTGTGGTGTTGTATCAGGACCTCTCTGTTCATCAAAAATAGGAAACAGGCATGTGTTTATCTGTATGACACTCACACACTGTGTTTCCCAGGTGCCAAAAAGTGTTTCTGAATTCTGATTATGATACTGTTCCTCTGGAATGGAACTTGGCAAAGATGTGCATTGTCCCGGTGGTTCTCCAGTTTAATTTGAAAGTAGGTACTGCCAAGGTACTTCAAGGCTGTCAGATGGTATGTCCAGATAGAGAACTCTTTGACCAACCCGACAAAATTTTATTTCAAATCCTGACTGTACTACCTCTTTGAACAGGAACATCTCTTGTAGCTCATCAGACACCTGTGGTCTGCCTGCACAAGCTGTGTAAGGAATGCAGCTCTGTGCAACAGAGCTGGTGGACTGCAGAGTTTTTCCAATTCAAAATTAGGGCAGGAAAACATGGTATGACATCATACTAAAATGTGTGTAAATTAGTGCTTAGATTACATTTACTGTAAAAACAGTCATTCAGAAAAAAATACATTTGTAACAAACTTGCAGTTGCAGTACTGTCACGACTTGACAGTCATTTTCGGTCATTTTCCTTTTCATCTTGTTTTACTACAAGAAATACAAATGAAAGCAAATATGGAATGCTGAATTCTGCAATCAGTGCAACAATTTCAAATGCCGACTGTGTTTGCAGAGGGCTCAGATATCAGCCGCCCAAACATCTTATGCTCCTGTTATGGTGCACACTGGGAAATAGATGCCGGCGCATAGTAATTCAAATAACGGGCATTTTGAGACATTCATGTCTACTCAGAGCCTTGCATCCCCTATGAATTGAGCAGAGAAATTTATTGGACATGCTGAAATGTGAAGATTTGCCACTCCCCCCCCAAGATTTGCCACCCCCTCCCATTCTTGTTGATCATCAATTCCTGCTTATCAGTCTGAATGTATGCCGTGGTATCGATATAGAAGGCTTCAGACATGGTGAAAATAGGGTCACTGCAGGGGCTGCCATAACCTGTCTTGCTCAGACACAGACATGGACAAATTCCCTGGGATTTAGAGGCCAATCCACAAGCCTCTGGAGCAAAGGACAACAAAGGGGGGATGTCCCGTAACAGAATTAATCTGTAATCAAGGTCCCTCTGTTGATTTAAATCATATAATCTCCTTTGACACTCCTACTCAGCTCTGTTATCCTCAGATTATGGGAATTCATCAGTGCGCTTTAACATTCTCAAACCTCCTGGCACATGTGAATCTGTCTAATGGACAGAGCTGGATTTAGAGTAAAAAGCAATGGCCACTAAACAGAGGTCAGTAGCAAAACAGGTAGCCAGCACTTTGGTTTCATAAACTGCCCAACCCACACATCCATAAACATGAACCAAATAGCACTATAAAAAAACAGAGCTGCAAGTCTAATGCGGATTGTTAACACTACCAGCACAGTGGGGTGAAGCTTGAACTTTTTTCTTTGATTCTTTCTCTGGGTAACTGAGATCTTATGATTTTAGGTAGGATCAGAATGACAGGCTTTGTTGTGCTGTTATGTATACAATGTCTATGTATTATTTCTGTATATTGTGGGTTGTTACCAGATCGCAAAATACGATCACTAACATCCAAAGTTTATGAACGATTCAGCAAAACTAGTGTGGTTTTACAGGATACTGTGACCTATGCAAGATGTAAAATATTACAAACACAGTATAACATGTGTTATTGGGTCTGTACCCTCGATATGCTTTAACACAGTTTCTGATCTATTGTGTGCATTTTCACATAGTCAACGGGCTTATATAAATCCCTTTAAACCAGAATGGCCTGTAAAACTAATTTCTTCTTATTAGTGAGATGTTGTCTCTGTGTCTTTAATCTCAGGATTAGTAAAACAAACACAGAACTATTTCCCTTTTAGTTTCCAGATCCTTTCTGTACCCATTTATGGCAGTATGTGAATGGGTGAAGTACATGTATGAGAGTGTGTTTATATGGCAGATATAGGGCATGAAATTATTTGAAATATTTAAATAACTCAAAAGTCATTTGTATTTTTTTTATCAGTGTTTAGTACATTTTTACCAGACTCATCCTTCATTGAAAATTCTCTGGGATCTGCAGGGGTGATTTAGAATTTTACACATATGAAGAGTGAGTGTGTGTGTGTATCTGTGGGTTTGAATGTGGTGTATGTCTTTGTGCTACACCCTTAGCTTTAACCCTTTCATTTAAAAGACATTTAAAGTTTTAAACAGCACAAGATAGAAAAACTCTCAAAAGATATTGTGACTGAAAACAGCGCCAACGTCTCACATCATCCCTCCCCCTCCCCCATAACAAAGCCAACCATGGCAACCATGACACAAATGGTGTGTATGTGACTTTTTATCTCACATTAACGTTTGAGAAGCAATTCCTCTCTCCTCTCCATTTACACATCCAGCAAAAGCAGTGATCCATATAAAAACAGCAAGAGCGCATTTCTCTGAAGTTCACGTGGACTTTGCATCACCATCAAACCATTAAACGCTCTTTGAGAGGACAACGCTCTGGCCAGAATGGATGAGTGCACAGCACAGTCTCTGCACTAGCACACTCCGACCACTGTTGCTGTTTCTGTGTCTTTCTCCATTTATATGATTTATTTTCCAGTCATTTATCAGTAGCTCAGAATCCACTGAGTATTTGGTGAGACGAAGGCATTTTGGGGACGCGATCAAAAAACTCAAAGAGTAAAAGTCTGGAGAGTCTAAAATCACAACAGACAGGCCGAGATCCTGAAAAGGACAGATTGTGCCTTCAGTCAGGGCAAGAGCTGTAAAAGACACACACCTTTCAAATTCTGGCCATATCTTCACATAAAAGTGTGGTTTTGATTGTTCAGTTGGCAGATAAACCCCCCTTTAATGTCATCTACTGTTCGGAGCTCAGAGGAAAAAACTCTGACGGGTAATGTGACACCAGCATGTTGTGGCCATCCCCGTGAGCGTAAGAGATCGGGCCCAAGCTAAAAAAAAGGAATAAAAACATCAAACAATCCGGGAAAAGAGAGTATGAATAAAGATGAGTCTCCGTGTAATTGCGTCATTCTGCGATGCCTTTGCAATCCTTTTCCCAATAAACCGCCTGTCACACAAGCTGACAGTGTGTCAGTGTTCAGAGAGGTAATCTCTCGTCTAAAATAAATCTTCTCTCGTCGATGCTGGGGTTGGATTAAGCATTGGTAGAGTTATTAAATTGATTACATTACCTATTCCTCGCCATGTAATTCACCTGGCAAACTAGAAGATTATGTTTTTGCCTGGGTATTCAAATGCAATTATATTTTCATCAAAATTTCTTAGCATTTATGATTAAAAGTTTATCGTGAGTGCTGTTCTGTAATATGTTTTGGTGTCAATGTTATTATTAAATATAACAAAATTTTATGAAATAAAAAAAAACTTTCCATCAAAATGAGCAAACAGAAAAATTTTCAATTGTTCACCTGTTTTCAACCCATGCCTGTTCAAGTATACTTGATCATTAATGAAAAATTCAGGTAGTTTTCTGCACAGTGCTTCTAACATGGCCGCAAACTGGCAATGGATGCAGACTGGCCGCTTGTGAACCAGAGATTTGACGGCAATGCTTGTGCTTTCTCCAGACCACACAGTGCTGTAAATCCCCCTGTAGACACGGGGCGGAGGGGCTGTCAGCATGGCTTAGGACCCCCACACACTCCTCACAACATACCTCCCGCATCGAAGAAGAAGGGTTTGAGGGTTTGATAGGCGTGGGGGTTTGTTGCGGCATCTGTCAAAGGTCTGTCTTCTGGGAAGAGCCCTATTTTTAATACTTAAATACAGTAGCATTTCTGCATTATATCAGCCCTACCTCTGCATTCTGTGATCATGAAAATACTCTCTTTTGCCGCCGGGGTTGTCAGCGCTAAACTCCTTTTGCAATTCTTCAAGGCAGCTGTCTTTAAGCAGAGGAAAAAAAGGAGAAGTTTTACACCGTCCTTGTTTAGTAACGTCAATATTGCCTCAGCTGCAGACTCCAACTCTCTCCCATGTATCCAATTACTGTAACTCTTGGCAGAAAAAAAAAACTTCTCTTGCCCTTGTAAAATGTCACTTCTATTGCTTGTTAGATGAAGCAGCTGAATATTCTGCGGTTTGCGCTTTCTCAAATAGTGTCAATCATAGAACATGTAACAGCCTCTGAAGTACCAGTGTAAGACTAGTTTGTTTTGCATTTGTGCTTGCCTTTAAAGACTGAGCTCTGTACACAGACTGAGACAAGATTGTCCGCCATTTAAGCTGTTTGCCACGCTAAAGACTCCGGAATCCTCTGCGAACGCATGGGCGTTAGGGGAAACGTCTCATCTGAAAGCTAATCAATACAGAGCCATGTTAGAATAGAAATCTGAGGACGTGCGTACAAGAAAATATTGATTTCTGTAAACAGAAAGCCCCCTTTCTACCAAACCTCTTCCTTTTGGGCAAATCAGAGGAGATGCGTTTTGTTCTTTAAGCCCAGGTATTTTGTTGCAAATAGCACAGAGCTGCCCGAGGAAAGGGCTGATGATTGTAATTCTACCAGGGCTCTCAGAAGAGTAAGATCATTATTCTATCCTACAACAGGATGCTCAGTATTGCTTGGACTAATTGGACAGCACTAATTGCTTGAAGAAGGCAGAAAAGCTCCAACTTCACATTGTCTGCTGACACAGTGTATTGTCCTCTGCTATTGGAAACCAAGTCTGCACTTGTATCGTTGTCACAGCTAGAGCCAGGGCACTCAATTGACTGTGATAACCTGAAAAAGAGGAAACATGGAAAAATTATACCTGTGGCAGCATAGTGCAGCAGAAAAGGAATTAGACTCTGAGTCTGCTTGGTCAAATCCCAGGTGAGGTACTGCCATTGTGCACTCGAACATTGTATTAATCATTTCAGGAAAATATCCACCTGGATAAACTGGCTGTATGCAAAAAGGTAAGCAGTTTACAGGTGGCTCTGAATTGGGATGCCCGCTAAGCAAATAAATCATGTAATATGCAGCATAGATATGCCCTACAGCAAAGAGATGTGTTGTCACTCTTTTGATATGCAATATCAACCTAGTAGAAAAAATAAAGTTTCTTCTCTGGGGAGAGGAGAAGAAACACATTACACATTTGAACTGTGACCTTTGAGTTCAAGGCTCTGAGTGACAGGAGAAATCTGATGGAAGAGACAATGTTGGAGGCACCTGTTGTGCATCACTCTCCATCTTAGGTTCCATCCCCTTAGCCCCTAGTGTCCTTGTGCAGCCCTCATCTCTATCAATCGTTAAATGACAGAAACTTTCACTCATATGCTCTCAGTTCAACATCAAAGAGCAGGCTGTTTGTTTCTGCTGCGGCTCACTCCGAGGGCCACTGCACCACTGCTGCGATTCCTCATCTTTTTTTCTGCTTATAGTTCAGGCCCTGTTTACCGTTGCACTTCATCATTTATCTATATGGTTTTTGTTCTTTTTCCTGATGAAAGCGGTGCTTTACAGTCATCAAATAAGGCAGTGCCAGATTCTCAAGGAAGGATCGTCCATTATCACCACAGCTCAGTTACTGTTAATATCTAAAAACCCATCTGATCCAATAGGGCCGTTACTGTGACCTTAGCTCTGAGGAGGAGACACCTGCCTCTGACACGGTTCAGTGTGTCTGCAGTACACAAGAGGGATAGTGCACAGTAAAGGGAGGCATGGACACAAAGGGAGAGTCAAGACAGATGGGGAAAGAGGGACCGAGTGAAGGAGAGAGAGAGGCAAAAAGGAGATATTTGGCAAGCTCACAGTCTGTTTTGAGTGCGTGACTTTCTCTCAAGGTCTGTTTGAAAGTTTCTGCAGCAGATGTGAGATGTGTTGAGATATGTTGGCGATGCATGCATGTCATGGTTACATACTTGCGCCACTGCAGCTGTTGCCTAACGGCAGGATAACACCCTGCATGGCAGCATTGCTAGGGTATGTGTCTCCAGTGCCCCCTCCACGTCGCCCTACTCCAAGGCTTCTAAAGTCACTTAGTTAAAGGTGACCAGATCTGGCGTCTGCCTGTGGGCTTTGGGTCTAAGCAGCCAGAGTGATTTATCATTGTTAATAGACACCTCTGGCTGTGCCAAACAGCGGCTGACAGGAGCATCAGCGCTGCGCTATTACCGCTCTGCCCAGATGTGAGGGAATTTTTCACAGGCGCTGAAGCCAAAACCACAAACCGGTCTTATCTAACATTAGATTAATGCAGAGCTCCAACTGATTGAGTGTTAATACCCTAATGATCATAACTGACATCAAGGACCGGTGCAGGAAACTCATGCCTACCACCTGTTTATGGTAACACTGCAACTTTCACACTGTGGGTCATAAAAAATGTGACAAAAATGGCACATTATGTGCTCTCCATCAGCATGCATACTGACCACTTCATATACAGTGCAGTGTAGTCCTCAAGCAGTTGCCTTAAAATAAAATAAGGAGCGGATCACAGAAAATATACAGGGGGTCCTCGACTTACAAACGAGTTCCGTTCCTACGACTTGTCGTAAGTCGATTTTCGACGTAAGTCTGAATTTATACCTAAATTATACCTAAAGTAAAACACCTTAAGTCATTCACACTGTACACACAGCACATGAAGGACATATAAAATACTGTAATTAAATGAAACAGTAATAAAAAATAAAGACAGAACAATTTCTTACCTTTATTTCTGTGCTCGTATTTACGAACCAAACCGCTTAGGTCGAAACTAGGTTTTTAAAATAATTTATGGGAGTGTGTCGTAACCATGAAATGACATAACTCGAGACCGTCATAACCCGAGGACCCCCTGTATTTGCTCATTATGTGGGTTATTGACTTGAAACGTTTAGAAACCCTTGTAGTGGATCCATACAGGAATCACTCTAACAGAAGAGTAAACTTGTTATATAAAATAGAGAGGTGGTGTGGATTAGTGATTAAGGTGCTGCACTAGTAATCTGTTCAGTTTTATTCACAGGCATGCCATTGCATTTGTCAGGAGAGCCCTTAACCTGGGTTCAGGCAGAAACAGCACTGTATAATATGGAGCACTTTGACTCATCCCTGGTCTTAGCAGAAGTAGGGTGCATGTAATGATTTAAACACACCTGCTGGTGAAATCCACCTATTACTGCATCCAGCTTCAAATAAAACCCAGAATGCTGTGTATTTGGAAGGATGTTTTTGTTTTATGTTTAAATCACAGGTTTGCCATTGTACCTGTATATGAGCCACCTCACCTGAGCTGTTTCAGTGGAATATTCAGGTGTATGAAGTAGCTATGTTCAAAATCCTTAATTGTGTAGGTCATTCATTATGAGGGTGACTGCTGGGAAGATTATAAGGAGGAGAAGGGGAGAAGAAGGAGTGATGGAATGAAATGATAAAAAGTGAAAACACAGTCTCTCTCACCATGGCATGTTGTGGAATAGGTGTCACTTTGTTCCAGCCTGCCTCTCTTTATGAGGACTTTGGTGTGAGAAAGCCTCCGATTGGTTAAGGCAGGCCTACTGCGCTTCTGTTCTCCTGAGAATTCCCTGCCTCCCCCTCCCCTTTCTTAACATCAAAGCTTCCCTCCTGGAATTTCTTGGAAAAAACAAATAACATTTCTGCTGTATCCCGCTGCTTTTGGCTTCATGCCACTTTACACTGAGAGAAATTCACTCTCTAACCTGTTAAAAACATGCTGTTTAATAGGTTGCATCTTTTTCATATTTTTTTTCTGTTGTATGAAAAGCAGACACTTTTGCTGACAGTAAAGACCTGTACATGGTGACAGTCAGCACAATTGTAACATCAGTCAGAGAATCCATATTCATTCTTATTTTATTGGCAAAAGAGGTGTGGCTATTAAATTATGAGACTAATGCTCAAGAAAAACACGTCTACTTCAAGTGATGCGTTACAGTGAACTGAAGACGCTAGGGGATTGAAACTTTCAGGGGTTGTTTATGCTTTCCCATTGGTCAATGTATACCATGTGTTTTGCACATGTGCGCTATGGTTCGAATTACATAAGCCCAGTTTCATTATTTAAAAGCCACACCTCATATGTTGTTTATCGCTTTTATGCAATGCAGGTCTTGTGTTGCTTGTTATACTATCAAAGTGTAAAGTATTTCTTAGAAAGCAAGAATATTTATTATTCACTGACTGAGTGAATGATAGTCAACACTTTGCACTGTTTGAAGTAAAAAAGTTTATGGTGTGAAGAGAGCTTACACAATCCTGTTAATTAAACACAAACAGTGTTGTTTTGTCATTCTGTTTATGATTATAAACAGTAGATCTCCAGACACTAGATTTATCTCTGGGTTATATAACTTCTCATGTGAGGTCATTGTTTTCAAACTGATACAGTGACTGATGTTTTGTGGAAACTTCCTTTGTTGCTCCAATGAGAATTGTTCTCAGAAAGTGAAGTGTCTGCTAGGTGAATAATTAATGAATGAAATCCACATGAAAATACTTTAATTAAAACCTGAATCATAAACAACAACTGGGAACTTCAACAATGAAAATAGGATCATGAAACAAAGGAGATGAGACATTGTGTAGAGGCAGAGCCTATGTATAATTATTTAGCACATTACTGGATATCAGAAATGGTGTTTGCGCTGTATTCAGTATTAAAAGAGGTTCAGAGATGGAGTATAAGATGTGTTGTGTTTTTTAAGGTTTTAAAGTCAACTATGATGAGCCAGTGTATTCATGTAGATTTAAGTACTGGTAGATTGCATATGAGCTGTTGTTATGGTTTTAAAGGATGCCAGAGAAGGTACATGAGATTTGTGTTCAGGGTTTTGATGGATTTTATAACTGTATTCCAATAGCTGTTTATTGTAGATCAGAGAAGGTATAGATGCTGCATTCAGAGTGGTGCTGGATAATCCTCTGCTCTCAGCACATCAAGGTGCTTTCCCATCCTCTCCATACTCCCTCACCATGTCATAAATGGTGAAGTAGATCCCTTTTGCCCTCCTTAACTTCCATGCCTTCCTAATACCCTGTGCCCCTATGTTGCATTTGCCTTGCTGCTACCCTCACTTCTGACCCTCACTCCCTTTCTAATGACATAGTATGGCAGGTAGCATAGCACAGTGCAGGGGCACTGTTCCTTCTCACTCAGTCCTGAATGACACCATTTCTTGCAGAGGGAGGGCTGACCGCTGTCTGGAACAGCACAGGGCCCGATGGTCGGGGTACAAAGAGCCGGGTTCGAGCAGTGGAGCCTCAAGACCCCAGTAGAAACAGGAGAGCGCACCCCAATTGGGCTATCTTGGGTAAATCATCCCTGCAGATCCCCTGAGCTTGGCTGGATCATGGCAGGAGAGTGGGAGAGAGAGAGAGAGAGAGAGAGAGAGAGGAACTGGGTGAAATTCATGTGTGCTTTGCTACAGCCTGCATTCAGCTGTTCAACAGGAATCATCTGCTTTTACTGGCTGCTGGATCAGATTTATTGGGCATTCATGTATATATTTAGAAAGTATTATGGCCACTTTCAAGAGATTTTCTGTCTGGGCTTCTCGTATTACAAGATTGAGATTGATAACCTTTCATTACTAAGAAAAACGCCTGTCCAGCATATTTTAGATTACGGCTGTTCTGGAGGGTGACAGTCCGGCGGGTTTACAGCTCTCTTAAAGCCCCTAATGCTTTCAACACTGCGGACAGAAGTGTAATTGGTTACAAAAGGAACATAAGACAACTTAATGAGTTAAGTGTGAACAAGCCTTTTAGCCCATCTAGACCTGTCATTTTACTTATAGCTACAGAGATGTATAAAGCATAGGTTTCATGTCCCAGATGTCTCTTCTGTTATCTGGTAAGCTGTTGTATGCACTAATCGCTCACTTTATAAAACTGGATAGCATCTGTCCAAACTTACCGTTTGAACCAGTTAACACATACGATCACTTTATCAGCTTAGAAACATTTATACTCACTTCTACATAATTTAGCCTAGCTGTAATAAAATGAATAAAACCTCTTGTTAAAAATAACGTAAAACCCCATGTAATTTTGTAGAGATCAAATAAATAAAGTCGTAGATTTAACAGGATAGTGCCGTCATTGCAAATAAAAAAGCAGAGGCAAACCAAGTATTCCTAAAAAGTTAGAGCTGAGACAGTTGAAGTTAAGAACCTGATCTGCATCTTTCCTTGTGTCGCGCAAGCCATGTTTATGTGCATGGTGATTTTTCATTGTGGAATCTTATTACCATAGCACTCATTTTCATATTTTTAAATGTCATACTCATAACCTTTACCCATATGGACAATTTGTTCTGATCAATATGGATCAGAACAAAATGGTACCTCCTATATTTGAAATTAATTTTTTTTTGTCTCTCAACATAGGGCTTCTCTTATGTGCAGTCTTTGTTTTTCTTTGCACCCATATTTGTCCCTCTGTAATTTTGTGGTCTGGATTGTGACCCACAACTGGTCACTTTTCAAAATTATAACCAGCACAAATAACTGCTGATTGTCTGCACAATTTGCTGTAAATCATTTAGTGAACTGGATGCAATTTGTTGTCAAATTGTGGATGTCATTGAGTCACCAAAATCAAGAAAAATGTGGTCAGTTTGTTCTTTGTGACCCACACCATTAAGCCTGTCTCTCACTTGTGTCTCACTTATATATTTAACATACACTAACCAATATTGCTGCGTTTCCCCAGAAGTTCAGAACCTCTATGATATTCTTATAGTGAGGTGCCAAGAATATATATTGGTATCATACAGCTTTTTTCCCACTCACCAGGAATTTGTTCTGTTTCTGTAAGATTGTGCGAAATCATATTTTGCTTAATGTTTTATAATACAAATTCATCCCCATGCATTAAATATTCTGTCAGGCACCACTTATAATGACTTATAATTCTTGTTTTTGTGATTTACACAGCACTGATCTATTCCTTAATTCAGTACCTCCTGAGTATCTAACTTTAGCGATGTTTGTTACCTTTCTCCTGGTTTTCAATACATTTTTGATTATTTCTGATTACATCTTCCTTGTTTTAAGTGAACCTAACCTATTCTCTAACTTTGTCTTTTCTAATATAGGAAAAGCACTTTCCATTAAGTGTATCTGGAGCTATTTTATTCCCAGTGTGGCTTTAGCCAACATAAGTTATTTTTTAACAGCTGTCACAAATTGTAAATGTGCAAATAACTTCTTTCTATATTGTCTTTTAATATATTTTTTAAGGTTGCTTCTTTTGTTGTCAGTTGGTCCAGAGTAATTTACTCGTCTATTGTGGAGACTGCTACTCAGCCCTTTGTCCATAATTTAGGAATTTATTTACACAAAATGTGCATCAAAAATAATTGTAATCAAAGTAATTAAAATTAGATGAAGGGGGTTATGTATATGGATGTGACAGAAGCCTGCAAGCTCTGTTTTGGACTTCCAGCTGCAGTGTGATTATGACCAGTGTTTTGAGACCACAGCCATACAATCACAGAAGAGTTCTGACTGCTGTATTGCTATCAACTACTATAATCTCATACTATAATTTTGACTGGATTTTTGATTGGATTTCAGGTTTGATTCTTCATAAGAAAATGGGAACCATAATGTGCTCTCTGAGAATATGACTCTCCTTCTATCATAGCTTCTGCTGCTAACAAGATTCAGACAGGCAAACATAAGAGAAATTGAATCTGCACTAGGCAATGTAGTAATGTAATGATTCCCATGTTTGTCATTTTCAAGTCCTTTCATTTCACTACGTAACTTGAGGTACAAGCATCCAGCACAGGCAATATAGCACATCATCACGCTGTTACCAAGCAGTGAGGATGACTGTGGAGAGAAGGAAAAAGATTCATATTTCCAGACTGCTGTAGTTTGTTGTGACTCTAGAGATACAAAATAATGTGCAAATCTAGCGACACATAAATAATGAAGTAATACATATATAAAGGCCACAGTTGTGATACAGAGTAATATATTAATACTGGGGAAAAAAGCAATATACTGTATGAAAAGATGATATATGAATGAAGTGGCGATGAGACAGTGAGGCTACATCAGTCCCTTGATGGAGCTTCTGAGTGGCTAAGTTGGACTCATCATAAGCCAACAATAGCCAGGAATCGGCAGTGGTGGGAAAACAATTGGCTTAATCCTGCCAAGGGGAGGGTGGGTTTTAGTTTACCAAGGTACCTTACCTTAGGCTATTGCAGCATTAGCTCCCGCCAACAACACTGCAGACACCCACAGTATCCCAGGTGTTGTCGATAAGAGATCTCCTCTAAACGGTACTAGTTCTCCTGTCATAGTCATTGACCTGTTGGGTGGAAGATAACTGTGGGCCCATGGGTCAGTCCATCATAGGGCTGCACACACTCCAGCTCCAGTGCTGTTTCTGTGGAAGCAGGTCAGAGAGCCATTGCTCTCTGTGTATAACTAGTGACAAAAGCAGTATGTGGATAAAATGATATATGTACTGAGACATATGAATGGAGCAATTCATTAATGCAGCAATGTAGAAATAAGTGCAGGCACAGGCCTGTGTGTTGCCTTGGGGACAGGGGTAAGGTGCTGATGAGGCACCTGCTTGATAGCGACACTGTCGCTCTCTGATAGATTCTGCTGCAGAGCGCGGCATCGAGCCCCTGCAAATCCTGCGCAGGCAGCACTTCCTGCCAGGATGGGGAGAGTCTGGCAAATCTGCCGATCAAACCCTGCATCTTAAATAACATGTCACAACAACACTTTGCCTCATCTTCACGTCTGCACTTTTTGAAGAAGCGCAAAATGAAAGTATTAATGGACAATAAAGAGGCAGATATAGACAGTGGCGTCGTTATTCTTCTTTGAAAAGGAGCCCTACCAAACATATTTATCTTGATGAATAATTCAGAGCCTCCAGCAGTCAGTAAGTAACTGGGTCCCATTTGGCCTTCATGTTCTGTTCTGAGGTACACTGAGAAGGTGCTGAGAGTGAGAGCATAATTTAGACTTCGGCCATGTGCCATCCCCCAAACAACCTCCAAAGAAACGCTGTCCAGGCACACGTCTGTGGAACATTAACCCTTTAGTAACTGCCTGGGAGTTTAGTTCAACTCCCTTGGCATTTTTTATTAAATCAAATATAGAGTCAAATGATATTAGTTACATTACCTCTTAGGTAATTTAGGTACATCTCTTATTTTTTTTATTTTGTTTGCAAAGATGAATGTTTAGGCTGGAAGGGCTAAAAGGAGACGAAGTGTCCAGAGTCCAGTATAATATAATTAATCTTTTCTCAGGCCTAGCATAGCTCATTTTTAATATTGTCATTTCACATTTTATACCTAGCTTTATTTCCTGTACTAATTGTCATTAAAAGCCATTACATTTATTACATTTATGTAGCCTTGAGACATGTGAACCATCCATAGCTGTGTTTGAATTATGCACAATACTAATATAGTGTTCAGTGAAATTCAACAGAGAAAAAAAAAACAATCAGCATAAATCCTCCCAGCAGTGACAGTGGGATTTTCACCAAATTTTATGAGTGTGATGTCTGTTAACTGTGGCACCAGCTGAATTGGTAACTGACAGGTTTGGTTGAGTGAACATAAGAATGTTAAATATGCTCCCTTTGCCCTGGGACTGGAAGCTTACTTTCCCAAAGCTGTTGGCAAACATGGAAGAGTGTGAAGCCCTCTGAGGAATGCACTTTCAAGTTAATTAAAACTCAAATCCCCCAAGAAGGTTTTTAGGCATTGTTGAAGCTAATATGAATGGGACTTAAAGGATGAAGCATTTCTTTGCCAAAACATCAATCACATTATTAAAAGTTATTCACAATTGTCTGAGATAATTACTCATTTAAAACAGTAATGTCTGCTATAATGATTTGTAATTGACTATAAATGTCCACATGTTACCAGGAAGAAATGATAAATTGCATGTTTGGCAGTTTTGAAATAACCTCAAATAAGCACTGCATCAACAGTGTTCCTAAGCGCACCAAAGATCTGTACCGACTCGATCTTGGAATTGATTTATTATTTTCTGTGCTCTGTCTAAATATTTGCCACACTTCTATAAATATTATATCAACAACGAATAAATGAAAATATTAAGCGGTTTAAAAATATGTCTCCCATTATATTTGACTGCATATTTGTAGGGATGATAATGACATTCATTTTGGCCTCACGGAAGAGGACCATCTTTTTTGGACAGCTGGATTGACATTTAAGAAATCAGTCCTGAAGGGCATGGCTATTCCAACTATATCATTTAAAATCAGGTTAAACACCTAATTTCTGTATAGTTTGAGTTCTGAAGATGTCGGCAGTGATAGTACACAGACATTATCTTGGTTTGAGCAGTAGTTCATGTGTTGTAGTCCTCATCATGAGCCGTACTCACAGCTATGGGGGTTAGTGTGTGTTTCAACCCCCCCACTCTGTGTTCTTATTGTTGCAGTTATGCTGTAAATTAATAAAGACATTTTTCACAGAAAAAGGGACAGAGTCCTTGGGATGTGGTTAAATAACAATAATGCACTCCGGGGTGGGTAGAGCTGTAGTGTGACTTCATATTGGAATTAAAATGTAAAATAGCATTATAGAAAAAAAAGCCTAGAGCTTCACCTTCTGCAGGGGGTGAGTTTGGTATGAATATTCCAGGCTGTTTACTGTTCCGCAGGACTGTGTGCTCTGAGGCTTTCTGTCTTGTTCCATACCTTTCATGTGTTTGTTTAGTGCTCAGTCATTTGCATTCTGCACTTAAATACAGGATGAAAGAACTAAACAGGTCACCTAGTTTTGCAAAATGCCTGAAGGACTCCTTGGTGAAAGACCAGCCAAGCATGCATAATTCTATCCTCACTTCAGGTACTTATGTGTGTGTGTGTGTGTGTGTGTGTGTGTGTGTGTGTGTATGTGTATGTATGTGTATATATATATATATATATATATATATGAGAGTTTATTCTCAAGACCTTGAAACTTGTCTTTATCTGGAACCCAACTTGGCCGCTACTTCCTGGCTTTATGTGCTTGTAAACCTTCTCTTTGCCTTTTCCATTCCAATGTATGTATGCTGAGGATTCTCTTAAGTGTACCAGTTAATGCTTATGCTCTCTTGCTTTTCATTTTCTGCTTGTTTCTTTGTCATTGTTTGACCAGCCCTTTACTGAGAACCTGACAAGAGACAGCATTGGTTTAATCATAGCAATGCAGAAGGAATCCCACCTGTGTTGCATAGTGGTAGTTGCATGTAGATGATGCAATTGTAATATCTCTTCAATAGCCAGGAGTAGACATTTGGATCAGATCATTCAGAGGGAGCGAATGCTTTACTTCAGTCCAAGGTTAGTCGCAGTTTCCATAAAATAGTCTGTGCTTGCTGGTGTTGTTGTTGCCTGAGTGATCACAGCATGTAACTCATCAATATTTCAGTGTGTGCAATTCACACTCCTCCCCATTCTCCCCTCAAAGGGACAGTCAGTAATCTGGCTTGTCCAGGCATGGGGAGGTAGTCTTGTAGAAGCAGGGGTTTGTTGACACACGTACCTGCATCTAGTGTGTCAGTTCATCAGAGCCCAGGTCCTGGCCTGGAAGCATGAAGCACTCGTCCATTTAAATCATTTATAGCAGCACATTCAATTGACTGCATCTGGCATGCCAGCCTCTGCACTTTTCTGCTGACTGAACGGTGGGCCAAGCAATTTCCAACCAATGGCTCCCAACAGACCCTGACTGCATCCTTGGCACCAGTACAGAGTACAGTGCAGGGATTCAGAATCACAAATCACCAGTATAGCTAGCAGCAAAGTGATGCTGCATCACAGATCACCAGTACAGTGAACAGCAAGTGAAGCTACATCAGAAAATCACCAGTATAGTGAACAGCAAACTGATGCTACATCACAAATCACCAGTATAGTGAACAGAAAAGTGATGCTGCATCAGAAATTCACCAGTATAGAGAACAGAAAAGTGATGCTGCATCAGAAATCATCGGCACCGCAGGCAGTGCAGGACACAGACCGTTTTAAATACCTATATGTGGAGTAATCTTTTTCTGCAGTCCATGTGTGAAAATGGAAGGAGAAGCTTCTTATTTGACTCATATTTTATGGGGAATGAACTGATTTTGAAATAGGCCTAATGTAGGAGTATGCCACACACTAATCTGAGCTATGGAACAGAATTGGGATTTTTCTTGCTGCTTTTGGGCTGGAAGCAGAGTTGCTATGTATTTTCATAACTTAGACACAACACCGTGGCCTCTGGCTTAGCAGTAGATGTGAGGCCTGAAATATACAGCATCATTGGTAAAAGAGCCCATTTCAGTATTACAGGCACCAAGTGTTGTAACATTCACTGGAGGCTCGGTGAGGCCATGTAAGGCATGTAGCTATCCTGTTATAAACCAGATCCTTATTATTATATTCAACAGGAACAGTGCAACTATTTTTATCTGTTCTGTCAACCTGGGATGTTAAATATACTAAGAAACAAACATATATGATTACACATATCTATTCATATACAATAATCCCAGGGTACTATACATTGCCCCTGTGCGTCAGGCTTTTTTCTGCACAGTAATTGTATGCATTTAACTGAACTGCATGTGAACACTTACGGTGTCAATAGCTGTAATAGTCACTACAAACACAAGATAAGGTGATGCAGAAACATCTCTTCCTGGAGTCTTCTCTGTGTGTGTGTATGTGTGTGTCTGTGTCTGTGTGTATAAAATGCTCAATTTTGAATTTCTGCATCCTCTCACTCCAGGCTGTTTTTGTGGAAACACGTATTTTCCCATAATTCAATCTCTTGAAGAAGCACCAAGATCCGGGCCTCCAGGCAATAAGCATATAGTCTGGGACGCAGTCGAAACGTCGGCCGCATATTATTAAAACATGTTTATATGAATATAGAAAGACATTTATAAAAGGCAACAGAACCTCTTACATAAACTCATTTGATAGATGTAAAATGGCAAGAGATTGAAATGGAATGAGTTTTGCCGTCAGGGAAGTTATTTGGCTGTGCTTGGCGGTGTGGGAAAGCGGACCATTGCATTCTGGAGTGTCTGAGGAGTGGAGCATTGATAGCCAGTGTTTTGGTTGCTCTGTCCAGTGTTCAATTAATGTCAGCTAAAATAAGAACACACTGAATTTAGGCGTTTATGGTGAAGAGGTTTACATAATGGGATACTACTCATTGGACTGTGGGAGATACTGAGTGAGATACTGAGATTATTGAGTATATGATTGAGCAGGATTCTGTCTCCATAATAATTGATATGCGTCTTTTCTTAATTATTTTATTTCAAATTCTATGGAAAGAAACCTGTGAAAAAAGTGAAAACCTGTGTATTCAGCCCCCGTTCCACATACAGCTTTACCCAATTTTATTTGTATGTCAGTGTGATCTCTACACAATAGAGCAACTGTTAAAATGACGATAGCTTTGCAAGGGTGATAGTTGTTACAAAAGAAATTGCTTTCATATTACATCACTTTATTTTCAAGTCACCTAATTTTTGTGATACATTTTGCTGCTGCTAAAGAATAAAATAGAAACAGTTCAATATTAATGTGATTAGTGGAAGACAAAACAAAGAAATATATATGAAGGGAGCCTACTTTACCTTTCACAGAAATTGTTAGAGGAAATAGAGATAAATATCTCAACATTTCTGCATAGGAAGAGCTGAAACTTTATGTGCAAATTTCTTGCATAGCTGGCAGTGTATATTTTTGGTAAAAAAAAAAAAAAAACATGTAGCTGTGTTTCTGTATATTATATTTAACTGTACTATCGTAATAAACTATTAAAAAGAGAAAAATATTGTTGCATTAAATATATATATATATATATATATACACACAGGGGTCCTCAACTTACGAATGAGTTCCGTTCCTACACATGTTGTAAGCCGATTTTTGACGTAAATCGGAATTTATACCTAAATTAACACCTTAAGTCACTCACACTGTACAAACAACAGATGAAGGACACATAAAATACAGTAACTAAATGAAACAGTAATAAAAAAAGAGAAAAGAATTCCTTACTTTTATTTCTGTGGTTGTATTTACGAACCAAACCGCTTAGGTCGAAACTAGGTTTTTTAAATAATTTATGGGAGTATGTCGTAACCACGAATTGACGTAACTCGAGACCGTCATAACCCGAGGACCTCCTGTATTTATATAATATAGCAACAAACAAATCCTCAAAGTTTCAACATATTCAGGTCAGCCCTGCATATCGTACAATCAAAAGCAAGAAATAAGTCCGTTAGGAAAACAGTTTCTTGACAGTGGCAAAAATAAAATGGTTCTTGTGATGCATATATCACAGATATGATATAGCTATTGGTAAAGTTACAGAACAAATGCTGGGGCTTTACTTTTCCAACCAGTTCAGTGAACTCTTACATAAGCACTCTCTGCTCTGTTCAAGTCAAGCAAAATCAGGATGTAAGTTTGGCGGCAGTGAACTTAAAATAAAAAGTACAACTATTGACACTCCAAATGAGTCGAAGAATTGATTTATACACATCTGTGTTAAGGTTTCTTTTTAACTACACACTGTAATATACTTGCATGTAACTTTTTCTCCACATTTTAATTTTGACCCTGTGTGGCAACTGCACTATGAACAAAATGATGTCCTGGAACAAATGGGGCTACAAGTAGACAATAAGAGCAGCCATTAAATGAACGTGCATTAATAACTCTTTTAGCCCTCTTTCCATGCACACGCACTCATAAAATACATCCACACAAGATACACATACCTATGTAGAGGTGCACACAATGACATAAAGCCACATACACATAGTCACAAATGCATGCATTTCAACATCCCTACATGCATGCATGAAATAAATCTGCATGAATCTGACATGCAGACACAGTAAAAATACACTGTCAAATAGAAATTGGCACATACAGGCTGTGTACAATCACTTATACTGATATGGACGCACAGGTGTATGCACATAAACATTCAGGACTTATGGAGAAGAACACACACACAGCGCAGTCCCTGGCTCTCTCCCATCAATGCAGCGTGTCACCCAATGAGAACGCTTCTGAGTGTAGCCGTGAAGGCCAACACTCCACATGAGTGTTTGACAAGAAAATTGAACTTGGCTGCTAACAAAATAAAACGATTAAGGTCTATGGGGAAGGGAAAAAAAATCTGTCAGACGCAGCATTTTGTGCAAGGCGAGAGTGCTGGTCTCATCTGACGGCTCTTTACAGCATAAGAGTATTGCCTATTTAATTGTGACAAGGAAGACGAAGAGGACGAAAAGACAGAGGTGGAGTGTAGACAAGACTACAGTACAAGACTGCTGCAAGTTCCGCTACAGCGAGCAGTGAAACAATGGAGCAACAAACTCAAGCAGCCGTCCCATTACAGGGCAGGCAACTGACAAACTGGCTGAACAAGTCTCTGTAGAACTGACCAACCAGCTGCAGTGAGATACCTTACAAATAATCTCTGCTGTAAAATTGGGGTGAAACAAATGCAGAAATATACCAGGGTCCCTAAAAATATTCCCCTCCCTGACAACAATATGAATTAGCATTGATGGGAAAAAACAGAGCAATTACTGTCCATGTTATTTGATGGCGCACTGTTGAGTTTGAGTATTGGGGGTGCTTTTTGTTTAGAGATACCAGAATGTGTTCTAGCACAAAAACTGGATGCTATTAAAGATAGTCTATGCTTGTGAAAGTAGTTTTACATCTTGATTACTGCGGCCTCCTTCAGGAATTGCCCTGTATCCTACAATACAGTTTAAATTATTAGCACAGATACCCTCTGCCAAACCCAAGCATCTCAAGTAAAGTGTTGAGAGCAGTAGGTAAATGTGATAAAGTGGTCTTGAACCCTGTTGCTGAAGTCACAGGTATTGCTGGTTCTTAATTGTTACTGAGCACTTAATTGATAAGTAACGCTGCCTGATCATATTTTTTTTTCATTATTTAGCTTTCAGTTTCATTTGGTTGTATGCATGTTTATTTTCTTTTCTGTTTCCTGTCCATGTGCTTTTGTTTTCAATGTCCTTTCTGCTTGCCCCACATTCTGTTTCATTACTTGTTACTTGATTGCCTAATTGTTTCACCTGCCCCATTGTTCACCTGTGTCTCGTTTTCTTGTTAGTCTGTGTATTTCTGCCCTATTCATTCTCTTGTCTGTTGTTTGTCACAATTTTGTTCTGTGTATACTGCAAGCCTTTCTTCTTTCCTCCATCCATCCTTCCTTCCTGTTTTGTGATTTTTGGATGTTAAATTTGGCCTGATTGCTGTGTCTTCCTGATTTATTGACTTTGCTTGTCCGTTTTTAGCTGCTACCAGCAACTCTATAGCTTGTTCTTTCAGTTGGTTGGTTGGTTGGTCATTCGGTTGGTCCACAAAAATTTCCCCACCCTTTGGTGGCCACAGTGCTAGGAGGCTGAAATTTGGCATGGAGGTCAAGTGTGTGTGTGCGTGCGGGCACCCACGGTGTTTCTGTTCATGCCAATTAGCTGAAAGGGGGTGTGGTCATGGGAGTGGCCTGATCACAGCTGTTACAAATTTGTGATTGTTTGAAGGTGTGATTTTGTACCTTGTCATTCTGGTTTTGACCTTTGCCTGGCTTTTTTCCCCTGTTTGGCTGCCTTAATAAACTTAGGTTTATTATCAGTCCTGTCTGCATCCGAGTCCTGATCATCCTGAGTTCTGACAAACATAATCTATATTGTCTGTGATAGTTAAGGTTAAGGTTAGGTAATGTAGTTAACTAACCTTAAATATTTTCTTGGGTCATTGTTAGTGAGTTTACCAACAGCCAGCATTACTGTCCAGAGCTATGGTTAAGGACCACAGCTATACAATAAAAACTCAGAAGAAAAACTGGCATCAATGAACAATGCAGTATTATTTTATTATGCCTGAAAATGAAATGTAAGGTTGTGGAAAAAGTTCACATGTGTGTGTGTGTGTGTCATGAGCAGGGAATGAGTTTGTACCCATCCTTTGTATACAAACCTCCCAGTGCTTCCTCAGCAGTTGCAGAACTAAAACATGCTTGTTCCACTGCTGGTGGTACATCTGCCAGAGTTCTGTGTGGTGTGCAAAGGTGTACAGTTGCCTTTGTTTTCTTTGCACTTGGTCAGAAAAATGATGCTCTGCTGAAAAGATGTTTACCATGGTAATGCCTTGAACAGTTTGGTACATTCTGGAAGATATGTTAATCAGCATTTCATTTGCATTTATCATATAGGGTTTACTAATTAGTCTTGGAGCCCTAGGGGTGCCCTGCCCGCAAGTGCAAGACCTAATTCTGCTGTCTGAATCAGCTGGGGGCCAACTAGTCCCCTGCGGCATACACAGACATCAGAGATTAGAAAAAACACACAGAAGGAAACCGGGTTTGCTGAAAAGCTAATAACACACTGTGTTTACTGACACGTGTGATATAAAAAGACATTTCTATTTTTACCTTAATGTGGAATGCAGTGATAGAAATCATTACTGAACATCTACAGCAGTCATCTAATATCTTGTCTAAAATCAAAGAGATCTTTTGGGAGTCCTGCTTTCATTTTGAACTGAACGATATAGTGCAGCCTTGCTGGAGGAAATCGCTTTATCAAATCTCTGTGATCTCATAATGAAATGCCCCATTTAGTTATTGTTGAAAATTTCGAAGCCATACAGAAAAACTAAACCAGTTGACACCCTTCAGGCAGGTTGTAGGTGATCCTTTGTATGAACAGAGTCCTATTCAGCCATTTTTCAGAAGGCTTTCAGGCTGTCATTTTTAACAGAGAGCTGTTGCAACCAGGTAACTCTGTGAGGCATGTGTTCACACTGATTGGGTGGAGGTGACTTCAGATAATGAATATTCCCCACTACCTTATCAAATGGCCAGTCATTGCAGGCTCTAAATCCATACCATATAGACTTTAAAGTTAGTCCTTTAGTCATCTGAATTGATCCAAAAATGCATAAAATCTCTCCTGTCTGAAAATTTCATAAATATTATTTATTAGGTACTGAGGTTCACATGTACGTCTGTGTTCTAATTTGGAAGGTGAGATATCAGTTTCTGCACCAATAACCTTGTGGAAAAACTGATAGCTGGGAGAATGATTAATTGCAAATCATTAAGAAGAGTCAGATAGTTCCCTCACATTAAAACTTTATACTTCCGTATCTCAGGGAAAATGACTCTGATTATCAATCATCCATAACCATTAAGACAGGGTCTGTATTTGACATTGCATCATAATTTGGTATTTTCTGGACCAAGGCTTACTGCAGGAAATAAAATATCACATAATCATCGATAAAATTTTCATGACAGTCAGTTGAAATCATATTATCTGTCCATAGATAAAATGGGGGATGTGATGTTCAGAAATCAGACAGTGTGTGTATAGCCATTGGTTAAGGACACAATAGAAGACTATCATTGAGGTAGTCTACAATAGTATTGTACAGAGCACTGGGTCTGATTTTTCTGAGGGAAGTGCAGAGACTCATCAGCTGTTTCTGACCAGGAAAACACAGTGGCCAGACACAATTGACCTCATCCCACCAGGGATTTCAGTCAGCCAGGGTACCATAGTGTACAACTGCATTAACTCTTCCCAGGGACAGCCCGGGTCACACAGGCTACCAGTTGTCACAAGTGAGCGATGTACTTCTCCTCTGATCAGTGCTGGCTCCCTCCTGTTTCACTGAGTAGACTGTAGGGTTTAAAATAATAAGTGCATTAGGTGAGCATGCTTACTCATAACGCTGAACACTGATAGTGTAACTGTGAGAATTTTGTTAGAGGCTTGATCTTGATCCTCCTTTCGCAGCCATTGTCTGAAGACCTCAGTGTAGGAGCCCTGTGTAGCGTTGTGAGGGCCCTAGTAATATGAAACTGTTGTTTACTTGAGCAGATATACAGTTACACTTGTTTCTTTATTTGGCATAGACCTCAATAGCATGCTTCTTTTAGGTTTTTTTAATTGAAGAAAAAATGTAAGGTCACATGATATGTGGCACTACACTTTCTACAAACATACACATACTACAGACATACTCCACACACACACACACACACACACACACACACACACACACAGCACACAAGGCATTGATTTTTCGCAGACCTATTTCAGTTGTCAAGGACATTGCAAAGTGTTTCTGCTGGGGTGGAGTTGTGTGTGTTATTAGGAATAACGGCTGAAAGGGAGGCTGTAAGAATGTGAGGAGGATTCTGCTCTGCTCTGTCCGGAATCCTGATGGATTTAATATGACGGTTGCCACTAACTGGCCCGCAGGCAGCAGGGCTGTATATGCATTTATGAGAGCTGTGTGGTAATTATTGAGAGTCACTTTGCAGATAAATGCTTTTGGTCTTGACGGAGTGTGTGTTACAGGAAAATGAAAACCTAAAGCTCTGTGACTTTATGGTGCCAGCTGTAAATGCCATTCTACAGTTCTGTTTTTTACACTGCAGGAAGTCAGCTGTATACCGGGAGGTTAGAAAAGGCTCTGCACAATAGACAAACGCACACATGCACAGAAATACACTTACCCATACACACACAGGCACACCTACGAACTCAGACACACAGAAGATGCAGACAAACACACAGACACGCATGCAGGCACAGATACATGCATGCACACAGACGCACAAGCACACAGGCACTCATATGTACATGATCACAAACTCGTACACACTAGCATTTAAAGAATTGCATGTGCACGAATGCACACAGGCTTGCACTTCTTGGAGAAATCTTAGAGAAATCAGTATACAGCACTGCCTCCTCTTCCATATGAGCACAGCTTTTACAGCTAACGTAGGCCAGTTGAAATTCAAAGCCCCATGGTAAAAGACTGGCCTGCTGGCGATAGTAAAACAGCACATTTTCACAGGTTATTAAGCATTGATTTCTGTGGGATTAAGAAACACAACACTAAGCTTGTCAATGTGAAGCTGGCTCACTTATAGCAGCACATACATGCACGTTGACACACATGCTATATATGCATGCACACATGCGCACATACACATGTGTACATACAAAAGCGCACGCACATTTGCTTACATACGCATTCAGATTCAGGGACACACGTATACACGCACACTTGCATATTGCACACGCTGACAGAATTCAAATTAGACAAGCTCATTATTCCACTCACTCAGATAAGATAGAAGACAAAAAAATCAAATATCCTTAGGATCCATATTTAACATGTCTGTGCAGTAGGGGAGCACACTGCTGGAAATGAAATTGGACTGATTTGAGGAATCCATGGCTATAGCGAGTGATTAGTGATTGATTCATATCTACTGTGTGAATATGGTAAAACTAATGGCTACAGTGCATTATTTCCCAAACTCTGGCTCCTTGGCTATCATATGTGATTACTGAGGTACACTTGTGAATACTGATTGATTCATGGCTATTGGTATATGATTACTAATGTATGCAGTAGGGCAATATCATTCTCTTGTCATCATCACAATATCAACTTGCACAATAAACACATTGCATAAGACTGTGATAATTAAGTTTGAGTAGGCCTAAAGCTATAGTACATGTAACAGCATACCTGCATAGTGCAACTTTTTGGATTTTGTTTGTTTAACAATCTACATGGTTAGGAGCAGTGGACAGGAGGTAGGAGAAGCAGGGTATAAGTAGCTTCTTTAAATTGGTGTTGTATTTATTCAATAATATGATGTTGGAAATATGTTCATTTTTAAATTCAGTAGGCTATTCATTGCTTGGGTGTACTGAAAGCAGAAGAGACACAGAACTGTGTACACTCCAGTGTCTATTTTTTGCAACTAACATCATCCTCACAATAGCCAGTGTTATTGCACATTGCATATTTTCCTATCACATATTGTTAGTATGTTGTGTGATTACCAACTGACTCCTGGCCACAGCATACAATTACAGTGGTATGCAGTGTGATTGCGTGTAGATTATTGGTTGTCGTGGGTGGTAAGGATGGAATTCAGAGATCCTGGCTAGGCAAGATAGTTCCTCTTGATTCTTGGAATTGGGGTCCATGAACTCTAAGCACCGCACAGCCCAACTGGACAATATCTCTATTCATTGTCTAAAGATGGCACAAATTATTCCCAAATAATAGAAATGATTCTGCAGCAACATGGTGGAGGGTCCACGTTTCTCCAGACCATATTCACTGGAAGAGTATAAAAGACGACAGTGAAAGACAATAATAAAAACCACAGCAAAATAACAGTTTTTCTCCCTGGGGCTGAAGCTATGACACCATTATGACACCATAACTTTGTCATCCCGGGTCATGCTCCAATCAGGTCAGCTCCTCTCTGTATTTTTCATTCGTTGAGTGAATCAATATTACAGCAGATCTAACATGGCTTTGGAAAAAGCTCTTGCTTGGAATGATTATGATGAAGAAAAGAAGAAGCTATTTTTTCTTCAAACATCATTTCAAATACACAATCTTAGACACATGAAAGATTAAAGTCTTCCAGTGTTGAATCTGCTGAAGCCAGGGTCAGTTTTGTTTACACTTCAGATCACATAAAGTTCCTACTCCCTCTGCTTTGTGTGTTGTAAATGTACCTTTGTATGTGTCTGAGAGTATGCATGCACAAACACAAACACAAAGGGTACACGTGCATGCATTGCACACAGAGTATATATTATTATTATTATTATTATTATTATTATTATTTTATTATTATTATTATTATTATTATTATTTAATTAATGCACTTTGTCAGAAATACTTTAATAAAAAGACATTAAAATCAGCATCAGTTTAAGAAAAGAATTTACATATGTTTCATTATTTCTGAGTGTAATAAATCGTTTTCATTATGTTCACAGATGACTTCAGCATTTGCTTCCTTTGTCTTTCATTAATGCATGACTGCTTTGAATATTTATGCCCAAGAATCAAGCGATGTGTTGGCAATAGTTCAAAGAAAATGGAAATAGGAATTAAGGCACTGTTTCAATATTGTCTTTTATATTGAACAAATAAAGAATAAATAATCCACATGTGCTTTTCCTAAACAAAGAGCCTTAATAAGAATCTACAAAAACTAATAAAAGTGAACACACAACCTAAAAACTGCATGTAGTTTACAGGACAATTGACTGTTTTCATGACACACTACAGTGACTGTATCATATGAGTAGTCCCATATATTTTCTTTCTGACCCATCCATGATGACAGTTCAAGTCAAACAGTGTCATGTCAGTAATCCTTTAATTAATTGTGATGTCACCTGATGAACTTGATCATATAACTAGCGTGCAGAAGGAAGTCAGTCTCTGAATGACTGCTTTTCATTAGGCCTGTAATTTAAATACCTCCCCAAAGGAAATGGTTTTAATAACCATGCCGCAAATCATAAAACTTCTTAAGATGATTAATTAAGGCCTCTATGATGGGGAGAGGTCAGAGCACTGGATACCATAAGAGGACATATTTCAAGCAACTTGCCCCTGCGATGTCTGTTAAACACTCAGTAATACTACATCACAAGAATGCACTTAATGTAGAAACAATGAAAATAAAAGTACTGAACTGTGTTCAATGGGGCAGGCGCTTTCGTTTCAAACATATGATAAGATTGGCAACAGATCATCCAGAAGCGCAATTGCGTCAAAGAAAAACACCCCCCACCCCCATCTCACAAATAACACAATAATGTGTCAAAATACAAGCCAAGTAACAATTCAGATCAAAAAAGAGCATGTTTTGGAGGCCAGTGAAGATAAAGATGTAAAAACTAGCATGAAAGCAGTCGGAAATGAATAGGAGGCGTAAAGTACATTTCAGGTAAATTATTGACATGACAGGGAGTTAAAATTATCCAGACAAGTGTGTGTGTGTGTGTATGTGTCTGTGTGTGTGTGTGTGTGTGTGTGTGTAAGAGAGAGAGAGACAGAAGAGAGAGTCTCTGTGACTAAGTGGTTAATCAGTGGTGTAATTTGCCTAACTCACAGGTATGTCTCACTCTGCTTTGTTTGGGCTCATTAATCAGCTGTGACTGCGCTGAGTGCCTGCTGGGTCAGACACAGGCCGACCTGTTCCAGCCCTCATGCACATCAATCTTATCTGAAATTTAGGATAAACACATTAAACAGGGCTTTCAACCCCTCAAGCCGAACCCTGTCAGCTTGTCTCTGGGAGCACTTCCTGGTAACACTTCACGGTAATGCTGAGAGTTTCCTAATGCATAAATGTGTTTTTTACCACAGGAAAGAAAATATCAGTTCCTCACAGATTCAGTGTATATATGGATAATACCACAGTCCATGTCTGTATATGGAATAAAAGCCTTACCTTGATTCTTGCTGGAATCGTCTACCACGCTGCCAGGTGCTTTATTTTCTGGGTGGAGAGGAACTATGTTGGTTTACCTGCCTATCCAATTACTGTGAACAAATCCTGCATGGCACCTACGATTGGTGAGGAACATCTGGGAAACATCCATAAAATGTTTCTCCATTTTCTCCATTCATCTGATATCTGGGGAAACTCCTTAGTGCTGCACTTGTCACAGTAAATCCACAGGATTTGTTTTAAAATGTAACAGGTTTCTAAACATTGCAGTGCAGACAAAGTTCTGTTATGGGGCTGTGATGGATTAAGCTATGCTTTTAGCATTAGCAATGGAATGAATGTGCATGCTTTACCTCAAACAGATGACAAGGTCATTCTAACAGATGTGTGATAAGACCTCAGGCTTTACTGAGGAAACATGCCAAGATGTGGTTTATTTTCAAGACCAATTCAAGCGAGGAAAGCATCCTTATATATGTTGCAGCTGTAGGGTTTGCACCTTAAGCCTTATGGTTAGAGGTGCCAGTCACAGACTGCTCACTGCCGTGCTTTGCCTGGGGGCTAGATTCATGCTACCTGTGAGCTCAGGTTGCAGGGCTCTGTGAACACGGAATCAGTGATGGGAGTCGCTGTCACAAAGTCCACAAAGTGATCAAGAGATCGGGTGAGGCTTAAAGGGACTGTCTTTTAATAGTCTTTCACCTGTCAAAAAGTTCCGGCTGAATACATACATGAAAAAAACACACCTGTCAGTATGGACGCCATAAGCATGGCGTTTAAGTTTCCAAACCTTTGATGTGCTTCTCAAAAAGCTATGATTATGTCCATGATCTGCACAACACAAAGGTAGGACCCCCAGCCTGTTTGCACATCAGCGGTCTCAGCATGGGGGATTTGCTTGCCAGATTCCCCTCATATTATCTAGTGGCCCAATCACCTCCCCAGGGAAATCCATATAAAAGAATTACTCTTCATCAATATTATAACCATATCTAGCAAAAGCTCCTCATTTTCATTGATGTTTATTGTTTGACATTGCAATAGCATTTAAAGTGATGCCATCTAAAGAGGTAGAAAAAGTACATCTAAATAGTTAACCAGTTGAAATAGTACATTTTTTCTGAACCAGAACATCCACCTCCAACCGTGTCCCCACCAAAAAATTTAATTTTTCCTTTTTTCACTACACATGCTAATCCCACTGCTCCACATTATATTGTCTTTACTTCACAATTAGTTCCATGAAATATGTAACATTCTCAATTACTGCAAGACATGTGTGACATCACTGTAACAAGAGTGACATAAGACTAGTATCCCAAAGCCCCTGAACTAGTTACTCATAGTTGTAGGTTTGGACACCTTTGGGTACTTTTCCATGAATTACCATTGAGACAGAAATATACCATTCCAGAGCCTGCAGATGGGCTGTGGAAACAGTGTATGTGGAAGAAAAATGTGTCCTTACCACCATTAGAGTGACCGACGCTCCCAACTCGCGCAGAAATAAGAGCCCTGAGACATGACTCGGTCCAGGAAGTGATCTGTCTGGGCCTTTGGCACAGAAATGACCGTCTGAAATCAATAACCTCAGAGGCTGGAGCAAAGTGTTCTTTCCTCTACAATCACTTGAACAGAATAAATCAATTATTAATTGTGTCTATAATGGAATTTTAGCTGAAAATTCATGGACAGTTTCAGATTCAGCTGTCACTTTAGGATGGAAGCCCTCATCAGGCGTACTATTGTTTCAATTACAAAAAGATGCTTGTAATTCCAGGAGTCATTTACAAAATGAAGTCTGTGACACCTTTAGCTGCGATTAATAATCTTAGAAAAGAACTGATGACTAAGAGGCGTGGGAATATTTCTCTTGGCACTTACTCCTGAGTGCAGACATTCACTTGTTCCTTCTTTTCCTCATTCGTGAGAGCACCATGGTTAGATTATTGATCCAGGGAAGAGATTGAGGTCATTGGCTTCCATTCCCATGCAGTGATTGTATGAAGTCTTTCCTAATCATTCTCAGAGATGGTGTGCATTTGCCAATGATCAAAAGCCGAGTGAAGACCAAAGCCTATGTGTATTGATGTGCTTCACATGATGCATGCCCACAGACACCTCTCACGTGCACGCACGCACACACACACACACACACACACACACACACACACACACACACACACACACACACACACACACACACACACACACACACACACACACACACACACACACACACACACACACACACACACACACACACACACACATTGAACTCGAATTTAAAGTTACAGACATCAGTAAGCAATTCAAGACTTTAGTTATACAGCAATGATACTGGTCACTTATATTTAAGCATGTATGGAAGTAGAGAAGCCCACCATGAACCCCTCAGAAGATCTGGTAGGCAATGCAGTAAAAAAGCTAACTGATATGACCTCTATCAGTCACAAAATCTATGCGCCCATGTGTGTGTTTTTTTATTTTTTTAGATGGGTTCCTATTTTTTTCCTCAGCTGTTAGTAGTCGATCAAGATAATGCTTTGATGATTACTTAAATGATTACTGTATCCATTTTAGTTTATTGGGGTCTCATTCTTTTCCATACTTTTATTTATGAGAAACGATACCACATGCTATAATACAACATCTGTATACATTAAAATTGTGTCATTAGACCCAGTAACAGTTTCTTAGGTGATTATGCTGGGAAGGATTGATGCATCTGACCTGTCTTGGGTACAAGACTGTGTACAACAAGACTGTGAAGGGATACTGATAAAAATGCAATGAAAAAATTGCATCAAAGAAAGTCAAAATTCTCTTCCCTGAAACTTAATATTTTAAAAAGGGAAGTGTTTCTGGAATTATTCTGGAAACATGCAGATCAGAGACTCATCTGTAGTAACTCTCAAATAATAATGAGTGTTTTACCAGAAAGAAAAACAACAGCTTGGGTATTGCAAAGAAATGAGATTTATAAAATGCAGAGCCATAGTACACTGCATAAGGCTCCCAATACAGTTTATGTGAAGGGCGTAGAAACAAGGGCAACGTTTTATCCTATCTCTGGTGGAAAATTGGAAATTAAAGGTGTCATTATCTGTAATGTCACAAATGTGATTGAGAGGCCTTTATGTCCTGCATACAGAGGAAAAACCTGCATATGTCTCAAGACTTGTATCAGGGAGCAACAACATTTGGCATTTGCAAACTGGAAATGAAAAATCAAGTTGTGTAAAATACAACATGTGCACTATGAACTACATCTGCATTGAGCATATGCATTGAACATGATGAGAAGGCAACACAGACAACATTTTTCATGCACACTCCTCAGAAAATAGCACAGGTAGCTAAATTCAGCTTTTGACACAAAAATGTATTAGTGTAGACATTTATGAGGATATTTTAAGGTAGTCACATTTGACATTTACCTGAATATGAGTTGTGCTTAGACATGTCAGTCCATTTTATGATGTCAGAGTGAAGTTTTTTTTATGTACATCAGCTTTGTAATTTATATATATATATATATATATATATATATATATATATATATATATATATTATAATAATTATTATTATTTGCCATTTTCATATATGTTTTCTGTACAGAATCCATGTACATGAAAGTTTTTGCAGCCTTTTCATCTTTGAACAGCAGCAGAGTTGCGCAAACATGATTTGTGTGAGTCTGATTATTTTGTTAAATCTTAACGAATCATAAATACTTGTTGACAAAACCAGCACTTCTCTTTACTGGACATAGGTAGAAATTCTGAAGGGATTGCAATTTTGGTCTTGCTTGTCATGCTTAAAATGAATAATATTGGAAACATTACACTTTGTGTAATAGGCCTGTCAATTTCCTCTCAATCATATACTGGAAAATATAATCTTATTAACTGTCTGTATCTTAAATCACTATAAATTGTTGGGTGCATTTTTAGGGCAAATGCTGACGCCAAACATGGTAAGAAGAAGGCTGCATAAATATTCAGCATCCGTTTTTAAAATGTGAAGCATTTCCAGACTAAATTGCCAGTAAATGCTGAGGCACTTGGCAAGTCTACTTTACATTAAGGAATCAGGGTTAGCCAACTAAAATATCAATTTTTACTAGAGAGGAAGCATGTGTCATATCAATTAAATTTCATGAGGAGGACAAGGGACACGATTCAAAGGTGGAAGGTGTTTTGAAGAGTGCAACTTAAATTATGCTTCTGTTTCTAATTCAGATTTTTCAATTGGACATTGACATTTAAATTGCATGTCAATTGCAAACAGGCCAGGTATGTTGTTGTTGTGTGACATTTATTCAAAGACATATTTTCAATCCAGCACCTACATTAAGATTTATTGAATTTTTTTAATCAAAGCCATTATAGCAATTTTTTATGAATTTATGAATGAAAACTTCTAGGACAACCACAACTCAAACTAAAATAATAACTATTGATGTTGAAACCCCAGCTGTGCTGAATATCTCTGAAAAAGCACTGTAAAGTAGGGCAGTGTATTTGTGAATACTGGAAATTTCATGATGGGGAAAGACAAGCTGAGAAGAACAAGCTATAAGTTGGGCTCAATTTCAGAGTGTGGATAAGTAGTCCATAGTATGTTCATAATGTGATAATCCTCAAAGATTTTATAAAAAGGTTTTTTTTATTGTATCTTATTTGTATTTTACTCCTAATAATATATATTTGTCACTATATTATTAAATGCTTTCTTATGATTATCTCCTGCATAGTGTTTTTTTTTCTTAATGAAGCTGAATAGATGCATGGAAAGCCTTCCCTTAAAAGGTATATTTATTGTTGTGATATCTGAGGGAATGGTGTACAGATACTGTATGTAGTTGCATAGCTTATAGTGTCCAGCTTATAGGTCCTTGCACCATCAGGTCGCCATCATTTGGCCGACCTCGATGAAACAGCACCTCCAAACCCCTGTCTTTGCTCGTTCTATAAATTTGCCAACAAGGGGATCTTTATATTGTTATGTTTTCATCTCTCCAAATGAGTGCAGTCTTCTGAGAGCTCCAGCACCTGCTAGGACCAGCCATTTCTGCCATTTTGGTACCATGGTTTGCCATGAAACTATGTCAGAGCTCTTCAGATCTCTTGACACAAAGGACACAGAAAACATGTCCACAGGACATGTTTATATGTCAGAATAAAATATGGCTTACTCAAAAAAGTTATGTTGTATTGTGAAGTCAGCTTTGATTAAATTGCATATGCCCTCAAAGAGACAAAGTGTGTTTGATTTTAACTAGCCCACAGTCATCACAGTTCACAAAGTAACAGGAATGTGCAGCTTGTACATGTTTCTTTTAAAATCAAACTTTACTATTTTATTTTATTTAATTGCCTTTTGGCTAAGGCTCAATTAAAACAGTTTTCTGTTTCGATGAGACTTACCTAAATAAATAAAGAATGAAAGATAACCTACAATAATTATTATACAACTTAAAATATTCCTTGTACACTTCTTTGGCCCTGACTGACTCATGTGCACCAATCTGTGGAGGGAAGAGTGAGGCATTTGAGAGTGATGCTCTGTTTTCAGTCAGTGAACATCATTCACTGTGTCAGAAGCACTGGACAGAAGCGAGATCAGTCAATTTGAGTTGGTGGTGATTTTTCTTTTTTTATAACTGCATTATTGCCATCTCAATATGAGGTTCTGCTCACCAATTCCACACGATGGGATCGATTCGCTCCCGGGACATTGATGGATGGTTCTGTTCTCCAGAGTGTCAGAAAGCTGGGATATCTATTCTTTATGCATCTGCGGATAAAACAACAGTATGCCATATGAACTCCCCTGTATAATTCCATAATCAGACTCATCTGAAAGAGCCGTTGCCACACCATGTTTTTAGTGTAGAGGTGTGCGACTCTGCATTATGTCAGCCCCCACCTCTGTTTTAGATAAGCGGCAGCGCCAGGCAAGTGACGGAGGCCCTGAAAAAGAAGGAACTCACCATCTCCAGAAGAGTAGTTGATTTCACCATGCTGATGCAACACTCAGACAATGAGATTAGAAGCAGGGGACCAGCCACTGAATGAGGGCAGCAGGGCTTTTCGAATAATTACAGGGGGGAAGTAATTCAGCTCCATGTGACCCTGGGACGTCAGTGAAGTCATTGGGTAATTTTATTAGGTAATGACCTCATGGCTGTGGGTTTGGTGTACAGGTACAGATCAGCTTTGCTTCTGGGGGGGTGCTAGTAGGCTATGGGGGAATGGGGTTGGGGGGTGAAGGGTGTTGAGTAGTGAGGGACCCTCAGCTCTCTGCATTCAGATCATCCCAAAAAGCCTTGTATCTCTCTCTCTCTCTTCCTCTGCTTTTCTTTTACTCTTCCCACTTTCTGATGTAGTTTGATCGGGAGACTCATGCCTCATCAGCCATTTTGTCCATGCAGTCCGTTTCAAAGGCCATCTCCTTCTGTCCTCATTCATATGTTTCTCTTTTCTTCCCCTTTTCTGCTTATCTATCTATCCCTCTTTCTCCATCTACCCTTCAGTCCCCCCCCCTTCAGTCATTTTTCTCTTTCTCCTCCATCTCACTAAATGAGGTTGAGCTAGCTCACTCAGTTACCTTATAAGGATTGTCCAAAGTACAGTTTTTTGGGGTCTCTGCCAGACATGTAGTGTTTTTCCCTTTTTTCTGCCAGAAATCACAGTGCAGGGGGCATGTTTCACTAAAAAGCTCTATATAACAGATGACCCAATTAAAAACCTAAGGCAGAGGCAACTGGGTTAGTGGCATACTTTAAATGTTAAAAGTATAGATTTGACAATGAATTTCATTAGTCAAAGGCCCTATTTACTGTGCTGAGTGAAGGGTACTATGAGCATGTACCCTGGAGCGCACATACCTGTTTCCAAATCTCTTCAGTCGAAATCAGCTTCCTGAGTCAGGAACGTTCATCAAATTCAGAGAAAATTATTTTCTTAATTTGCAGGTGTGCTTGTACAAAGACAGATTGTTGTGCGTAGCAGGCCTCAACTGGAGGATAAGAAAGACAAAGTGGGAAATTTGCATTAAATTGCATTTTGTTTTATTTATCTATTCTTCAAGATATTTTATTTGATTTACTCTTTACTAAATCTTTACTTTATTAATTTTTGGTGTACAGTTGTTCCGTATACAAAGTGCTGCATTGTAAAGATTGATTTAGTTTGTGGTACTTCAAAGCATTCTGTTTGTGTTTGTTTCTGCAAGCCTTTGAATGAGTCATGCCAGTAAAACATTTTTTAATTGAATTCAGTGAGAGAGAGGGAGGGTGAGAACAGAGAGAGAGCGATGTTTCAGCAGGTGAGAAGTAGGTCCCTGATCTCTCCACATGTGTTTGATCTTTCTTCGAAGAGATAGCGAGGGACAGAGGCAAGAGAGAAAAGGAGAGAGGAATGGGAACGTAGAGAGAGAGAAGAAATGGGTGAGAGAGTTGGGGAAAAAAGAGAACAGAGAAAAGGATAGAGAAATGAGAGGTAGAGACAGAAAGTGGCAAAGAAAGACAGATAGAGGTGGAATGTGTTTGTGAGAGACAGTGAAAAGGAGAGAGTATACTGATGCCGTGGAAGGTGAACAGCAGGTCTCACTCAGGCCTTCCATCTGGAAAGCAAGAGTGAATTGGATGATAATATACAGAGGAGAGCCAGGCAATGTCAGGTTTTACAGATTACTCACCCAGAAGGAGATATCCTACTGCGGTGTGCCACCTTTGAAAGGTATGGGCAGAACTGTGGATATTCAACAGACCCAGGGTCCAAATATCAAAAAAAAATGTGATTCTATAACCAAAAAAGGACAGGCTGATAGTGTATATTGTAACAGAAAGTCAGACGTGTTTGCATGTGTTTGCATCAAATATGTTTGATGGTCCAACATAGAAAAAGCATCCTCACACTCCAGTGAATCACATGGGGTGCCTTTGAAGAGTAAATTACATTGAGATAATCTCATCATTATTCACTCAATTATTAATTCTTGGTGTTTTTGGACGCTTGTAACTTTGTGTTTGATGTGGCGTACGATGCAGACTCTTCATCCTCTTCAACAACAAAGCTTTGAATAATCATTTTGTTTTATATGGGATTTTTGGAAAAGATCATAGGATTAATTCTAAATTAATATTTCACTGGAACTACTACTGCTTCACTGTCAGCTTGGATGAAAAAAGCACAATATTCATAACAATTCCATGAATTCTGAAGTATGTGTCTTCCTATTGTTGCCCTTTGATATTCAGTTCTGGGGTTCTGTTTTATGCTGATACTTGTGCTTTATGTTGTTTGATTTCAGCCTTTGAGTTTGTTAATTTTATTAGCTTTCTAATGTGCACCTTAAGTTCTCAGAGGATAAATGTGGTGTGCTCCAACACAAGCCATGATGCCCCGCTGTTTAAACCTCAAAATGATATGTGCCAGGGAATGGCACTACCCATCAGCTTTAAACACCACATCTACCCAGGTAAAATGATGACCCAAAGAGAGAAAATCACTTTGCATTTCAGGAAATTACTCAAAATGGAAACACTGTAACATTAAATTGCTTTTTAAATTTGTAATTAATGTTAAATTGCAATTGCCTACAGCACAACATACTAATTCAGTAAGACTAAGTGTTTTAAGTGTAGCAGAGAGCTTGAGTTATTTCTGTTAATTTGTAAGTGGTTAATCAAATATCAGGTAATTGCATACACTGGGCCATTTTGACATTGCAGTGCAGTATTAGCAGTTACTTATGTGCATCATACCTTTTGAAATAATATTTACAATTATACAAAAAGATGTATAATTCATCACAGAACTGCTACATTATGTTTGCCACATAATTACAGAAGCCATGCATTTGTGTTTTTTTTATACACCTGTGTGGCTAATACAAACAATGAGAAAGGAACATTATGAATAGTAGTTAAAGTACTGAAGAAAGTAGTAAAACTACTGCTCGTGATGTGCTGCCACAAATATACAGCTCTGTTTTACTACACAGTCTGCAGCTGTTGCCATGTTAATTCCACTGCTTTTACATACTCCTTTTATGTGCATACTGTGGTTAAGTGGATAATGTCACAGCATTCCTGAACATATTCATTTCTCCATTTTTCAGCAGTTGACTGTGCATGTTAGATACAGTTGGCCAAAAAAACAGAACAGACCCAGAGGATCTATAGGAGGCTGTGGGTAGTTAGGAACATTGGTAGAGCTAGAAACTGCATGTCAGTGGTGTATGTAGACATGGAGGGAAATGTTTCTCATAAATTATACCAAAGAAGGACACTATGAATGGGAAGGTTGATAATCAACTCTTTGTCTTCTCTAAAGATAAAGGTGTGTTGAGGTTCAGTAGCAATCACTAACAATAAGATTAGGGGAGGAAACTGGATGTGCTTCTGAAATTATTTATTTAGTAATTATAGAAACTGGTTATTTCAATGCACTTATTTAAAAAAATGTTTTAAACAATTTGAAGGTTACAGTTTGATTTAGTGTTTTTGTTGTGTACTTTAATGTCTAGTCAAACACATTGTATGTACACATGCACACAATACAGTAATATTTAAAGCTATTTAACAGGAACATTGACCATTTCAATCACCATAATAATTTTTATGTACCTGCACAATTTTTTCATATGTACGTGTGTCTGTAGGGCTTGTCATTGGAGAGGCTGACTCTATGTTAAGTACATCATATTTTTGGCGAACAGTAGTACCATTTATAGATGAAAACCAGTATGCCATTTCAGTCATACGTCATCGTTGATCAGAGAGCGGATGTTTATGCATTACGTGAGGCACAGGGGTCGTATTTGCAGACATCATAAAAGGGCCCCTCTCTCCTTCTTTTTCCCCAATGGGGGCTCCTGTTACAGCCTGATCTCTCAGCTGCTTGATAGGTAATGAAACCACCGACAGAAGAAATTCATCACTCCGTAATGCAATATCCACGGAACAGTGTATGTCCGCAATCAGAGACTTGTCCCCAGGGTAAATGGGAACTTTTAAATGCAGCTTTTGCCATGTTGACTGCAGGAGCCAAATTGGGGGGAGTGCGTGGGGAGGGGGTGGGGGTGAGGGGGTATACGCTGCAGGGATCAATTATGGTGGTTGTGTATTATCTGATTTGCTGTGCTGCCATGTGGGGTTATTGGATTGGGACACAGTTCAGAGAAACTGTGACATTATTAGGCTCTAGTGTGGGGAGCAGGAGAAGAAGCAAAAAAAAAAAAGCAAAAAAAAAAAGAATTAAAAAAAAACAACTCAGAGCTTCCTGCTCCATTCTTTCCCATGATGCCCTCTATTCTATTTCTGCCTCCCCTGCACTTTTAGTTTCAGCCCATTATAGGGGCCCTCAGCGTCCCACCGTTTAGCGCTAATCAGGCCAAGTGGGAGTGAAACAACTGGCGCTTGAAGACCATGCTGAACGGCCATTACTGGGATGAGCAGGGGGACGTACACCTGTTTATGTTCTTTACTTAACGGCCCCTGAGCCATTTTAAATGCTGTGAGTTTTTTTTGTTTTGTTTTTATCACATCCAGGAGAGGCATCATCTGTGTACATATAATATTGCTATCCAGTCAGTTTGAGCTAACAGATTGTACAGCAGGGTTGTGTAAACAGCTGTATGTGCGCACTGTGTGACCATTGACTGTGTGTCTGTGTGACATGCGTGACTGGACTAACCTAAATATCCCTCTGGGCTGTCGGTCTGGTTTCAGGCCTTGTGTCTCACACACACACAGAGGGCCAGTAAGGTAACTCCTAGGCCAAGACTTGGCGCAGACTGAAGCACTGATGGGATAACACTGATGCACTAGCATACAAACATCATAAAAACATCCCCAGTGCTAATCTTACCTCAATCACTCCTACCACAACTTTTTTAATCTAATCATAAACATACTGTCTTCACCCTACTCTTAACCTCACTGCTCTGTTGAAATAAATAAATAAAATAAAAAAAACAGGAATAAACATCAGGTCCTCAGTTGGAAGAGAAAATTGTTTGAAAATCTAAAATCTGATTGATTTTATAGCGGTTTTTCACCAGTACACTGGCCCATTATTACTGTTCTCTCTAGTTTGATGGGTGTCAGCCCAGTTTTATTTATTAAGGTATGGAGGTTAGAGATGGATCTGTGCATGATTTTACGGTTTGGCCTGTCCTCTCTGCTTCAGTGCCCATGCTGTGAAGATGACAGACATACTCTGAGACCCCATTCTTCCTCAGCTAAACACTCACATTTGTGAAGCTGTTCAAAAGCCACCAGATGGATATGAAAACTGGATTTATATTGGAATGGTTTTTTAATGGTTCCCTTCTGTTCATTTACAGTCATTATCTGTCTGTCTGTTGGGTATTTATACAAGGCAACTATTTCTTTGTCACCAGCTCTGGCACTATGGCCTGCGAATCTCAAGGAGAGAGGGTGAAATGGAGGCTGTCTCAGCTGCCGTGTTGAGCAAACTCAAATTGGGTGACAATTACTATCCAGATTTAATCAAATCCTTGACCCTCTACTGATCACAAATTACACCGCTTGAAAAAAGTAAAAATCTTTTGTGTTTATCAAAGGAGTGTGGGCTTCTGTTATAAGCACCTGCCATATAAGCAATTACTTTGTGATTTTGCCATTAACCTTTAGGTTAAGATTTTATTCAGATCTAATCTAGTCCTTCACAGCAGAGTTAAGAGGAGGAGGAAATAGAGCTCAGAGCCCTTATCAGAGTGGATAATTACATATTCCACTCTGCACCATATCACAAGGAGACACAGCTGCTCTCATGTACCCGATCAGCTGCTACAGCTGAAAACCCATCCTGCATGTCTGTCCCAAAATATTTCCACTCTGTGTTTTTTCTCTAAACAGTCCAGGCAATAGATGTAATTGTAACTGAAAATTAGCTACGGGTACAGAACACTTTTTATCAGTCTGGTAGTTTGTTAGACACCAAGGAGAATGGAAAGGGGCAAGGATGATGGGGCTCCCTCTGTCTAGATGAACTGTGAGCTTGAAGGGGTGGCATCAGTCAGAAATGGTGTGGCTTTAAGCTTGCAGAGGTGGCAGTAATGTGAGGACGTAGCAGTAGTAATATGGGCGTGGGGGTTGTTCCAGAGGGCTCTGAGTTGTTTATCCAGGCATAGAGGAGGGCGCTGCCAGCCTGCTCTCATAAGACCCATCTGGCAGCTCCAGCGCCTCAGGTCAGGCACATGCATCCACGACGGCACACACTATACCCCCAAACAAGGCCCTCCCATGAAGAATGCCTAGTGGGTCTTCCCAAACAATGACACCACATTCACTCACGGGTGTCTTCACACATAAAGTCATGCATCCACCTATGCACACAAATGCACTCACGTCCACGTACGCTTATCTGCACTCACATGTACATATACCCACAGGAGAACATTTTATAATGTTAGAGCAGTGCCCCTCATAACAGTGTGTGTACAACCTTTCTCCATGCACACCACCCCTCTGAGGATGGCTGGATGCATGGCAGGAACGTTAGGATAGCGTCCGTGCTCATTTATTTTCCCTTTGACAGCTATAATGCCAGAGCGTGTTATGGGGCTGTAGCAAATCTCTGTGAGTGGGCTGTCAGTAACGTTGAGGGCTTAGAGGGGGAAGCAGAGATGAGTTATGTTCTAATGGGAAGGCCCTAAGGACAGCAGGCACACGTGCCATTCTGCAGCACACCATAACCTCCATAAATCACCTTTATTATTAACCTTGATCATTTAAAACACAAGTTCATTTATGATCACTAATGTGGTACCAAACCTGGCCTTCAACTGAACCATCACCTTAGGAGCACAGTGTGTCAGTATATCATAGCACAAGAACTGGTATCTTTATCTTTTTACCTTGCAAATTATATATATGCACTATTACAATAATAGGTCCCTTTGAGAGATATGAGTAGAATTAAATCACATTCCACCTTTGTTCAAAGACTTCGCTTTAGTGTCTTTTAATGAGTCCATATTACAGAGTATTTTATGGACTACAGTGATGTTTAAGTGCAATGTATTTGCTACCTTAACAGATTTAGTTGCACCGATCAAGCAATTGCAGTATGAATCAAAACAAACATTTTACCATGTTTTAAGGGCCTGCTCATGCTATTGATGAATATGTCACTATTAGTTATATTATCAGGCAATTGGGATATGGACAGTATCCATTGAAAATAGCTGTTTATTATTATTTTATAATTATTGTTTGAATTAGGCAAAGTTACTCGAATAATATTGTTTTTAATGACTCCCATTTTCTAAAATGGATATGTAGTAGCAAAGAAGCAGATATATTATAGTGTCACCTGGGAAGAACTCTCAGTAACAGAGTGCACTGAAAACAATTAGATAAGGGATTCCCAAGCTCAGTCCAGGGGGACCTCTGTGTGTGAATGTGGCTCCAACCATAATTGAACTTCTTAAAGTACAACAATCCATTTGTTGTTTTTAATTATACACTTTAAATGTCTCACGACAGATGAATATATTGACTTTTAATCAGTCAGTTAAGTTTTCATGCAATTTAACATTTTGCACTGATTTCAGTCTCTAAAAATCAGTCCACAGTGCTGAATAGTGTAGTCACCTGATCATTGAAATATTAAGTGTGGTCCAAAAGTCTGAAAGCATGAGTGGAAGTGCATTCTTTTATAATGTAATTTGTAACATTTATATTATACAAACAATTTGAGTGAAAAGGTAAATCTTTGACTTTCAGAATGTCTTCGTTGTTGGTATTTCCTCCTTTTACTTTAATGACAGCATGCACTGCAGCTGGCATGGACTCCACAAGTTTATGCAAAACTTGATGATCCATGTTATGCCATGGTCTTTAAGTGTCCAGAAACGTTCTTGGCCTTTAAGTGCCCTCATAAATGTTTGATGGGGTCTAACCTTTTGTAAAAAGGAGTTAATGTGGTCAATGTCATACATTTGCTAAAATATGAAATAGTGCAGAATTTTAAATATTTCTAAAATACATTTCCTTAATAAATATGTATTAAAGCAGTAAAACATATCTTGTTTTACACTTTTAAAAATCCTACACTTCCAGGATTACATGGAAAAAAACTCAAAGAAAAAGTTCAACATGGTCTCAGACTTTTGGACCCCTATGTGTATTTGTGAAACATGACAAGCAAATTGAAGGGTATCAGCTTATTCTCAACATGGACCTGCAGTCATAGTGTGTAGTAATATAGCTGAGATTAAAACTTCCAGCTGCTAGGACATGCAACTGCACCATAGAGGAACCAGTAATTTTGTCCATTGTTCATATCTGAAGACCTCCTGAAATTGTGAAATCTTCTGCATGCACAGCTCATATTTGCAGACAGTACTGCTTTCTAAAGTTCACCCTGCAGGCACTGCATAGACCTGGAGATTTTGCCAACCTGCCCTATGGCCTTCCCACACTCTGGGAGACAGTAGTTTCCAACCCACTGTGACCTTTTGAAAGGGCACCCCCAAAAGGCAGAATGACATGAGTTCTGCAATCAGGGTGGCAGACCATGTGTCATGTGAGAGAGGTCACATCACTGCCGCTGTGAGTCTTCTCTGCTGTGCTTTTATAGAGTATTCCAGACTGATAACCTGTAGGATAAATGACTTTATCAGTCTGCTCACGCACTTTCACCTGCCTCAGCAGCACACTTTCCACCCCAGTTCCTGTTTTCTCACAATAGGATATTGGTGCTCATTAAAGAAAAATTGCTGGTGTTGTTACATTTTTCTGAAAAGTCTCCAGAAACGTTAATTAATTGGGTTTCTGTGAGAAAGTTGGCAATTAGGAGAACGCGACAGCTGAACGATCTGTGGCGCTGTGTTCTTTGATGACTCTAGTTTTTGGTCCAGTTAAGTTTTCATACCATGGGTAGGAATTACAATGAGCAGCACTGTTTGATTTAGGGAGGTCATATTAGTATTACCTATGCGCCTTAGACTCATGCATATTAAGTAAATGTACTCCTTCATCCCAAGTGGTGGGTGAAACCTTTGTCAACCTTATCTGCACAATTGCTTGCAGAACTTTCTTGGGAAGTGGCCATTGAGCTAATGATAATAGCTAACTTAGCTGGTGTAAAAATGGGGGTTCAGGGGTCGACTTTGAAGCTTATGTTTTAATGTAGCCGTGAGTTCCACATTCTGGCATCATGAATAAATCGGAGGAGACCTTGTATCTGGCTCACGGTCTCTCTATTTCATTGCTCTGTAGTGACCTCTCCTGGTTGGCAAGGCACCAGAAGGAGTCATGAATTTATCATAATTTACATTCACTTTAAGACATTTTGCAGAAAATCTTGTCTAGCATGACTTAGAAAAGTACATACATTAGGCTAATATGCCAGGTAAAGATGATATCAAGTAGTACCACAACCAACAGAAATTATATTAGCCCTATGTTTAAATGCTTTAGCAGGTGCTGAATAGGAAGCATTGGTAAATGTAAATGCTAGAATAACTTTTTAAAGTTCTGGGTGTGATTGGACAAGATGTAGCATCAACAACTGTGTTTTCAGTTCTTAGTAGTAGAGAATGGGCAGAGATTATGCTGCCCTTGTTGTGCTAGAAAGCTCATTTTCCATTGGGGGGGGCAGGACTGGGAAGAGGCACCCATTCAGGATGGGAGTGCCAGCCAACCAGAGCATGCGGAGCAGAGTGGTCTGGCAGGAGTGTGAAACTTGATAATTGTTTGCTGGTAGGAGGGTGCAGTTTCTTTTGCTACCCCAAATGTACAGCACCAGAGATTTATATCTTACGCAGGCTACTAATCAGTGGAAAGAGACAAGGAGAGGCATGACATGGATGTATTTTTATTGACTAGACACATGTTAAGCAGCCATATTCTGAATGAGTTGAAGAGGCTTGGTGGCACATGTAGGAAGACTGACAGGGAGTAGTCCAGTTGGGACAGCGCAAGGGCCTGGACAATGAGCAGGATAGCATACATAAACAATTGACGGATTTTCTGAATATTTCAGAGGAAGTAGGAACAGGAAAGAAGTGAAGACTGATCATTCCATGATTCAAAGTGTGCACAGCATATTCCCCTCCAATCTGTGGGAGACAGTTGTTCCAGTGTGGCTCATAGAACAATAATTCAACTCATTCTGGGGAATTGGGACAGTGCTCACTCTGAGCAACAGCACCACAAAGCATGTGAACGGGCCAAAACTTTGTCTAAGGAGAGAAGAGGTGCATTAGCTGATTCCCGCTGTTATAGTGTGCAAGAGCGACTCCTCTGGTCAGTTGGGTGACTTCATTCCACCTGCGCAGCAAGTGTACTCCTCCAGCACAGTGACACTGCTGCTCAGCTGGTGGACTGCAGAGTGAAGAGAAACAGCTGCTGGCAGTATGTGCTGTGGAAGACACTGTGTGCTAGTTTGTGATCGCCTAACTTGACAGAGGATGTTGCAGCATTGAGATAGGCTAAAGAATATGACTTGCTGTCCTATATTGAGAAAAGAAAAAATCTAGGCTAGAAATAGTAAATTCTAATTTTATAAAGGATGAATACTGGGCCAGTCTTTTCTTTTTCCGGAATAAGTGTGTGCCTGGCTTCCATCTCAGCTAACTGTAGCATCAGCTTGGACCTGGAGAGGACCGACTGCGCTGTGTCAGCAAATTGACAGAGATACTGTGGTTAGCAAAATATCAACCATATCGATTAAAATCAAAAGCTGATGAACTGCATTTGTAAGAGATCAAATACTGCTGAAAACTACCAGTAATAGTATTGCTCAAGCATAGATTACTCAAGCATACAATTGCAATAGTTATAATTGCTAAAATACTGAGGTTTATTTGTTATATTAAAGTTTGCATGAAATATTGGTACAGACAGAGGTATGCATGTATAAAAGATCCCCAAAGTCCAACACAAATTAAAAAAGTGATGGCAACTAGAAACAGTTAAAAATTCTAAGTTTTAAAACATCATGGTCAACTGTTTCAGAAGCTTTGGACAGATCAGTAATGACTGATGCAGAATGTTGCTTCTTGTTAAGTGCAAGAGAAATGTCATTTACCACCTTCAGTGCAGCTCTGATGGTACTATGTTTTTGACATGTTGATATAGCATTGGTGCATAAAAACTCCTTTTGTTGATCATTCACAAGAGCTTCAAGAGTTTTAGCCAGTACTGATAAATTAGATATAGATATTATATAATTAGATTTTTTTTTTTAAATAGCTAGGTCACCCCTTTTTAATAAAGGGAGAACAAAAGCAGATCCCCATATCCTAGGAATTTCCGTATTTTCCACTGTAGGATTAAAATGATATGCAAGAGGCTCTGCTACAAAATCAGCTGCCAATTTCAAAAAGTAAGGATCAATAAGATCAGGTCCTGAGGGTTATCTAGGATCTAAAGTTTCTAGGGCTTTATGAACTTCGGGGACAGAGGAAGGTATGAAATGAAAAGACTGACCAGTATACACTGGAAGGTCAGCACGGGTTTCACAGACGCAGAGCAATTGGAGTCAAACAGACAACCAGAAGATGTAAAATTCTTGTTAACACAATTATCCATTTTGTCATGAACAGCTACTGAATCATTCATAACAAAGGTAGGTACAGCTTGAGATTTTTTTATGCTTTTCCAAAATCTCTGAGGATCTTTTAGATTTTCAGTGGGGACAGACAGATAATATTCTGATTTGGCTTTCTTAATAAAAGAGGAGCATTTGTTTCTGAGTTGTTTAAAAACAAGCCAATCAGTTGCAGAACCTTTTGTCCTTGCCTTAGCCTAAGCCAGCTTACACTCATGAATAGTATCTGCTAGTTCAGAGGAAAACCAGGGGTTATCATGCGCCTTTAATCTGTATCTCCTGAATGGAGCATGCGTATTTATGATATGATGCATAAAACCATCATTAAAGAAAGTCCAGGCTGTCTCCAGATCAGGGATCAGCTCTATTCTACTCCAATTAAAATGAGAAAAATCATGGCAAAACCCCAGTTCATTAAAATGTTTAAGATTCCTCTCACAAATGATGTGTGGTTTTAATTTAGGGACCTTAGTGTTCCTGATAGCAGCAGCAACACAGTGGTCACTTAGGTCACTGCAAAAAACACCAACAGCTGAGAATTTATGAGGAACATCAGTCAGAATTAAGTCAACTAAGATGGACTTCTCTGGTCATTTAAGATTTGGACAAGTGGGTGAGTTAATCAACTGGGTAAGATTGATTGAATCACGAAAAGATTTGAAATCATCAGATACTGGCCTAAGCCATTCCCAGTTAAGATGACCAGATAAAACAATTTAAAAAATTTTGCTATAATTTAGTCTGGATAAAGGGTGCATCAAAGACAATGCATCATGTAGGGCATTTGGAGGCCTATAAAACAACAGTTATACAGTGGCCCTCAGCAATTTCCACATTCACTGCCAGAAATTCTAATTGCTTGCAGATTGATTCAGACAGAGCTACCCTGACATGAAATTTTGATTTCACATAACAAGCAACAGCGCCATCCTTCTTTGGTCTGTCAGCATGATAAGCATTGTATCCATCTATGTTAATATCATTATCAGTAACTGATTTTGTCAGCCAAGTTTCAGATATTACAACAATGTCCACATCTTTTGATTTAGCACATATTCAAAGGATATCCATTTTGGATCACAAGCTGCACACATTGTGATGAACCATATTTAGACCAGACAGAGATTTAAAATCAGATGGTGTCTGAATAGACTTCAACTCAGGGCCAGGGTTAGGTTACACATTGCCAGATATAAGTAATAGTAAAACAATCAACCATCTCTGTTTAGCAACATTACATGACAATTTTTTCGACATTTCATACATTAAATCTGAACGCGATCTGTCACTGGACGAAAAGTAGTTATTTATAGCCAGAAGGCTTTGAGGGTGGAGTAAGTCTCTGGGTAAATTCCATTATAAGTTCATGTCCTGTGCCTACCATTTTGGAGTTTGCACGGATTGTACAACAGCCAAGTGAATCCATAAGCAATGTCCAGCGGGCAATATAAATTGTTAGATGTACTCACCCAGGAACAATCGCTTGCACATAAGTTCCACGCAGACAATGCAGAAAGTAAAGTCATGAGAAACGCCATTGCCTGTGTCCAGAGAATGTGTGTGTGTGTATGTGAGTGCGCAGCAGGCCGAAAGCAGAGAAGTGGAAATGGGGAGAGGGGAGGAGGAGATGTGATGTGTGGCCATGTGGAGAGGCAGGGCAGGTGGAGACAGAGGTGCAGGAAGTCTTCATGACCCAGGAGAGTTGGAGAGATAGATTCAGAGGATCTGAGCAGTTATATCCCAATTAGATAGTCCAGGACAGAGATATCCTCATACTCTTCATAAAATAAAATGTTTGCAAATGCACTATGTAAATGCTTTGCTTTACTTCAGTATGAATGTTTAAAAAAATAAATAAAAGACTTGTTACTAAAAACAGACGACACTGACGTGAACTGATATGCTGATATGCTGCCATCTAGGATTCCGCAATGAAATACTATACAAATACAATGTTATACAAATTATGTTATGGCTCAGGAAACCCTGAGTATAAGTAACATTTTACGTTTTTAAAAAAAGATAATTTAGTGTGTTTGTAAACGTATATGTCACTGTACTTACTCTTGTCTGGACAGGTGAGCCAGCAGTGACAAAGGAGAACAACTGTCTAAATGCGGCAAAGGCATGTAACCTGAACGATACATGCAAGAAGTACCGCTCGGCCTACATCAGCCCCTGTACCAGCCGTGTGTCTACTGCAGAGGTCTGCAACAAACGCAAGTGCCACAAGGCCCTGCGGCAGTTCTTTGACAAGGTCCCACCCAAACACAGCTACGGCATGCTTTTCTGCTCCTGCCCTCCATCTGACCAATCAGCTTGCACTGAACGTCGCCGCCAGACCATTGTTCCTGTCTGCTCCTATGAAGACAAGGAGACTCCCAACTGCCTGTCCCTGCAGGCATCCTGCAAGACCAACTACATTTGCAGGTGAGACTGCTTATACAAGTGTCCTATGAGAAAAGTATTCCTGTAAGTGAGTCTCTGTCTACAGGTGTCATGTAAAACCAGCTACTCCTGCAGATGACATTGTCGCTTTGAGCACTGACTAATGACAAGAGGAGATCATGGATATATTCATACATTCAGAGGTCATCCCATTACTCGGCAGTCAGAGCATTCTTAAGTTTGGGTTGAGAACTGAATGTCTGGTAGAGACTGCTGTCTCCACTTCAAGACAAAAAGGTACAAAAAGGTTTGTGGAAAGATGAATACCACACAAATTACTTTTTTGATTTTGATTTTCATATTTTCTCCCTTTAGTCCCCACCCACTTTTACCTGCATATGTGACTCCTTTGATTCATTTAGCAATTAGCTCTCACTGTTTCTTACAGTGAATATGAGACACCATCCTCATATTGAGGTGCTGAGTTGACATATTGTCAGCTCAGAAACCTGCTTCAGAGGTTCCTACAGATGGTTGAGATTAACTGATTTACCCACTGTTTTACCCTGGCAAGGCAGAGGACCAAAATGGACCCAAGGCCATATTAAGTTATATATCTTCTGGGCCTCAAACTTGAACAACTACACCAGAGATATGTGCTTTCACTCTGTGCACCACCTAAAAGCCCATGTTATTTAGATGTTTGGATATCATTTCAAAAATTGGATCACAAGCCACACATTATGCACATTTTACTGAAATGTAAAAATGACCTCACAGCTATCGGAATTATATATGTATATTATATATGTCTCTTGTTGAGAACAGACCTATAGGATAGAACACAATCTGCTGGATTAGATTTGTTTTGTATGACAGAGGTCTTTTTTTTGTGTTCCTGCTGTCCTCAGACGTCTTGTTTGTTTAGAAACCCCCTGAATTTTCATTGGATAAATATTCATTCCCGCCAAAGAGAGTCAGGGAGGCCAGATAACTGCCTGTTAACCAGCCCTCTGGAGTTTCCAAATATATCTGACCTTAGAAATGCTTTGTTTGTTTAGAAGCCTTATTTCTGCAGTCTTGTATTGGAGTTTAGTCTGCAGTGTGCTGTAAAGTTTAGTCTTCTGTTAGAGGTACATTTTCATCTGTAGTGTAATATATGTGAGTGAGAAGGAGATAACACGTGTCCATTGTTGTTCCTCCAGTGAGAACTATCAAACTATCAGGCAGAGGTTCACCAAGCACTGCTCGTCACATTGAGGTCCACCCTCCTCACACTGGGCATCGTTCACAAAACGTTCCCTCAATTCTTTTTAATTTCAAAAAAGTTCAAAAATGTGTATTGTATTGTAATGTGATAAATGCCAGTTTTTCATGAAGGGGAAGTGCTTGTCTGTTCATGTTGATTATTTGAAGAAATGCCCGAGCAATCCCATAATAAGCATGCTGACATCATCATCATTGCTCGCCCCCGGAGGCACTATTAGCTAAGATCCAAAAGCAGCAAGTACATCATGGCTAAGTGTTTGGTTTGGCTGCAAGCATGTTGGTCTTTATGTATCATCATCAATAATCATTATCAATCACTATTATATATAAGTGAAATAAATGGCACATGTTCACAGTTAATTGAAATAGCATGGTATCGCCATAAATGAGGTTATTTAGATACATCAGTTAATATCCATAGCTGAGCTGTCACTGTCTCTACAACTAAAAAAATGAAAATCCACATGATAGAATTTCCATCACCATCTAAATAGTACATAATTTATCATTTGTAATTTACGTAATTTTTGTTTTAATTTAAAAGACGTTGCATGTATGTTTTCCCTCAATTTCTCTCCACAAGTTGAAGCTTCTACTTTGGACTTTGCCAACTGGTTGGTATCCATCAGCCTATTTTTCCACATAACATGACAGGTGGACATGTTGTCTGATCTGTCATAAATGCTTCTGTAACAGTAGGCACACAATGGTACAGCACTGCGGCCAGTAGAGGGAATGGGGGTTACAAGTGCAAGCAAAGAGTGACAGAGTTGCAGCAACATCATTGTAAATCAATTTTGGAAATAAAGTCATTTATTAAACATTTAAAAATCGAATAGGCTAATACCTAACATTGTAGTTCGATAGTTCAAACACACATACATTTTGTTCATGTCAAAAAACTAATTCAAATTAGGAAAAAAACATAACAGCCTAAATGTTAGCGGAAATGATCATAATTACAGTTTACCATCAAATTTTTTACACATTTTTTCATGAATGTGGCCCATTTTCCTGGAAATTCCAGTACTCTAACTGTACAGAACTGTGTTGCCCTGTGTTATACTGTATGGTGCATGGATGTGCATGGATATTTTTGATAAACACAAACATAGCCTAGTGGCAGAAGTCAAATTCACAGGCCCTAGATATCCAGCGAGATGACAGTTGACCGCTTAGCCTGCAAAATGGTTTGCCGGACTGACATCTTAAAAATGTGTAAGGAGTACTGTTGTTTGTTCTCTGATGTGCAGAATCAGAGATATATGGAAAACATTTCATTGACTGACACAAAGATGTTGGTGCCGTGAATAGTTAGAAAAGATCCTGTGTCACTTTAAGAGTGTTGCATTCTTTATCGTGAAGTAATGTTAGCATTAACGTGGCAACTGAGAACAGATAATGTTTTTTTTTGTTTTATGTTTGAAGAGACTTACTTTGGCTACTAAATAACTAGCTAAATGAACTACTGCTTAAAATGTCACAGGCTGTATACAATGTTTAGAATAAAGGTAAAAGTTTTGGGGATTTAATACCTTTTAAGGTATTGCTTAGCAAGCAAATTATCACTGCATCCTGTTTATGGAAATTAAGTGGCGAAAAATTTCCCACGAAGCTTTCTGCCACAGTTTCCTTTAATAAGGTGCAGTGGTTGCTAGAAGGCAGGTTGTCAACGAGACATTTAGTGAAGCCAATCACGAATATTCAATTACGCACCAGCAATGCAGTGCAACACAAAAGTAAATGGCTGTACTATACCACAATACTGCAAAAAGCAGCATTGCTCGCCAGTCTAATACTGTGTAGCTCTATAATGCAACACAACAATGTTATATAAGGCAGTGCAGTATTACAGCACAGAGGAGTTCCTGGGCGGTCGACAGTGTAACACATGCAGTGAGGACAGCTTGAACTAACTCAGGCTGACAGGACTTTCAGCCTTCGGAGGTGTTAACAAACCTTTCCCAAGCATATTAAATGAAGGCTCATAAAACAAACAAGCTGTAATTGCCTGGAAGAATATAACAGCAGACTGAATTTCTCCTCTCAGACATCAGAGAATCATCATCAATCCAGAGACAAATAACAGCTTAGCACAGAAGCAAACACCAAATAAATCATCATTTCAAATTTGGTTCTGCATTTCCAAAGAGAAAATGGAAAACCTCAATTAATGAAATTTTTAAACTGATACAGACTTTCCAATAACACTCTTTAAATGTCACCTTGGGAATCACTTTACAGACTTTATGACATTATGGTATATAAACATATATTCTGTTAGATTACATATGGTTAATGGAAGTGAATCAGACCTGATTTAAGAGGGGATGATAATGATTGGGCTGATTCGGAGACAGCTGCAGCCACTTCCAGAGCACAGCACTGTGGGATTGGATTGAAGCATTAGTGCAAATAAATGAAGTCTATTTGGACCTGGGCCCTGGGGTTCTCTACACAATTTCATGAAAATTCAACAGCAGCAGGGTAATTTTTGGCAGCAAGAGAGCCTTGTGCTTCCAGAGGTTTGCTGAGTTTTACAGAGATAGATTTTGAGACCAGAAGCTAAAAGTGTCCCTCCTCGCACTCTTCTTAGGTTTTTCAGAAGTACCATCCAGTTTGCTTAATTTTTCTGTGTTTTTGTAATTGCTGGCTCAGGGCTACAGAAAGGTTGAAGGTGATGATCCCTGTATCAATCACGATCCAGAACTGGGCAGAACTACGCTATGCTCTGAGGCTCAGAAAGATGCTGATCTTTTAAATCAAATACCAGCTCTGACTGTAGACCCTGGGAGGACAGTGTCCCATGCTCACCACCGGGGTACCGTACACTGGATGCTGGGGTCTATGAGTGGGTGTTTCATGGGGATCCAAGGTCAGACCGTAGGGGTTCACTATTTCCATTTGTTGTGGTGTCTTTTTCAGGTCACGGCTCGCTGACTTTTTTGCAAACTGCCAGCCGGAGCCTCGCTCTCTGTCCGGCTGCCTGAAAGAGAACTACGCAGACTGCCTACTCTCCTACTCTGGCCTTATCGGTGAGCCTTACCATAAATGTGCCTACTATTCTTGGACCTGGACCCATGCTCTCATTCTTTTTTAAACTAACCACCCCATGTATTATTTTACATTTATTTAAAGGTAGATAAAGGGAGAAATCAGTTCCAGTAGTCAATTATTAAGGAAAGTCTTGAGAGTTTTGATACTGCAGCAAATCTGCTTTTACAATCATATTTCTCAAACTGGGGGGTTTTTATTCACAAGATGAGGGGAGGGGGCAGTAAATGTATCTTTTAGAAGGGGTGAGTATTCAACATGTACTAATGTGTTTTAATGACTCGTTTTCTTAAATGTAATCCAAGGGGAGAGTGCTGAATGAAATAATTACTGCATTCATCAGCTACTTTGTCTGTCTTTCTCAGACACAGTCTGTGTAACCCCTTTTCTTATTTAGTTTAATTAGTTGATGAATTATAGCTTGATTATTTTGATTTTTAGTTTGATATGAGAATTGTTCAGAGTGGTCTGGCTTCTGGCCCACCACTGTCCTTACAGAAGTTACTGCTGAATATCAACCATATTCCTCCAATTGCCCCTGGTGTAACTGTTGAATTTCTCCAATATGACTTATTTTTTTGTTTAAAGTAATTAGTAGTTTAACCTGACCATCATTCCTACTGTTCCACAAGTCATTGACGTTTTTCTTTTGTGCCACTCCTGTATTTCTGAGAATCAGTGGGCGGACCAAAAACATAACTTTACATAAGGACATAATAAGTGTGGTTTCAGATCCATTTAATTTCTATTAGTCTTTTTTTTTCATGTATGAAATGAATCACCTACAGTGGGCTTGGGGTGGCATAGAAGTGATGTAAGGGTAAGTGATTAGGGTAAGGGCAGTGCGTGCAGGGTGCAAGACTGAGCTGAAAATCCACCGTAGCCACATGTTGAAGTTAGGGTTTGTTATGGCTTCCATTATAGAAGTGAAATTTCAGCGTTCACATCAGCCATTTTAAGATATACTTCATTTCAGGTCGGCAGATCAATCAGCCGGCTACAGTCCTCCAAATATACTTGTCTACAGTATTTCAAGCAATGTCAACTCACCACTGGGGCTGTTTTTGTTTCAAACGTTCTCTCAAAGAGCCCATTTCATACTTAAAGAGTGGTTAAGTGACCTCATGTGAGATGTACATAATCACACATCATCATGGCGTTTATACAATAGCAAAATGTAAATGTGTTACACAACATCAGACTATTCTTATTCAACTGTAAAAGTTACATTACTGTGGTTCTTCTTCCTGACCTACACAGAGAGTAGAATACTTATTATTAGACAATAGCAATGTATAAAAGTACTATGTCAGACATACAGTTTTTTCATATCTATGGCAATCACCAATGTAAATAGCATGCAGCACAACCCTGTTAAAAGTAGTAGAATAAATCCCACACAGTATTCCATGTGTCAGGATGGGTTTATGTTGCATGGAAAAAAGCAAAGGCTCATGTACCTCAAAGGCTACACCAAAGAGTGCTGTCTTTAAGGTATACGTGTTTCCATAACCTTGACATCAGTAGTCATGTATACAATTATTATTGAATTTAAAACCTTGGGGTTATATTGAACATAAGGAATTGCAGTATTTTGAAAATATAATTATATTATACTTTTATCAATGTGTTGAATTTGGAAGTACATGTAAACATCATTACGTGTAGCCTACAGATCACTATTAAGGGGGTCAACATGTATTCAAAAACATGAAATACAGTCTTTGAGAGAAGGTTTACCCCATGATGATTCCATGCTACCTACACCAACATAGGTAGAGCACTGTAGCAGGCAGGTTTCAAAGACAAGTGCTAAAAATCCGTCATAGTGCGGAGAGTCAAGAATTGAATGAATTTTGTGTCTTCTGCTGCTTTTGACAGACCCAAGTTTTGTACTTGAAACAGTTTCTTTATCATTAATTCTCTCACTGCCTCAGTGCTCTCCCTTTTTCGGGCCTCCTTGTTGTTCACTTCACCGCTACATTCCAGAGACAACCTGCCACAGAGCCACAGCACTTTTAATTCATTATGATATAAAACAAAAGGGATCTGCCTGGACATGTGCCAAAAGAACGCAGTGCCCTGAATGCGTGTTTCAGAATGTAACAGCCTGGAAATGTTTACTTTTCCTCAGACACAGATCAGCTCTCACATTGACTTACTTGCTCTGGAATCATTCCACTAACACCATCTTCACCTTCCAAAGAGAGAGACAGATATCAGAGCCCGAGGAGTCTCTTATTCTATCAAATCTGTGATCCCCCTGCAGATCAGTAAGGTTCAGTCAATGCAGCTGTACAGTACAGAGAAACCAGACAGAGAGAAGTTTTAAATTCAGAGAGAGAAGCCAGGTGCACAGAAAAAGCAATGTGTATAGAGAGAATCTGTGTGCACAACAAGAGGCCATGGGCACAGAGAGAGGTGGTGTGTATCGAGAGAAACCATGTGTGCAGAGAGATAAAACTGTGTAGAGTGAGCACAGCTTGGCCATTGAGAGAACAGAGACCACTAGACCTGGCTGCCTAGAGAGGTGAGGACAGACTGTGTTCCTACTGCTTCCATGGAGCAGTGGAAACAGAGCTGTACTTCTCACATGCTCCTTCTTAGAGATGAGTGAGTGTATGGTATGGGCAGAACAACATACACTTTCATTTCAAAAACTGAAGGAGAGTACGTGTATGTACAGAGTGGTTAACCTGGTGTCTGACTATAAAGGCAGGATGAGAAAGAGCATATGTTCAGAGAGATAAAGGAGATGTATTAGAGAGAGGGGCTGGATGGACAGAAATCGCAGGTATACAGCGATGCTGTACAGAGGGAGAGATATTAGGTATATGTATACATGAATTATTTGGGCTCTTCTCCACAGATTACTGCACCAAGGGTTAATTTGAGATTTAAATCAAAGGGAAAAACATGTAACGACCCCATATGTGCAGCGACATGGTGTGTAAAGACATTGTCTTGCCTCTCTTCCTCAGGAACGGTGATGACCCCAAACTACCTGCGCTCTCCTCACATCAGCGTATCGCCCTTCTGTGATTGCAGCAACAGTGGAAACAGCAAAGAGGAGTGCGAGACGTTCACCCAGTTCTTCACTGACAACAGCTGTCTGCGTAAGTCAGCCCCCCTTCCCGGCCAAAAACACTCACACACCCTGCATTCCCCCCTATGCCCCCTATGACTTGCCACTGTGCTCCATAAAGAAAGCTGATGGCTGCAGAGCACAGAGATAACGCTAAAAAGGCTCTGGGTTTTGAAGCCACACATCGCAGCTACATAGCTCTCCTATCAGTGATGAAACGGGGAAAAAACAGCTTTGTCTTCCAGGCCACATTCCTTATTACACTTATTTAATTAAACCTCAACTGATTATTAACATTTTTTAATAATTCAGCACATTTCATCTTCTCAGGAAGCAGGAGGTACACCCGAAAGTTTTTTTTTTTTTTTGAGTACTATCAGTACTAATTTTTATGTTGTTTTTTTCTTCTGTTTTTCCTTTTATAATGGAGACATAGGAATGTACTGGGAAGCAGTGGATCGGAGGATTTTGAAAGTGCTTATTTAAGTCTGAATAAGAGGAGTCAGTGTCACCTTGAAGTCTGATAACTTGCACTGCTTCTGTATGCTGTGGGACCTTCCCTGCACTGCAGCTGCATATGGTTAAAGAAATAAAGCAAGTTTTCTTGCAAAAAAGATAAAGTTGGAGTGCTGAGCCAAGACGCGTGGTTGATATGTGCACTCCAGGCTCTGGACGTAAATGAGGAAGACCGCTTCCTGCGAGGTTAAATCTGGTTAAACTGCAGCTGTCCCTCCTGGGGGGCTGAGGAGGAGCAGAGCACTCGGGCAGTAAGACGGGCAGCTCTGCGCTTAGGCCTTCCCCAGCCCTTCTGCTCTCATTACGACCCCCACGCGCTAACGAGCACTGACAGATCGGAGGCCTTGTTCCCAGACCTGTCAGCGCTCGCATGTCTCAGACACGAAGCCCCCTGTGTTCTGACTCATTGTGGGCCCAGGGAGGGCCCAGCCCAAAGACCCCCACCAGTTACAGCCAGAGCCAATGGTCTGATAGGAAGCCCCCCGCTAAACTATGGACTTGTCACACCCAGGCCTGCAGTGCTATGATCCTCTTTCAGAAATGGATAATCCACTCAAAAGAGCAAATATCTGCCTTTGCACTCCACAGGGTTTCTCCTCTGTGTAGTGGAGGGATGGTGGGGATGGTGAGCTCTCAAAACTGCTGTTTCTGAAGACAAAGAAAAAAATGGCACAATGAAATACAAAGTTTAATTGAGTAATTCATAACAGCAGCAAAAAGAAGATCCTGCTCAAATTTCCCCATGAAAAGATTGGCATAATTAGGTGCAACTGAGGAACCCATTGATGTCCCTTGAATTTGTAAATAATATCTGTTTTGAATCATGAAATCATTTTTGGTCAGGATTTCATGTGTTAGAGTCATCAGAAACTCAGTAGAGTTGCTGTAAAACTACACGTTGTTGTAAAAAATAACATAAGGCCTCCAAATCCGCTTCATAAGGAATATTGGAGTATAAGCTCAGTACAGACATAGTGCATAACAAATCACTCTTGCCAATCTGTCATATTCCATTAAATTTGGCAAGAAAATCTGTAGTATCTTTAAGGAAAGAAGGTCGTTGATAGACCAAATCCTTAATGTACACGTATACCATCCTGCAAATCTGACCTCTACTGTGTCTTGCATTTACTGTACCCTGGGTTGTTATAAAGGTTACGGCCGCTATTTTTCGACAAAATAGTCTGTGATTATTAAACATAATGAAATGCAATTATATAGCATTGTTGAAGTATGAAAAGTAATGTGAGTGGTCAGGCCATGCAATTCTTTTTTTCCTCTCCCAGGGCCTTAGATCAAAGGCAACAAAAGAAACAAGTTGAGAAATTCTTAGAGGAGTGGGCAATTATGAATGAACTCCACAGTGGTGACAGTATTCCATAATCACAGCTATTCAGGAAAGCCACAGGTCATCAACCTCAGTGTCAAGGAAAATGGGCATCCAGGACAGAACAGACCACTGTTTGGGGTCAGAGGGCACTGGCTTCCAACAGAACACAGATGAATTCCTACAACAGTGGTCCACACCCCCATTGTTATGTGTGAAACGCTCACTGTCATATCAAAATGGAAATTTTCAACCACCACCCATCTCTCCAAACCCATTCTGTCACAAAGCATTCCAGTTTATATGGTTTATTTTAATTGTTTATTTTAAGTGCCAGTTTGAATGACAGTACTACCTCTGGTTCAACGGTCTGACCTTACACTGATTGTTCATGTGTAAATGCTCAACCACAACTAAAAACATGGATGCTAATGATTTTATCAAACTGTTGAGTACATCAGCAGTTGTCAGATCTGTCCCCCACATTTTCTTGGTTTAATGGAAAACATTGGTGTGCTGAAACTAAATTTATCAATGCCTCAGCTGCAGGGAGCATCAGAATGCAGTGTAATATTTACCAAATTGGTGTTTGTCAATCATCAAGGTCAAACCTTTAATATTTTCCTGCATATCAACAGTGAACAGGCAGATTTGTATTTGCTTACAGCTGTGCTTCATTACTGTGCAAACTCTGTATGCCTTTTGTTCTTTGTTGTGGACATGCATTGCATTTTTGTGAAAGTCCACATCCTTCCCACTCCTAATACCGTGCTCATATTGATCAGATGTTATTTATGTAGTGCTGGCAGAACGTGCAGCCATGTCTGTTACTAATGTGATGAATAAAGGTGAAATATGGCCATATTGTGTGCAGAGGAGATTTGTGAGATGGAAGGGGGCATGCACAGACTCTCACAGCACTCAAAGAACAGCCCAGCATTTCACAAGCTCCATGTCTACAATGTAAGTGTGCCCCTATGCACCTACCCCTTACCATGTATTGCTAGTAGAGGTGTGGTCTGCATGCACAAAATCTGCCCAGTCTGTTGTAGAGTGCATAATGAAGGTGTGGTCTCTGACTTTCTGTTCAGTCATGGATGTGCCCCCATACACACAGAGTGATAATCGCTGTACAGTCTCTGTAGTGTCTATGAGATGAGTAAATCTAAGCACAGCCTCTGGCCTAGATAAGGGACACGTGGTTTGCAATAGCTATGTTTGACAGAAATCTGGGTGCTACAATTACCTGGGATTGTAATTTACCTGCAAACACTCAAGGTATACGCATACTGCAGCAGCTACAGCTACACTTTCCTTCCTTCAGTGATAACACAAAGACACTCACTTTCTGTATCACTTTCTGCATCTGTAGATCTTCAGTGGTAAGATTAACAGTATGTTCTTCATATAAATTCAGAATAAAGTTTAAACATACAATCATTTTTTTCTTGTCACAAAAACATAGGACAAAGATTTTATGGTCCCAGAAGATTTTCTTTCTTTGGAGATCAGCAGAAAATTAATCTTGGTAAAAGAATAAAACTAGCATGAATTATTCCTGCACTGGGAGACTGGGAGGTGTGTCTGTACTTTATATGAGACCTAAAAGTTCCTGGCCAAATTGAGCTGACTATTAAAAAATATCCATGCAAATTTCCCTCTTTCATCGGTGCTTTCTGTATTTTAAACGGGTTCAATGACCCAAGGAGAAAGGGGTAATTATTCTCTGTGCGGCACCCACTGAAGGACCATCTATCTTTAGATCCCCTGGTCTGCTGCAGGTACACTGCACCCATTATGAGATACTGTAAACAGCCACAATATCAGCTCAACTTTACGGTTATTGCCTGCTAAGCTATTCATATCCCATAGCCAAAATAAAATGATGCTTTATTTTCAAACAATTAGATAATTTTCCCAGTTGTCCTTTGACAGCATGATGAAAGTATTTTACCAAACATATTCATTAAAGGAAAATAGAAACAGTGTTTTTAATTTTGAATTTTAATTCCTAAACAATACTCAGCCATTAGAGATTTTGTATCATTTACTAAGATCTCTCTGGGCCACTCAGTGTCCCTCGGTGTTTTGCGCTTTATACACACAAATACACACACATATCAGCATGCATGCAGCCACACACACACCCACACGCACACATGCACACACACGCATGCACACACACGTAACAGAACTGGTCTGTCTCTTGTTCTCTCATCTCTCTTCCTCCCTCCCTCCCCTCTTTTTCTTTCATCTCTGATTCACTTTGTCTCCCCCTTTTTTTTTCTTTCCTCTTACATTCTAACTGTTCATGTCTCCCATGGCTCTGTACCCTGTGTGAGCAAGGTGTTTTTTTCTCTTTGCAGGCAATGCCATCCAAGCATTTGGAAATGGTACAGATGTAGGTGTGTGGCAGCCAGCACCCCCTGTGCTGACCTCATCCTCCACCTCTGCCCCACCCCACAAAGCCAGGGACAGGTCACCCAACTCATTGGATGCCTCCACGCACACCAACCACCTCAACACAGCTGATGGCTCTGTCTACCACTTCTGCGGGTCCTTGCAGGTGAGAGTCTGGTACTAGTCCTGCTATCTCACTACCCCACCCACTATCATGCCCAGTGGCACCACTGTGAATTACCCAGCCTAGTTTCTCACCTACCCAATATTGCTCCCACTATGTCATGACCATGTCCAATATCCTAGCCACTGTAAAGTAAACCCCTCCTACTACCTCACTACAACATCCTGAACCACTACCACTACTTCACAACTCCACCTTCAACCACTCCCACTATCACTACACCACCCTGTTCCCTTTCCAATACTTAACTACTCCACCTTAAACCACATATCTCAGTAACCTACCCTATTTCATTCCCACTAATCTAAATATCCTCTAAAATGCCCACTATCCTGTTATTACCATATGCACTCACTCACTCATTCACTCACTCACATGTCTCACTACTGTAGATAATTTGAATAGGAGCTGTTTTAGTTTGGAGACCAGAGAGTAAACCTCTGTAGTCAACACAAGAAAATGAAGCTTAATCTTTAGTAGATGTGCTGAGAGGAGGTCACTGTCTATCAACTACCCACAGACCCACCTTCTGTGATTATACCTCTAATTCCAATGGAATTCCATGTGGCCAGTTCTAAATTCCAAATTATGGCTGTGTTTGGCTGTCCTTCAGTTGAGTTTGAAGGTGGGGTGGGGGTTTGACGGCAGGCCCCATGCTGATTTTGACTAGGCTGAGTGACATCTGGTAAACAGAAAATGTGTCTGTGTGTGTGTGTGCGCGTATGTCTCAAAGCAGCAGCCACAGCTGTGAAAGGAACACACAGAAGGTCAGACTGAGGACAGGAGTGAGTTCCTCTCAGAACCCATCCCATTCCCACAGGGATACTGGCTGAGAGAGCTGCCCTGTCAGTTGGGTCCACACACTCCTGCAGTCAGAAGAAGATCAAAGTCAGTCTATACATCAGATCAGAAACTCACAGTCACCTGGTCATACAGGCAGAACGTCAGGGCTGTTCACTCACCTGATCACAAAAATATTACATTAGATTCGTACACTCACCTGTTTGTCCAGACAATAGAAGGTTAGAATGCTTCTTTACTGGGCCTAAATTCTCCAATAGAAAAAGTGCCTGAAGCCATTTTCCATATCTTAATGTGAGTAATACCCTAGACTAGGCTTGTTGCCCTTCTCTGCACTTTGCTTGAAAACTCCTATTCTGATAAATGGACACAGTACTGTAATGTGGGTAATGCTGTAGAGAACAGAGTGACCTTCAGGCTCATTTATGAGCCAAGCTGAGTGGCAACATCAGGGCTTGCTCTTTGGGAGAAAAGTCCACAGTAGCTGTCATTAGCATGCTTGTCCTCACGGAAACCTGCTCCCAGGAAGTCACCAGTCAATAACCACCCTGTGAGCTTCAGTTTGTATTGCATTTAAATGCAAATATGATAGACTGTGAAGATTGATTTTCATTAGAAACACTGGCCAGCTCAGGGGACATGCAGCATACTGTCTGTTAAACAGAGATCGTGCCGTGAGGTTGTGAGAGCTTGTTTAGAAAACCGCTGACAGGAAATTTAAGTGTAACAAGTGCAGTTCAAACACACATTTATAGACAACAGATCTGAATGGTTTAGAATGCCTCAGTACATGGCTTTTCTTTTTACATTTAATGTGTCTTTTTTCTATGCTTTCACTCTCTTTCTTTTGATTCACTTAACCCTATATATGTATAGTGTTTGTGTGTGTAGATTTATACCTGAATTATTATTAATGCATGAAAGATTGATTATACCTCCTCTCCAGAACTATTTACAAGAAGTCAAAAATGATTTTAGTAATTACTTCTAAAGGAAAAACATCTATGACTAAGCACAGATAAATCAGATTGACTGGGAAATAATTCAAGTCTCAGATTAGTTAGCACTCATGTCTAGGTTGCTAGACAAAATGAAGCTGATGACTGTGTGTTTCTGTTAGCTCTCTTTATGTGTGTGGAAAGCAGGTGGCAGTGAAAGGCTTTCTCTAATGACATGCTCTGGGGACGTGGCTGTCTGATTGGACAAGATGTCCGATCTTCATTTCAATCAGTCACTGTGTTTCTTGTTCGAAAGACACTGAAATCTAATTGCAAAGGTTCACTGATTATTTCATTGGGACCGTTTTTGTGAATCTAAAATTAATAAATATGTTAAATATATTATATTTAATTTATTTATAAATTACTTTTACTTACTTACTTTTATTTACTTATAAATTATAAATTTAAATATAATTTATTTAAATTATATTTAATTTTGTATTGTTTTAGATGTAATTATAAAACACATTATATTTGCATTCATAAAAAATGCTTTGCACTGTGCTCCTTATTTTCAGAGAGATTTATTGCTTGCTGAGTTTTGCTCCAAATGCTGTAATCAGGGTGTCAACAAAAATGTGTTTGTATTACATGTTGAAAACTCATTACTGGAATTAAACAGTGATTTAGCGCAAGTGATAGAGGTTGCAGAATAAAAAAAACATATGAAGTTAAAGTTGTAAGTAGATACAAAAATATTTTTTACAATTTAAGTGTGTTAAGAAATGCATGTGGTGTTTAAACTTGCAGTGCTTACGTTATAGAATACATACAGTAGGTATTGACAAAATCTGAGGGAAAGACATAATCAGCTAAATCAACTCAGGCCAGAAGCAGATACACCTGAGTTCTAATGTAAGTACATTAGCTAAAGGTGCAAGGGTAAATAAGAGAGCTCTGAATGAGTTCACTGCAAATTTAAACACAGAGAATGAACAGCAAGTTTCATCAAGAACACCCAGTCACAAGAAGTGTTCAGAGCATAAATTGATTGACTTTCACATGGAAGAATGGTGCCGCAGATAATAGCAGCATGGTATATGCAAGCTGTTCAGGCAGGACATTGGACCCAATTCCTTATTTAGTCACTCCACTTTTGTCTTCTGCCTCTATTGTATGTCCTTCAATTGTTAATGGATACAAGGTTTTAAAGTAAATACCTCAGACCTCAACTCATTAAAACAAAAATAAAATGAGGTTTCCTTAAAAAATACTTTAATCAAGCTTAAAATGTGCCCACTGTAATGAAAAATTCCTTCAGAATCTCCACAAGCAGAGCACAGCTTTCACCAAATTAGTGTTAATCTACATTTTGGTGGCACACAATAAAACCAAGTAAGGCGCAAAATGCTGACATCAAGGGTTATTGGATGATAATGATTTCTTAATCATTTTAATAATTGAGATATTTAATTTTGCAAACACATCCATATGCTATTTCAATTAGTAAACTATACTAAATGACTTTGATGATAAAAACCCCAAAGAGTATTGTGCATGTACTTTTGATGCTTTAACTGATCATTTGATTTGACTGCACCTTCACTCACTGATATGAACTGGATACCAAGGGGTCAGTCCTAAAGATGATAAATCCAGTTGTGTTGCCATTTTGCTGAGGCGGGGTTTAAAAACAACAGAGGGAAAGTTTTTACAGGGGACAGTAGAGAGAAAGAGCAAAGCTTTGATGTCTGACCACAGGCTAAAATCTGAACTCTGATCTGTGTTTTCAATGAACAGGCTTTGGCCTTGTGGCCAGTCTGTCTCATTTATTAGAATGAGGTTGGATTGTGGACCATATCAAAGGCTGAGAGAAAAGACCATAGTAACAACTTTGTTGAGAGCAGAAAGTCTTTTAATATTTCAGCTTACTCTTCTATGAAGTGCACTAGCCCATATAATGCTACTGTGTAGTGTGCTGTTCTCTCCTGTGAATTATACTAGCGCTGGTCACTCTACTGTGAAATATACTAGCCCAGATCACTCCACTGTGAAGTGCTCTAGCTCATGTCACTCCACAGTGAAGTGCACTAGGCCAAATCATTTTACTTTGTGGATACATTAGGTACTCCAGGTGCCCTCCTGCTCCCTGCAGAAAAGCAAAAATGAAAATATGAGGTTAAAACAAGACTACATCTGCACCTGTTCTTAAAGCGAAGGTCTGCAACAGTAAAGTCAGTAAACTGTGTTTTAAACAGTTGATTGTTTCTATTCTGCTTGTTGAGACTTGATGCTGACACTTTGTTTTTACAATAACAGCTGCACAACAGCAGGTTCACATAATTACACAGGTAATTAGTCCACATGAACGGTAATGGGTCTGTCATTGAGCTTCGTTCTATTCGCTGCCTTCTGTTCACGCAAACACACAGGCGTGTGCAGACAGCTACACAGCCGTGACATTCATGCACATGCATGATCACATACACAGACACACGTACAAGCTGTCGCGCTGTGCGGAGGGTACTACGCTGACCTGGGAACAGACATGCTGCACTGAGCTGATATCATAGTGGTCCATTCAGCCGCATTTTCTATTTTCCACCAACCAAGAAAACAATTAGATAAATGCTGTTGTGCCTCATATTAAAGGAATCTGATTGTATCACCGATGCTATCCATAAGTTTAACACAACTATTCATCACATTGGCTTAATAGTGATAATATGATTTATTACCTGGCAGTCTTTCTGTAAGAAAAGGACCTCCTGGCTCAGAATGAATCATGTTTTTTGGAAACTTATTCCACAGAAATGCTTCTCTTCTCCTTTTCATTTTGTGGCGAGTTTATAATGTTCTAAACTCACTGTGGAATCACTTTATCATGCCGCCCGTCTCCTCTCTCTGTCTGTGGGGAAAAGCAAGCAGCCCACAAACACAGCGCAGGATCATTTATCACACTGTCAAACCAGCCCCTCCACTGGCCCCCAACCCCCAACCTCCATTCATTTGCTTGCTCGCTCGCACGCACGCGCACAGAATGCACACAGCACACACCCACTGCTCCAATCGTCAGTCAACTGCCTGCTCCCACACTCACGCCCTCGTTTTCACTGCCCTGTCTGCTAGCTCTCACCCACACCCACACCCACACCTCACTTAACCAACACCATCCCACCCAGTCTCCCCATCCCTACAAGCTTGTTCTCACACCCTCACATACAAACACACACACTCAGAAAGATAAGCATGCAATGATACAAAAAATGGGAATTCATTATCAATGAAAGGTATATAGGGAACAGTGATAGTTAGTTGTAGGTCTCTGACACAAGGCAGCATTATATCATATTGTCTGTCATTTTATGGCCAGGAAAAGAGTTCCCAGACAAAATGAAAGAACAGGAAGTGATTTCCATTTAATCCTTGGTCTCAAAAGTGGCATTAAACACAATAAACCCAGGTGAAAATAAAGCCATCAAATCACACCGAGAAGGACAATTGTTCCACAGAATACTAGAAACCACAAGCTAAACCATAGACCTGTGCCTTGTATATGTTTCCTACTGCAACTCCAAATAAATTGAAATGTAAGGTGGTGGTAGTGCAATGCAAATGATACCAGAAAAAGATCAAGTATAACTGAGTGTCCACATATTCCATGTGAACACATGTGGGGCCTAGGGTTGACCTGAAAATTATTTTCTGTTTATCTTGCAACTATTGTTCAGCATGTGTCTTGATAGTACATAAAATACATTTTTTATGTAAAGTCAACACACATGGAAACCAGCAATGTGAAGCTCATGGAAAGTGCTTGGTTAAACATGCCAGCCACACGCCAAGCCAATTGCTTATAAAGAATTTTATAAATGCCTGGGCCTGAGCCGTGATCTTCCCTAAATTTCTATTGTGTCATTCGCACAACACGAAGTGATGGATTATTTTCATAACCCGCGCTTTATTTACATAAAACACATTAAGTATGTGTCAACCTATTTTCTCACTGAGAAACGTTTTGAAAATATTCTCCAGAAGATAGCAAACCAACAGCAGTTAGCTGTCAGCATCTCGGGCTGTAGGAGACCACTGCTAATCCCCACCTGAAACCAGAGAGGCTTGTGTCTAATGTAGCTGTCCTTTTTGTTTGGGGGAAATAAAAACTAAATGATTTATATGTGAAAAGGTTGCCAGTAAAGTGTCCATGAGAGCACACTTCAAGCCATTACCGGTGACCTTGTCCAACACAAGCCTCACACAGTTTGGTTACACTGGGAGAAATACGCTGACCCTGAGCTCTGGGCAGTGCAGCTGGGCTCTTGTTATGGGGATATCACCAATGTAACTTCTACCCCACATGCCGTCTCTCCCTCATGCACACACGCACACACAGCCACATGGGCTTTCTGTTTTATATTTATTTACCTTTTTTCTTTGTAGGCTCAGAAGCTGAAATCCAATGTGTCTGTGGATGCGGTGCTGTGTGTGGTAAGCTAGAAGCTTATTCTTTCCCTTTCCAACATAATAATTTCAAAAAATCGTCTTAGCCTTTTCAGTCATAAACCTCATTCAAATCATTCACACATGTTAACAATGAGAACCAAAGACACACATACATCTGAAGGATCTATCACTTAGTCATAGATAAATAAAAATCAATGATCATGAACTTGAACTATTCATAAACACTCTAGATGAAAATGAATATGATGTCAAAACCCATTTGGATTCTTGTGAAGCTCGAGTGAAGAGAAGAGGACATGTATGTAAGTGTGGCAGCAATGTGAGTGTGGTTTAGATGCGTGAGTTAGAGACTTTGATTAGATTACCTGGATGTGGATATGGATTTCATTCTCAGAAACATTGGTTGGATTTTGTTGCATTTGAACATGATCTGCACAGATATGATCGCCTGGATGTGAATGTGGTTTTCATGTAAGAGAAGCAGGTGAGGTTACCCAGATGTAAGCAATGTTTTTACTGTTAGACTCAGGTGCATTTACCTGCTCTTTCCTCCTTTCTTCCTGGCTGAAGTTGGCAAACACCAGAATGACGTCTCCCAGTTTGTGGGTCTGCCAGGCCGCTTTCTGTGCCTTATCTACTGCCATTTAAAGTTCAGTAAATGTCACCACATAATAAATCAACATCACTCTATCAAGTGACATTTAGTATTGTAGAGATAAAGTCCAAAGAGCTATAGAAGTGATGACCCTTTCCCACTCACCAGCAAAAGCCATCTCATTACTGTATTCAACATTTTCTTTTGAAAATTTGAAAGCAATGTTTATAGATTAGTAGCATATGGGTTCTGAACATATTATATTTTAAATTTAATCCAGGCTTCTGTCCGACTCTTGTGTGTTCTACATTTTTAAAGCCTAGGCCCTCCAAGTTTGTTCTGCTCTTACTTAGCCTTGGTTGCTGTTGGTGCTGTGTTCACAGGATCCGCAGATCGATGACCCCAGTCCCTCAAACGCGATCTCCAGGAACTGCGCCTGGCAGACGGCTTCCCCTGGCCTGTGCTCTTTGCTGCTCGCACTGGTCGCAGTGCTGTACTGCGTCCCAGAGGCTCTCCTCTCCTTGCGGCTCTTGTAGCCGCTTTAGCCTCACACATGGACAGACATAAATTTGTACAGAATTTCTTTCTGTTCCCAGTCGCCTGTTGTACTCCTTCATTTATAGTTTTATTTTCACTGATTCTCTGGTTTTAGAGGCTATGTGGAAGCTGTGTGCTAAAGTGGTCTCTGTGTAGCTGGATTTACTGTTTCTCTTTGGAGTTTTATTTTTTGTTGTTGAAGGAAACACTCCTTCTGTGTTTAGCGCTAAAGTGAATATTTGATGTGTTGCTACATTCCAACACACAACGGCCGCTGGACGTGTGGAGTGGCGGGAAGGCATCTGAAAACATGATGTGGGTTATGGGGTTAGGGAACTGGGCAAGAAGGCTTAGATCAAGTAAGATGGTATGGGAATGAAGGAGGCAATGTTTTTGTGTTGAGAAACCTTGTCTGTGGTGTGTGTGTTATCAAACAATATCCATCTTTTTCAACCTGACGACAGGTGAGGATGGGGATGAAGGTGGATGGGTATAGCAGGGCAGGGTCTGTGAAAGGGCAGAGATGGCCAGAGGTCAAAGGTCAGTTGGGTCCTTCACTCTGTCCTTATGGCTCTGCAGAGATTCATATTTGACCTGATTTAACACTCTACTTTTATTAATCACGTAAGGTGTTTAAAACAATCCTGCTGCTAATGAATCATGCCCAGGCAACATGTCCTCCACATCTGCCGATACATATCAGGACTGGCTCATGGCACGTGATGTACGCAAGTTCAGATGAGAACACAATCACTAACATCCTCACACAGTCCACTCAAATACATTCATACATTCTCACATATGCACATTGGTACTTACCCTTGACTTTGATAACATTTCATTCCTGTCACAAGAGTCAGGAACTAGGAGTCAGTAACTGTTACTGGCTATTTAGCTTGTCACAGTAGCTGTCATCTCACAGATGTAAGCATTATGGATGTAAATTTTTGTTGTTGTTGTTGGAGAGTTAGGAGTTAAATTGAATTATTCTATTCAGAATAGTGAGATCATTGTCTGTAATGATGATGCATTTAAGCTAATTTTCTATCTGCCATTGGAAATGTTCTCAAACCTATAATTCTCTGTAAAGACCAAGGAAGAAGGATGAAACCAGGCCTGTAAAGCGTTCCTGTGTGGCTCTGCTAACTTTCCATTATGCACCACAGATGTAGCCAGGCATGGATTCCTATAATGAACACTTTTTTAGAATGTGTCTCTGTAATTGCACATAAACACATAATAAAGCCTGACTGGCATTTGTCTTTGTGTTTTCTTCACAATAAAACTCAAAATTAGTGTAACTCTGGAAAAAGAGCTTTGGACTTTGGAGTTTTACATCGAGATCCAGTGGAAAAAATAAAATATTATTATTTTATTTCATTTGTTAGGATTTTTGTATGTCTGATGTATGTTTACCCAGACAATTACTTACAAAGTAATTCCTACTACATGGTAATATGTAACTCAAAGAAATAGTGTGAGGCAAAACAAGTTTTGAAATGGTGAAAATATGATCAATAACTGCCCACAATGAACACCCATCACCCTTTCGCCCCACACATGTCGCATGTGCTGTGAATAATGTCGCCATCACACACATCTTGATTGTTTAAACTGTGCTGCTTTTGTTTCTGTGGCTTTTAAGAAATGTGTATATTACTTCATGTTACCCAGCTACCTACTTTGTTCCTTTATATTTACAGGGCATTATATGATATAACGTGTGTGCTTAATTAATGCCGATGGGGAAAACCATCTCAGTGTTGTTGCTAATGAGAACACAGTTTGAGTGACTGGGATTCAGTATTTTCTTGAGAAATCTATATAGATAATTCAATCGGGCTTAACAATTTGTCTGTGATGACAGATAAGAAGTTGCATTCTTTTTGACAACATGTCATATTTTTTCTCGAGTACAAATTATGATTTAATTCATGAAATAAACTGAGTTAAAACATTTTTTCATGACTGTAGCTGTCCCACTATGTCTTAAACATAAATATTGTACCATATTTCCATTTTGGGATATTGCCAACATCACATTCATTTTTGTTATGGTAAATATCCAGTTATTTTTCTATTTCTTACAATGATGCATTTATTTATTGTGTTAATCTCTCCCATGCAATCATGGAGCACAGAATTGTACATGGATAGTTATATGAATATTGCATGGAGAACAATTAATGCAAAAAAGCAATGAGAAGTGTTTCTATAGACAATTAAAGCAGACATTTTTTTGTGGGCAGCTACATGAGCTGTTTTAATTGCCATGTTTTTGACAGGGGTTGTGGGGTTTTGATGGGGTGAGTGCAGTGGAAGCGGTGGGATCACTGAGACCGCTAGAAGGTCTGTGGGTGGGGGTAAGTGTTTGATATGCAGGTGGTAGGGTTTGGCCCAGTGGGGAGGGTAAGTATGCTATAAGAGCAGGGATGAAGGAATTTAAGAAAAAGCAGCAGGTCAAATCATTCAATATTTATATCTCTCCATCTGCATTGATTTGATTGTAAAAGAGGTAAAGAAAAGAATCTAAAATGTTTATACTTGTAAAACAAATTAAAAGATACTTCAGCTATTGGCCATATTACTTCTTAGCTTGTGAAAATGTACAATCTATTCTGTAAAAACTATCATTAAAATGTTGACTCATCCGACACCAGCGTCCTGTTGTCTTTCTTCTGAATTTGAACTGTGTATTTGTGAGTATGAGACTTGCACATTGAGAGAGAGATATGCAGTTTTTATTGTACATTCTGGCTCAAATTATTTCCTTTTGTCCTAAGGTGCTAAATTACAGTGAAACTTGGGAAAAAGATAACTAAAAATAGATCTGAAGACATGCAATCCTCAAAATGGTAAACACACAAAAAAATGTTTTAATAATAAGCAATTCGAATCTATACATACCAGTGGTGTTCACTCCTGGTCCTGGACAGGCATATATGGAGAGTGTATGTTGCTTTTTGTCGTTACTCACCACTTATTGAGCAAAAACAACTGATTACACACCTCACCTATCTCACCTCACCTGGTTTCTTTGGCCTGAGCTTGGGATTTCAGTTGAAAACAAAAACCAGCATGTACTGTGGCATGAGGAACACTAAGATATGTAGAACTATATTCCATCTACAAATGGTACTGCTTATTTTAACCTGTCCCCTAGGTCTGCAGACACAATGCCTTATCAGCCTCAGATTGAGTAATGCCACTTACATGGCTCTTATTGAATAACAGAATATTCTCTGATGTGTACAGGAAACCAAATACGTAGAAACGTCGTGGGATTTTATTATAAAGCATTCTTCCCCCTGCTGTAAAACAGGTCAGCACTCAATAGAAAAGTGACAACAAAGACAACATTTGCACAGGGAGTTGGCCTCGTCCTGAGGCATCATCATGTCATATAAAGGCTAATTTCTTCAACTGATCTGCAAAGCAGTGAGAAAATGAGCACAGACCAGGTTGGCTATGGGCACACAATTCCCAGAGTCGCCTTGCACTGTCAGAGAGGCAGCAAGCCCTCTCTCTCAAAGACATGACATACTGTGGTGCGACAGCAATCGCCCACACCCGCACAAACAACTGCTATGTTCACAGCTTCCCTGTCATCCAATTCTCTGTCAACTGGGTCAGCTTTATCACAGTTAAATGCACTGTAACGTATATTATAATGCTGCTGAAAACTCAAAACTGCACCAAGGGGGCAAATATATTAATGTATTTCTTCTGTTACAAATTGATGTATAAGCTCACTATGCCACTGGTATACATACATACATTTAGCACCTGATGATGTCTATGGTTTAGAGACTTCAAGCTGTCATTGCATGCAAATGACACACAACCAACTACTATGTATGACTGCTTTACTAAACATAACATTAATATGTCCCAAGCTTCATGGTACCATGAAATGAACAGGCTGGTTAAAAAGTATTGTAATTGCTACATGGTGAAATCAAAATGTATAACAAATATACAGCCAAATTAAAAAGATGAGTCGGTGTCCCAAACGAATGGAGGGCACCGTTTACAGCTCACAGTTACTACAACCAACAATGAATAGGATTACTTTTCATCATTCCCTCAGGTGCGATGTGGGCCTATGTGAAGCCAACAGCTTAAGCATTTGTAAAAGCCAGAGGAGCACATCCTGCCTGCAGCGTTTGAAAAATACTGTTTCAAATAGTAATTTCTAAATAACTAATTTGCAGAGATCCCATGGTGAGAGGGAGTTAAATGCTCAGTGTGAGTTCAGCATTCACCTATGTAGCTCAAAAGTTCTATTGAAAAGAATAAACAGGTTCACAAGCTAAAGGACAGTTCATGACCACGTAAGACTGTAGGGGAATTAAGGGAAGACAAATCTGACAAAGCAATCATCATCAATCAACATATGTGTGACTGCTGCAGATGGCCAGGCTACCACAACAGGTCAGAGATGGAAACATTAAGTTACGGATATATGATTATTCTGGAACCTCAGAGATGCAAAGCTCAAAGTCAATGTTTGCTGTAAACCCAAACAGAACACTCTAATTACTTTTCAATTTCAAACCTGATTCAAAAAGTTAAACATTAGACAACACATCATGCTTCCAATTCATATAAAAACAAAATTCTTGCAAAATTAGACAAAGGGCTATATCCCAGCATTGTTACTAAAGAATATAACTAAAAATTACATACTTGCTTGAAAACACAACAAGCTAATATAGCAGTTTTTGTACTTATCTGTTGTATGAGGCAAACTACTATTCACAAGTCAGCTAGACTGGAAAACAGCTTAACACGGAAATAAACAATGAAACTAGCAATGTAGCTTATTGTAATAATAAATCAAGATTCTAGCATCTTATTATTTTTCTTTATCATCTCAGAATAATGATCATTAACCCAAATCAAATCATCAAAAGGGTAAAATCTCCTTACATAACTAGTGCACATGTGGATCTAATGAAAAGTTGCCAGTTGTCAAAGGAGTGGTAAAATTCAATAAATATAGAGGTACTTACTTACATATAATAAAACACTATTTTCAAATGCAATATTTAATGAATACAAACCTAATGTGTCTCTTTGCCATTTATATTTATAGTTTATTATTTTATAATATATTTTATAATTTATAGGATTATTTTCATATTTAACATGTTTAACAGGCAACTGTAGATACAGGTGCGTACTTTTTTGGTTAATGTAAATGAAGGTTTATGGCTATAAAATTAGAATAGCAAATATAAAACAATCCAGGCAATATGGCTAAAAAAGTGCCCTTTGCCCCATACGATGTGTCTGAAAACAGGAGGGGATAAAGTAGACTCAGGGCAATAATTGCTCTCTGAAAGTGTGAAGATCATTGGCCCGCGGGCCCAGAGAAAAAGGCCATGCATGTGAAGTGTGCTCTCTGTGCAATAAGAGGAAATCACATCTAATTAACAGCACCTCTGCCCTTTCTGTGCCTGACACTCGGAGAGACTGTTTGGAGAGAGCAGACTGCAGAAACGCCTGCTGAGCCTGACCTTTGAGTTCTCACAGATCAGACCCTGTTTGTGGATTATTACATCATAGTTTTCTATTTCATATCTCAAATCACAACTAAAAGGTCATGGGCACTTTAAAAAGACCAGATTGTACTTTTTTTGTTGTCGATGTTTTATGACTTTTTCCAACTTTGGTTTCAAGAAGGGCACAAGTAACAACACGACAACAGGAACAAATGATAAAGGATCAAACTGGCCCTGCAATGCCGAGGCCCAATGAGAATAAAAGCAACCAAACAAACAAACCCAAACCCTTTATTTCAATTTTTTTGGTAGCTGGCTGTAAGCAGGCCAGATTCCCATTTACAAATGCTGGAGTCTCATTTGAACAAGCTTTTAGAGATCTCTGAGTAATACTCTAAAAGGGATAATATATAACATTTACATTCTATAGCACGGTGGAGTTTATTGCACAATTTCTAATAAAACAAAAATAGTGCAAAACTGAAACTGTCAGGAAAGAGAGATACAAAACAGTATTACTGTTAAAAACATGCAGTGTGCAATCCTGAAATTATAGCCCTCTGGCAAAATTGAACTGTTAAAAAAGAGATTGAGCATTAGTCCTTATGAATGTGTGGAATTGGATTTTTGATAGAATATGACAGAAGTGCTTCCCTACAATGGAATAGTGAGACAGACTGAGTTTCCTAATGACAGAGAAAATCCCTCCCTGCCTTAAAAGAAATAAGATGGTATGGTGAAGATTGAAGGACAATGTTAACGTTCACTGGATGTGTTTGGATTTGTAAACAATAATAAGAAAAATAAGTTTACATTGAAAATATACTATAATATGCAGGAAGTAAACACAATAATAGGAACTTGTAGTAATTAAATAAAAGAAATCAGACCATAGAACTTATTTTCCCTATCACTCAGAAAGTAAAATTTTGTGCTCATTGCATTAGGTAATATGAACTGGGCTTAGTTGAAAGTGGAACATTAAGTAACTTAGCTGTTGTTTGATCTCTTAGAATCTATTACATCTGTCATGTTGCTTTATATATACAGTCATGGCCAAAAATATTGGCACCCCTGCACTTTTTTCAGGTAATGCACCATTTCTCCAAGAAAATTGTTGCAATTAAATTTGCTTTGGTATTCACATGTTTATTTATTTTTGTTGTATTGGAACAACACAAAAAAGCAGAGAAAAAGCCAAATCTGATATCATTCCACACAGAACTCCATATATATATATATATATATATATATATATATATATATATATATATATATATATATATATATATATATATATATATATATATATATATATATATATATATATATATATATATATATATATATACTGGTCGTGGAATGTATTGTATAGCAGAAATATATCAGATAATTAATGAATCCCCTACATTAATAGGAGAATGTCAAATATAACTAAATTTAGTGATTTAGTTATATTCCTACTTCTGTTGGTCTTTTCCTTATCCCCTATTCATCTATTCCCTGTATCCCGCACATGCATGCGTTCGCATATGCAGACATGTGTATTTAACCCACTTTGACCCTGGCAAATAGCAGCACCTTACATGTTGCCACAGGAAACATTAACAAGTTCCCCCCTTCCTTATGACAGTCCTGTGGTGGGAACTTCCTTACTGTAAAACATTGAAAGCCACAAGGCTTTGGCAGCGGTGATCTACACTAGCAACTAGCAACAAGGGGTATTGTGACCTGGTATTTCTGTCCTGTGGGGGGTTGCAGACACCCTCAAGGACAGTGAGGCCTTGACCACACTTAGAGCCAGGCAGCTGGACCCCAAGCCTAATCTGCAGTGTAATGCGATCATTTACACCCCCACCAACCATCGGCACCACTAAATAATGTCACTATTACTTTTAATGAGCACCCATCTCATGCATGTCCAATCCAGCCCTCAGGGGAGGAGATGGACTCAGCCAGTCTTCCTGGCATATGAGCAGACTGGGGACTGACTGCCTCTGCAAAGACAGCTACTGCCTCAAGATCAGGAACACAACACACCAGCACAAAGAAGCTAGACCATCCCTCACAAGAAGGGCAAACTTCACTGCCACATGCATTGGACAAACAATGATACACTACCATGACACAATGGGCCAAGTCAAACAAGCTTTAAGAGCATATGCAATTCAATATGTCAATATTCAATCAATATGTCATTAAGTCTCTGTTGCATAATGAAACAATTCCAAAACATTTGAAAGAACGTCTGTCTCCAATGACATAAAGTACCCAAAATAACCATTGTAAGACTGTAAAGTCTGTTTTGATCGAAGAGCTTATGCTCTTACAGAGTTTGTGTTTTCTTGGTTTCCAGCCACTGTGCAAAAAATCTCTACTGACATTGAGCAATATAACCCAACACAATACACAATGCACACACTGTGCAGCACAACAGAACACACACCATAAATCATGATATACAATGCGACGTCATCCAATCCTTACGTATTATCTTGGACCTTAAACCTTTCCTTTGCATGAATACTTTATCACCTCCATAAAATAATTCCAACACCCATTCAATCAATTTCCTCATCATACTCTTATACCTGTGACTGTGAATGCCTGACACATTCCATGACGCAGTATGATGAAGATGCAAAACACGCGCACAATGATGCACTGACATGATGCGTTTTGGTCCTGGGGAGGACAAGAGCATGACTGAGCAACAGGAAATGGGTCACGATGATGCCATTTTTCCAACACAACCCACAGTCTCCACTACAGGATGGAATATTTGTAAGCAGCACCGGGGCAACAAGAGAGACAACAGGATGCCTTTTTCAGGGCTGAGAATGCCAGCCGCGCCCTATGAACGACCTCTAAACCCACAGCATGACCCCAGCGATGATCGTCTCACAGCCGTTGGTCACAAGCTGAACTGGTGCTTTCAGAATCTGTCAGGGGCCGCTTTTCCCCCCTGGTCCCTGGCGGCTGTCACAAAACATGATCACTGGAAAAAGGAGGGCCTCAGTACATGACTCAGAGACCCTCATTAAGACAACGATGACCCCACAACTCCCCAAAGATCCCCTGCTGTATGAGACGCAAGGTGAGGACAGGGCTGCCATTGTTCTGCCCTGAGAACAGTCTGGAACATGGTCAGAACGGGGGGTGGTCACTGTGGGTCTGGACATTGTTACATCTCATATGGCACTCACTCACTGAGACATACTTTTGTAGTTCGATCAGATTCCCCCTCTCTCTGTGATCCTTAGACATCAATGATAAATGGGAATGAATGAAACTGAGCGATTGAAACTGTGTCCATCATTTGAGCAAGGTTAGAGGTCCTCTGATTTTCACACAGCACAAAACTGAATTTCAATGACATCAATTTATATACTGTAACTAAAAGTGAAAAAACGAAAAGCCATTTAGCGGAGGGGAAACAATGTACTGAGGAGTTACATGATAGACAACAGCCAATCAAAATGCTGCAGAAGTGCTGGATGAGCTGGAAAGGTGAAACTAGTGGTCTTTTATCAATGTGTTATTTTGTCAAAAGTGGCTAACGGTTTTATGGAAGAGAAAGGAAAAAAAATGTGTGTTTCAGTCTGAAGGCCTCCCTCTCCCATGCAACTCTTCTCTGAGGATAAGGCCAAGGCCACCCTGTCCCAATAAACCCACATCACACCCCATTCTCTCCTGTCTGCTCACCTCACACAGTCTCAGGCTGAAAACACCTGTGTGACTCTTCTTCCCAGAGGAAAAAAACTCACTGCCTCTCTGCTTTTCTGTCATTAGTGGGGGCACAGATGCCGCAAACGCTGGGCCTCCTCTATCTCCAGCTCCCTTTTCTGTTCCTCTCTGTGTACATTCTAGGCTCTGAATAACTCTGCTTGGTATCTTACCTGTGACTAGAATTCCTACCAACAACAATCCCACACTAATCAGTGCAAATTAATATCTCAAAATAACAGCAAAATAAATGCTTTGTACTGTAAGTATACTACTTAGAAGATTCCTCTAAAGATGTTGACACAGGTGAGATTGGGAACTGGAACAGCTGGAAATGAACAGAAACACGTAAGAAACAGTATGTGCTGCAGAAGAACTGAATAACAATGAATAATGATTACCTGTAGAGCTGTTAAATTAGGCAGGCTGTGACACACATTAATCACAATTCAGCACTCAGCCCCCTAATGCCACAGAAACACAATTCTCAGGTCTGTCTGATGGACAGGGATTGGCACTTTTGTTCCTAAATTCTCTTGAAATATAAGCATAAGTGAGATTCCGTTCCCCAGCTCACCGATTCCCTCCCCCCTAAGCTCTCACATTCCAAACAATTAATAAAATACACTGAGCTGTCAATCAGACGCCTGCCGCCACCTCCGCAGTAAATCACACTCTCATTAATGTCTCATCCCCAGCAGAGCCATTTACAGAGTCACAGAGCTGGGCCCACCGAGGAGAGGCAGCAGCAGCCAGCGTCTCTCTCTCTCTCTCTCTCTCTCTCTCTCTCTCTCTCTCTCTCTCTCTCTCTCTCTCATTCTCTCTCTCAGTCCTCCGGCCTGTTCCCCCATAAAACACCTCACACAGCATGATCAATGTGGCCCGGAACAGAGGAGCCAGCCCCTGCCCAAGGCTCCAGCACCACAGCTTGTGCCAGAGTAATGGTGGGGCTGGAGAAAGAGGCAGGCCCCAATAATGTACCCTTTCCTGGAGAACAAAAGCCACTGCAGTCCCTGCTCAAGGTAAAATCCAGATCTGCAGACAACATCCATTAGTAAGGAGCAAAGACAACAATAAATATAAATTTAAGGTGCAAGGAGAAATGGGAAGGGAAAAAGTGATGTAAGGGTCCACACTGAAATATACCTGAATAAATATGCTTATTCTCACATTTACACACACACGTGCGCACCCACACACACACACACACACACACACAGCCGCACACACGTGCGCACCCACACACACAAGCACACACACACACACACACACACACACACAATCACCCAAAAAATCATAAAGAGGACCCCCTGTGGTGTCTGCCCTAAACAGAAGCATGCGAATTCAGTCCAGGCTGGGCTTTGATGTTTCCCCAAGTCTCAGGCAAATGGTGCTTTTTCTTCAGACAGGAAAATAAAATGCATACACCTGTCCTGACATACAACAACTACAAATGCAATTACAACATCATAAAGGTTCTCACATCATTGATGTTTAGACCAATATTGTTATTATCACATTTTCAACATATATTTCATTACTTGATGTTCATTTTGTTAAACTAATGTGAAAATGAATCAAAATAATTCTGTTTATATGTCTAATGAATGTGCTTGCAAAGTGAAAATAATTGAGATGCGGTGGGAAATGCCCAGACTGCCGAGCTGGACTGTGACCACACATGTGCCTGAGGCTGGAGGGGAAGCTTCCCACTGGTGGGCACTACTGGATCAGAGCCCAATCAGAGGAGGGAGAGAGAGTGAAAGCAAGAGTCAGTGCATAAGGGAGAAAGGGGCTGTGTGACTGATGTGGGTTCTGCTCCAGCAGAAGTCGGGGACTGTAGCAGCTCTACAGATGGAGGCCTTGGGAGAGACGGAGCTCAGGGGGAAATGAGGTAACTGTGACAAACGAGTGTTCCTGTCCATGTCACATCCATCAGACCACAGGGGGAGAGCGAGTCCAATGCAGCAGCAGCAATGTTTACCTTGTCCTCTCTGAGAGAGTATCCACTGGCTGTGCTCTGAGAATGTATTAACCAGCACTACTAAGACTAGTCAGTTAACTAACTAGAATCTAGGCCAGGTTTAGAAAGGTTAACCTGGTTTACTGTGGTTCACAGGTTTTACATAGTGAACTCTGAGACAGCATGACCCAATCACATTTGGAGAATGTTTCTGTTTCTCTCTCATTCACCTGTGTCATTCAGATATAGCCACACTACTTAAATTCTTCAGTTTTGTTAACCTGGTTTACTGTATCTATTCCAATACAGAGAGAAACTAGTTCATTCAAACTGAGTGCTACACTGGTATATACTTATTATAAAGCAATATTAATGGAGACCAGTAAACTTCAGGTGAGTGAATCACCATCACATTAAGACTAACAGTCCACTCAAGATAACGCCAGCTGCTAAAAGTTACATAACCAACACTGAGTACGATATTAGGAATTCAACATTAATTTGCATGATACTGTTCAAAAGGTTAGACCACTCTGAACTTCTCATGCATTTCAGTGTGAAGAATGATGCCAACAGCATCTCTGTTTGCCACAATTCATTTAAACAGCTGCCTGCAATAAGCAAACTAATGAATAAAGTCATTGAAAATCAGTGACGAGATTTGCCCCATTGATTTCCTCTGGGGGAAAAGTCCTTCAAACACCTGCAGTTTTGCATTGCTCTGGACAGTTGAGTGCCCTTCCCTCATTATGTTGTTCTCTCATTTGATTCTCTCCTCTACAAAGGAACTGTTCAAAATGTACTGAGCAAGAAGTTCATTAACCACTTTAGTATTCTTACTTTGAGTTAAACTCATTTAATTCCTTGGATGCCTGAATGTTTCTAAGCCAGCTGTCCAGCTTCATGTAACTGAGGTTTGTGTTTAGATACCCTGTTTTTATTTCATATTTGTAACTATAATAAGACTACAGCAAAGTACATCTTCACACAGAGACCAATTATTCAAGAGCACTGCTTTGAGGTGGACACAAGATTTACCTAAGGGACTGTACTACACACAGAATAGCTACACTGTATAACTTTATATAAAGTGACTGTATGTACATGAATATGTAAACACACATACATATACAGTGACTGCATGTACACAAATGAGTAAACACACATAAGGGGGAACAAGACCAGTGGAGGGAGTGTGATGCTCGGGTCTCGGGTCTGGGCATTCATGCAGACGTCAATTTGATACGTGTCACCTACCTAAACATCTTTACCTCTTTCTGCAAGAAAGGCCTCTTTCAGCAGGATCATGTGCACTGCCACACTGCAAACATTGTTTGAGAATGGTTTGAAGAACATGAGAAAGAGTTCAAAGGTGTTGTCCTGGCCCCCATATTCCCAAGATCGCAAACTGATTGAGCATCTGTGGGATGTACTGGAAGAAGTCCGATCAGCGGGGCTCCACCTCACAACTTACAGGACTTAAAGGATCTGCTGTGACCGCCTTAGATACCACAGGGCACCTTCAGAGGTCTGTTTTGAGGTACATGGAGGACCAACAGCATATTTGTATATGTATGTATGTACGCACTCTGAACATGAATACTCTATGTACTACACACACTTTGTATATGAGAACAGGAAAGTTAAAATATATACAGTTTGTGTTGGAAATCATCTTCAAATTAAGGCAATATGAAACATATGCTTCAATACACAGACCTTTCTCTTTATTACAATATTAAGAATCAAATTTTCAATTTTTTTTCTTTACATATGAACATCACATATGCCCAACAAAGAAATAATGTGTACTGTCCCTTTCTCATACAAATGCGTGTAAAATAGTAAAGATGTAGAATTCACCTGATAAAAACATTTCAGAATTCTTATATTTATACATTTTAGTGTACATACACAAGTGTGGCCATTTCACACATTACATTTCAAGACAACATACAAAATAAAACAGAACAAAAACACCATAACAGAGCAGCTGTTAAAAAAGCCCTCACAACCCCAAATACATGAATTTGTTACAAACTACTCCTCCAATCAGTGCAACAGATTATAAAACACTCTGAACTGGTGGTAAAGGCAGATGGCTTCATTACAGATTAATCAAATGGGTGCAACCAGGATAGGGGGATGAAGGAAAAACCCTTTAGTACAGGTGAAATCAATACAGGTGGCATGGTCAGAACAGGGTGTTGAATGTCATTTCAAATTGCTTACAAACAATTGCTGGTGTTTAATGTTTGTCAGTTCTGGTGCATACATGTAAAAATCACCCGCATTCAAACACTGACCTCTACAGTAATGACCTAAACACAGTCATAAATAGCAGTGGCAAGACACAGAGAGGGACCATCATCATGAGACAGGTGTAAAGTACAGTGTGTAAGCGTGTGAGTGTGTAAGAGCAAGAGAGACAGAGAGAGAGAGAGAGAGAGAGAGAGAGAGAGAGAGAGAGAGAGAGAGAGAGAGAGAGAGAGAGAGAGAGAGACAGATTTGAAAAGAGAGACAGTAAAAAAGAGACAGAAAGAGGGGACTGACAGTAAAAACGAAGAATAGGAGAGAGGCAGGGAGTGGATACTGAGATAGCCATAAAGACTGAGAAGCAGGAGGAGATGTAGAGAGAGAGAGAGAAAGGGCAAACAATTGAGAGAATAAAGTCGGCGCATCTCTATGTTCCTGTGCCATCCACAGACAAGCTGTTCCAAAGCCTTGGGGCTGATGGCGAGTATGAGTTATTCATTCAGATGACTGGGCTATGCCGATACTGATCAACTGGCTTGCATGTCTCCTAGCTGTGACAGCTCTCTGTCAGCTTCCTACCTGAAAGAATAAATAATACAAAGGACTTGGGGGGATCTAAGAGCTGCCGGTCAAAAGATCTGTTTCCCAAGCTGAATACAGGAAACCCAAACTTCCCAGCTCAGGAATAGTAATCACCATTCCTAACGGGATACCTGGAGAGTGCCATTCCAACATGATTCACATAACATCAAATTAAACTTGCCTGGCACCATTGTGGGAATTACAAATATACTTAAGTTTAATTATAATAAAAACAATGAAAGGACCCATATGCTGATCTCTAACCAGATCTTACAAAATGTGTAATTTTAGAATGTCCAGCATGTTTTTGAATTCAAAGCAGAGATTTTTGAGATTTAGCCCACACTCTAAACATATTCTAAACATACAACTATGGCCTGCACCCTTCAACCCTTCCATGCATTTTAAATATTGTGCGGTTGGACCCCTGAAACCTGTCAATCAGACAAAAGCAGAGCTATGAACTGTACATGGATACCTGTGTGTTAGCCATGTGTGGTGCTGATGCAATATGGCAAGTAGCGATTAGCAGACTCTTCATGAACCAGCTGGAAAACACATATGGATATTCCAGATGAATGAGTCCACTGATACTTTTTACTCACAATGACAACAAATAAAACATAAAAATGTAGACATACATCAAGTACTACTTCATTATAAGTGATTTGAATGAACCGACCCATCTCTCTATATTGTACAACCAGAAAAAGGAAAGGAAAGGAGAAATTTCCTGTTTTCAACTCTGATGTACACTGTAGATTTATGATATTTACACTGGGACAATGATTTTCAAAACAGAAAAGAAAAACAGATATCAAAGCAAAGTATGGAATTGCACTGGAACATAAAAACAAATAAACCTTCTATCATATATTAATAAAAATCAAGAACATCCAAAAAAAAAGTCGAATACATTGATGTCTTCATCTCCTTCACATTTGATATGAAAAATATCTGGTACTCACACGTAGTGGTTTATTTGTTGCCCCCAGTGGCTGTTGCATGTACTGTGGGAATCATTTCTTCACTGAGCTGCAGAGCTTTTTTTTCGTGAGGCCAAGCAAACCAAATGATTTTAACACTGTACTTCAGATGCTTTGATCACACAGCCATAATAACTACAACATTAAGAGTTCCACAAAACCAGAACAATGTCCTAAAATTAAACTCCACTCATCCAAAACTGGAGTTGTTTCAAAATTACCCCTGTCTGTCCAGGAATAAGTGATGTCATCAGAGTGGGACAGCAATAATAATAATAATAATAATAATAATAATAATTCCACAACAGAGGAATATCTCAACAAGGTGTGAGTGTACCTGGTCTTAACTACACACCCCAAGTCACTGAATTAACACATTTTTTTCATTAAAAAAATCATGCTTTTCTGATTCCTGTACAACACGCACACAGACACACTCACACTCACAATATCTCTCTCACACTCTCTCTTTCTCTCACACACACACACACACACACACACACACGCACACACACGCACAAACAGAACCTGATTCATCTCCTGTTTGTCTGTTTATAGACGCAAGTGTCTCTCAGGTCCCTACCGCACCTCCAGCTGGCCTCTTTGCAATATTAACCTCCATTTTAGTGGAGATCTGTCATCACTGTGATAAACAGGTATTTAATGGAGACCTCTCACACAGCTCTGGGCCAAGCTTGCATGCTGTGTGTAAAGGAGGTGCAGGCTGCGATTTATGAACAGCAGGAAATTGTGGGTATGTGGTAACCTAACGGAGTCCTTTTCATGGGCTAACTTTCAAACAGATATTGCAGTGTGACTCTGTTGCCACTGCTACACAAAGCCACATGAGGACAGAGCCAATCAAAAAGCATACATGGGGCATCCACAGGGCACAGAGGGGGCATTAGTGGTTCAAACGCATGTCCCCTGGTGTGGCACTGGGTGCTGTTTGCGGTTCTTCAGTCCTAGGCTCCTCTCTTTGAAGTCTAATGGTTTCTGTGGTGAGGTATCGATGAGGGCACTGCCGATGGCCATACCTGTGGAGAAAAGGAGAAACACACAGGTAGAGTGAACTTCAAAAGAGAGGAGACTCAGCTGAGAACACAGCACTAAGATGCCCGCACTCTGCTTTCTTGGGAGGGGGCTTGGGGGGGCATCAAGTATAGAAAGCTTGTTTCTTCTGTCAGTCTATACTTCAATCAAAGTTCCCCTGGATATGATGCATGAGGTGAAATGATGGCCCTGTGCTTGTATGTGTGTGTGCGCGTGTATTTGTGCGTGAAGTTTCTCTATGCAACTGTGTTTGCTAGAATATACTTGCATTCATTTGTATGTAAGAGTACGTGCTTGTACAGTAAGAGTCTCACAATGAGGTGATATCCAAGCATAAACTATGCAGTAGGGCTGGGGAGAAAAACCATACTGTTAATTAAAAAAATACATTTTCATGTAGTCTTCCCACTATAAGTGCCTAACCTAAAGACCTAAACCTACTTTCCAGAATACTGGCTACAAGCAAATCCTTTTGCCCATGGTTCCAAATACCCTGGCCAAAAGCTCATTGCTTCTAGACAATGTGGACCCAAAGTGTCAGAATACTGCATAGAAATGGATGCTATACCCAATCCTCTCTTTTTCTCATATTTATGGGTGGTTGCAGGGTCAATGACAAATGTTAGATGAGGTGATCCAACACTGTTGCAGTCCACAGCTGACATCACACACACACACACACACACACACACACACACACACACACACACACACACACACACACACACAGACACACACAGACACACACAGACACACACACATGCACACACTCCCACACAGACACAGAGAAATACACACACACATGCACACGTGCACAGATAAATACCCCAACACACACACACACACATGCACACACTCCCACACAGACACAGAGAAATACACACACACATGCACACGTGCACAGATAAATACCCCCACCCACACACACACACACACACACACACACACACACACACACACACACACACACACAAACACACAAACACATGCACACGAGAACTCACAAGTAACCGTGTTCATCAAACATTGAATTTTATATTGTTTCATTCCAGCCTTATGTCAGTTGGCACAATGACAATTGGCACTGAATAAGCAGCAAGGCATCATGGGTACTGAGGTGTGCCAGTCAGCTGAGTTCTGTTAAAAGCAGGCTACTCCTGCGATCATTTCCCTGGCTGTCTCACAAATCATTTTAAATCCACTTCCTGTGCTCTCCTGGCCATTGCTGCTCATTACCAAAGCAATACAATTAACTAAAGGAACAATTCACTGCTCAAGAACTGACCGTCAACAGGAATTTAATTTACTGCAAAAGTATGACGGCAACAATTTGTTGAACAATGTGAAATCCAATGAGAAGTTTTCAAGTTTTGTGGGTGGGTTCTTGTATTTTGGGAGAGGATAAGAAGTAGGGGTGTGTACGTGTCTGTCAGGCATGGTACAGTTATTAATATACATGTGGGCTGGTGTTACAAGAATGACAGTTTTATAAAAAAAATAAATAAATTAATAAAGAAATAAAACATTTGTCTTTGGAATGACAGTGGGCTTGCAGTAATATAGTTCTTCTGTGAATAACAGGTTAAAACACACTACATTGACACGCAGGCTACTAAATTAAATAATTCCAGACCTGAAAAAAAGTCAATCAGCAATACTAAAAGATTTGTAAACAAAAAACAGTCTTCTGGATGAACACATCTGTCCTTCTGTGCCACAATTAATGATGACGTTAAATAATCAAATTAGCGCGCAGGAGATTTCTGAACCAACGCGGGGTCTTCGTTAACAGAACATTAAACTCGTTTTTTAATGAGACTCTGTCAGGTGAGCTGGCGAGATGATTAACTGTGTTGCACTGGGGAAAACAGCACGGCTAATTAAAGTAATGTCTGTCTGACTTTAAAGCGGGGGTTCTATTCTGCCCTGGCAACTCGTGGGTGACTCCACCGGGGTAAACCCACAGCACACCCACAATGAGCCTACAACGCTGCAGCAACATGATAAAACTCCGACTTGGTTCTTGTGTGCCTGCTGCGCAGCCAGTGGATCTTAAATCAGTGGAACAGGGGAGAAACATCCATCATGTGAAATCAAATGGAGTTTAATCAGCCGCTACAACAGCAACACCAAAGCGTGCGTGCACATAGTCAAGCTGCAGACATTCTCTTCCAACATCAGTCGTCAAGCTCGTTATTTATTTTTTTTTACAACTAGATTGTTTTTTTTTCAGCAAACAACAGGAATGAATTCATAGTAACGTCACAATACACCGATTAATTTTCAACCTCACCTCAGCTACTCTAGTAATTTTTATTCACATGACACATGAATTCAGCAGTGCGATTAATAGAAATAAATCTGTCATCAATTCCTCAGTCCTTTGCACAAATGATTAGTATTGTAGGACTTCAGCATTATTAGCCATTATACATACTTGGCCACCCATGACCCTATCACTGGTTCACTGCTTTTCCTTCCTTGGACCACTTTTGATAGGTACTGACCACTGCAGACTGGCAACACCCCACAAGAGCTGCAGTTTTGGAGATGCTCTGACCCAGTCGTCTAGCCATCACAATTTGACCCATGTCAAAGTTGCTCAAATCCTTACACTTGCTCATTTTTCCTGCTTCTAACACACCGACTTTGAGGACAAAATGTTCACTTGCTGCCTAACATATCCACCCACTGATCTATCCCACTATCAGTGGTCATAATGTTATGGCTGATTGGTGTATATGTTATATAACTAATGGCAAAGTCATATGGCCAAGTATCAATTGTTTCTATAGAAGAGAAAAGAAATGGATGAATATAAACGATAGGCTATCATATACCATAATCATACCTAGCTGCCTGACACCTAGAATTGAGAAAGTCAATGAGCTAATCGTGTCATGAAGGGCCACTTGAGGCTTTTTGGAGGTTAGGTGTTGAGGAAACATATTGTAAATAGTATGCACATTTTTATAGCAATTGCTAGCAGATATAACATGGCTTGCTTCTCGCTCTCTGGCTTGCTTCAAGTGTACAGATTGGAACAGTGAAGCATTGTGTAGCTCGTTATTATGACTTGTAGCAATGTGCATATTTTTGCGTCAGAGGCTAAAATGGAAGGAGGTTAACTGAGTGTCAGAATTAAATACTTCTTAGAGATGTTCAATCTTACCATTCTAATAATGTGAATCTATAGCATATTATATACAGTATGGCATACCATATAATACATGCATCAAAATGTAAAATTAAAGTGTAAAGAATAGTGGTAAACCCAAATGCACTGGAAACCAGAATAAATGTGAGATCACAGACCATAGAAAACTGCCAGCCCTACATTTTGTTTTTGTCCAAAGACAGGAGGAATAACCAGATGCTTCAGTGATTATTAAAACAGTCTCCACTCCATCCAGTTCAGTTTCTAGTTTTTTGCTGACCAATCAAGATTTTTCCATTAGCGTTTATAGGGTCTTACACTTTTGCAAGATAAAGTGAAAACTAGAATCTTGGCTTCAATGTTACAATTTTATATTCGCATTACAGTGTAACAGAGAATTTTTACATTCAGTGATTACAACATATTTCTCTCCATGATGAAATTAAAAAAAATGAAATGTGTTTCCCAAAAGTTGAGTGTTTCCAGTCAGGCAGTTAACTTTTATATAGGCCGTGTATCCTGTAATTTTAGAATGGGAATAGAGAGACACTGAATGTGCTCTGAATCAAGCTAGACTGCACTAATCTACACTGTGAATACATGATGTTTTGCATGGTACAACCGGCTCCTAAATTATCATTATATGGTAGAAACTACATGTATAAAATATGCATTAAAAATACAAACAGTTTGCAGCTCAACATTCTACACTATAATGTTTACCCAGCATTTATACCATGATCTTCATTCATTTCAAGTCTGTGATTCTGATAAGTAGCAAATAAGTGAAATAAACTAACATTTTATCATTCTTTTTTTCTGCTGACCATGACAATGAGGGATGGATACAAACACTGTGCGTGTGTGCATGTGCATGTGCAGAGAGAGAGAGAGAGACAGACAGGAAGAGAGCACATCTAGACTGTGTTGTCAGGATGATCCTTTTAGTGCACTGACTCAGATTGTTCAGTAATTCAAATACAAACATCAGAACCAGAAAACAAGGTAAGTGCTATACCAGCACATAGCCCACCAAATAAACAAACAAAAAGTAAAGACACTGCCATTACTTTAGAACAGAAACAATAGTGCTAACATGATTCGTTAACTGTATGCCACATCAAACTTGATTGGTTTACACCCTTGGAACTACCCAACTTTTACTATTCTGGTAGAAATATCATTTATAACAGCCCACCATTCAACATGCATAGCTCAACACAGCAGTTAGTTACTGTGGATTTCATTACAATAACTTGCGAAATCAGCTTCAGAATCTCTACCAAGAGGAAACTAAGAACAGACATTTAAAATGGCCTGAATAGAAATTTCAGATTCATCCTCCTCTCAGTCACTCACACAGACACACTCATGAGTACACACACGAGTCAAGCCCACCTGTGCAGTCTCACAAACACACAAACTCACTCCATTTTGGCTCAGAAATATATACATAAAATGTTCACAATTGTCCTCACTTTTCGCATATATTCAAACAGCAGGCCCAGCTGAGCTGACATACTGTAAGCTAATGGACAGAGCCAGGATGAATAACAGTGAATGCCTGTGATGGAGAAGGTCTTACAGTGTGAGTACTAAACTGGTCTGATACAGATAGCCTAATTAGTGTGCAGGTTAAGAGACTACAAGCCTCTTCCCTTCCCCACAACTCTTCCTCCTCCTTCTCCTCCACCTCCTCATCCAACAACTTGGCCAGTGCCTCACTGCCAGTTGGTAAACACATTGCTGGGATGAAAACATAGGGCTGGGGGGATGGGGAAATGTTTGGGTTTGTCATTTCAGCTGAGATATTTCTCAAACTCTGCAGCTACAGCACTGTTAGAACTCCACAGGAATATCACATTAGCCTGCAGCCAGTGGTTTGATTCGCATAAGCCTGGGAAGCTGATTTGGTGCTGGAGTCCAATAGTAAGATGAGGTTATAGCACTGCATAATGCTCCACTAAGACTATTTCCGCACCACTCTTGGGGGCTTCTCAGGTAAAGGGGATCACGGTGCCGTACTGCTCTACGTGCATTGAAATACAATGAAGGCTAGGCAACAAAAAAAATACATCGAAAAAGTTGGTACAGTGGCCCCATGCCAGCATAAATCAAGTAAGATAAACCTCTGGAGTTCGAGGAAACATCCGATGTCTCTGATTTCTGACTATATAATATGATAGACCCCACATTGTCCTGCCATAAATTTTACTGTTAAAACAACAATGGAAAAATGCATCAACGTCCACTGCCATCAGTTGTTAAGTGGATAAGTAAGTTGCAGTTTATAAATTGATCTAGTGATATATTATGTATTTCAGTTAACATAATGTAGCAGTCTACCACCAATTCATCATGGAAATTCCTGAAAACAACAGAACCTATTGTGTTGTTCACCTCTTACTGACCAAGCACACTGAGAAACAAAAAAAAAAAAAAACATCTACAGTGAGAATCCTGCACAATATTCATCAACATGACATCTCTCCGAAATCCAAATGAGTCAATGGCATTTTCACAGCTCATCAAGGGCAAGCCCATCGCAGTGCGGATTCATAAACGCACCCATTTCTATAACCAGATAGTTACACATCTACATAATTAACCAATGAGACAGAGAGAGAGACATATACAGATAGAGACAGAGGCTATGCAGATGGGGTTGGGAGGGAGAACAAGGAGCAGGACAACTGTGGTGAGGGGAAATCTATGGGAGTGAAAGGTGATCCTGAACTAGAGGTAATGTGATTCGTGCACTGGGTTTATCAGCAACTATAGACAGAGACAAAGTGGAGGACGCCCAACTTCCTGATTGATCCTGTTGCACTAAACATAGACTGAGTAGGTTGAGACTGCAGTAGGCAAGGCAATGCTGAGACTGGGGCTCTGATGACAGAAACACAAGGAAGAACTGCCCTGCCACCCAAAATAACCACACCCATCAAACCCAAAATGTTTCACCTTCTTACCAAAAGCAGTATGGTCAGAGACCGAGACCATTTCTTTTTACCTGGACAAGCTAAAGGGTACTTCTGTGTTATTCTGAAGATCTTGACTCTATCCTATACACCCCATTTCACCCATTTCATTTTAGATTCCTGGACAGGGCATCTCTTCCCATTTGTTTCTTAACAGTGATTGATAAAATTAAAATATATTGCATGAAGTCTCCCACTTTCATTACATAACATACAGGGAAGAGCCAGCAAACCACTGAGTAAGCTCAGAGACAGGCCCAGTCAAGACATAAACACTCTATGGTAACCATACATATCATCTGAAAGGTATTGTCAAAGTCATTTGATCTGAGCAGCTACACTGACCAACAGAAACTGTTTTCACATTTGCATCATACATAGAGGATCTAAAGTAGTGAATAGCCTTACATTATTATTTCTGCTGTTTTTCAGATAAGTAGTATTATATCCAGTGATGTTAAACATGCATACGAATAAGTGAACTGCATTACTTGCAACACTGCAGATCCAGTAAGGAGTGCAGCAATGTAGGATCATTCTGTATCCCCCTTACCACCCTCTGCCTATGGTAGAAGAATGCATGAGTACAAGGAAGACTGACTAAGATGGAGAGATTCTGGGGAGGAGGAGCTATTTGGCAGATGGTGTAGGTAGGGGGAAGTGACATCACAATGCTGGATTTTGTGGTTGTGACAGATAGAAGGTGATTAGGAGGCCTTCCTGACCCCTGTCTGACTTCTGGATGTGTTATATCCTCCTTCTTCCCTTTGCCCCCTCCCCCTCAGCCCCCTAGATATAAAGCATTTCTTTAAAATTCTGCTTGAAGTCTGCTGTGCACTCTCTTTGAGCTCCCTGATTTCCCCCGTGAAAAGTAGACTGTTGTTCTGAGGAGTGCATATGGGCTCTTAGGAGATACACTCAGGTGGGTCCAGGCCCCTTCTTACAAAGGAGGAGGGCTCTCTGACTGAAAGGATCCATAAATTTGACTTTTTTCCAATTACCCCTATTCTAAGGCCCTGCCTCTAAAAAGCTTGCAGGTTTTTAAAAATGCAGACTGTGTCAGTCTTCCTGGAGAGACCAACGAGCTATAACAACACAGAGCTTGGAACAGCAAATATTAATTTTGTTTCGGTCAGTATTATTAATTCATAAGCCCAGAAACTACATATAAAATGCTTGGCTGTGACTACACCATTGTTCAGAGTTAGGTTCGGGTTTTAAACTAAATCTGAATTTAAGGAAGAGTTCACTGACTAATGATGATTAGTACCATCATGACCTTAATGATGATGATGACCTCCAGCACACTCTCATACATTCATAAAAAACCCATATCTGGAGCCTCATACCTATGACTGAATCACAGCCATGCTGATATTCAGTATAGCAGCATTCCCTCTCGTGTGATATTGCTTAAATAACTGTGGCAGTTGTTTGTATCTATAAACAACTGCACAACTGACTTACAAGTAGTTGCTACAAATTTTTTATATTTGGTAGCTTAGGTCATGTTGTTTATAGACTTGTTATTACAGGCTTACAGATGGTGAAACTGCTGCATCAGGAAATGGACAACTTGCCTTTGCTGAAATAATCATGCATTCTGCTCTGTATTAAAACATTTTTACAAGATAAAAAAAGGCCAGCAACTGAAGCTCCTGGACAGTTGGGTCATGCAGCAAGGCACTGCTCCAAAACACAAAAGTAAATCTAAATCAAAATGGATAAAGAACAAGGAAGTTAAAGTTCTGGAATGACCAAGCTAATACTGTAGCCCCACTGTGGCAAAACTTACAACAAGCAGTTTGTGCTTGTTCTAAACCACAAACGTCACTGGGTTTAAGCAGTTCTGCATAGCCGGGGGTTTGGGGTGGGCATTCCCCCATTGTGCTGTGAGAGAGTGATCAACATCTCCAGGAAATCAGCTATGGAGAATAAAGGCCTCACTATACTCCAGCTGAAGGCAAACTTTTTGCCTCCAAGTCAATGTCTGCACAAGCTAGTTGCTTTAATACTTTGAGTAATGTCATAAGTATATTTAACACCATGTTGCCACTAGATTAATATATTTTGCTCACTTCTTCAGCTGATGATTTGAATTTGTTAGAAATATTACAACTTCAAGAAATAAAGAGATGAAGACAGAGAAGATGACTGCTCAGCAGGGGAAGAAAAACGGAGGGGAAATTCATGATCCTTGCCAGACCAATACACTGGATGATAAGGAGAAGCACTTTTTTCTAAGGTCTGCCAGCCAATTGGATGACCTTATGACCTGTTTGACTCAATTAATAAATCTTCCAGTCTGATATCTAAACTTGCTGTTTCATGCAAAACCCTCCCACTGCCACTAGTTGACCAATCAATATGGAGTGCGCCAGGACAAAATGCTAGCCTTAGCACAACCAGGTAATAAAAACCTCAAGTGTCCCAGTCAAAGAGAAAATGTCATCAGATGAAATCATAATACATGCACAAACCAAGCATCTTAATTTTTTTTGGAGTAATTATTGAAACTTAAGGGAGGAATGACTTTTTTATGCTAGGCCATTGGACATTGCATTATTTCCTTTAATATGTAAATTCAATATGTTGTTCACACAGATTCCATTTCATCTAATATTATGTTTTGGTTGAAGTTATAAGGCATTCATTGTAATCTATTCCATTATGATATGAAGTGAAACAGGTAACACAGTTTTTCACAGCACTACTTTGACATTCAGGGACAGCATCACTGCGCCACATCAGTATTTTTAGCATTATTTTAACCTGATAAAATTATAAGGAGTACATCAGTCTACACTTTGATTTCTTACATAAATGTACACTGTTGATAAATTATTAGTGAAGATGATCAATGAAAGAAAACTCACTCTCAGAGAATTTGAGGGTGAACAAGGGGGATTTGTACAGTTAACAAGCAAAGCAAAGAGAAGAAAATGGACAAAAGGCTGGATGTGTTTGGACCATTTGTAGAGGGACAGCACCCAGAAAAAACAGCCGTTAGAACTTCAAACACTCTTCTTATATGCCTTGTGCAACACTCACAGGAAGAGGTCAAAAGAATGGGGGACTCACCAGAAGAAATGAAAGAGACCAAGAAAAATAAAAATAACCAGCTCATCAAAGATTCCTCTTCAAGAGAATCCACAGAGATAGAGGAAGATAGAAAAAGAGGAGTGAGAGAGAGGGTAGGGTGGGAAAGTGAGAGAGTATGCGCTGTCAGTGCCTGAGGTGACTTCACTCAGACACACAGAGATCAATGGTAAAATACTGTTGCTCCACTCAGTTTCTCTCCAGGGGAAAGAGGGAAACTCTAATTCACAGTATAGTTCCTCTCTTTCTCTCAAGGTTGGTATTCAGATAGCTCACACACTAACTGTGAGACACAAGCTCCCACATTAGATAGTAATCTTTACTTTTCCCATCACCTTCACAGCCACACAGGAATCACCAAGGGCCCACTGTCACAGAGTCTAGAAAGAAGCTGCTCAGGTTCCAAAGATGTTTTCAGCTGATGGGACAGTTTAACATCAAGTGCATATATACAAGGGAAATTTCCATTTCAGGAGAAATAAGAAGATGCACACAACTCAGTATGTCAGCTAGCTAGCTGCATGGCTGCAAACTTCAGAGCAGAAGGCTATTGCTATTGAAAATCACAGACCAAATTCATTCAAATATGCTTTAGGCTATGCTGAATTATTATAGTCATGAACAGATTGCTTTCCAAAATAAATACATAATATTGGTATATAAGGGATAATATTTGGAAACAGTTATCATCTGTTAATGATTAATCACTGATGCATCACCAAACGCTACCTTCAGCTTTTGGCACACCTCGAGTGCAGCTGTGCATCCTGCAGCTGTGCTAGTACCGCATAAGGATAAGGTCTAACAACTGGCTTAGTCATTCCAGGGAGACTACTGGGCAAGCTGGTTAAACTCATCAGTCTCAATAGTCTCTATTGACATCACCTGGTCAACTGGGCATCTGCATGTTCATGAAGTGAGCATTTATTGACTCCATTTCCCTCTTACACAGGTGTACTGCTGTCACATCTGCAGTGTGAAAAAGGTGAAAGCTAGTTACCATGTAAATCAAAGGACTAATGCATGACTAAAACCATATTTCAACTCAGCTAGAAAAAAACATCTAATTTTTGAGAAAAAAAAAACATTGTTCTGCCTGTGCTCTGAAGTGGTTTCACTAATTCATCAGCAAATCCTGAAACAAACAAATTTATCCTCCTCCCTTTCTCCCAGCACACAGATAGACAGACAGACAGACAGACAGACAGACAGACAGACAGACAGACAGACAGACAGACAGACAGACAGAGACTACCGACAGCTTGCTCTTTCAATATACAATTATCAAGGTAAACACACTCAGCTGTCATGCTGCACAAAAGACAACAATTAGTGGAGCAGATCCCATACTGTGGCATTTTCAAATTGCCCAGATGGCTGCCTCTGCCAGGAGAGAAAATGCCCTGAAACACTTTACAACAGAGGAGATGGTATGGTTTCTATATTATTATAATCATTGGAATAGTGGATAGAATAGAATTGTTTGCTAAAAAGGGTCTCGGTTATGTGATTAATGTATTTGTGCTCCCATCAGCTGAAGCATAATAAGCACTGCTGGCTTTTCTCTGTGCGGACCTGGCTGCATATTGATAGGAGGCACAGAGTTAGTAATGATGTCAGCACTGTCCTAACTGGTCAAACACGAAAGCATATTTAATCTATAACCCAACTTTACCTGGCCATGTCCAGCAGTAACCGATCTTCCTTTTTGTCACTCTCTCTTTCTGTCTCTCCTTGTCCTCCTCTACTACTTTTCCTTACCTTTTGCTCTTAGTGACTCTTGCCTTAACTGATCCAATACTCCTCAACCACCCCTCTTTTCCTCATCACTGTATCTCGCATGGTTTTGTTCTACAGAATAAAACCATGTGGCGAGTGGTGAGTGGTATCACACTGTGAAGCTGATTCTGAATATCCACACTCAGTGGCTGGTACATTTCCTTTACTTATGGGAGGTGCTGTGCCACTGATCTCCCTGTACTTTCAAATTAAACCAAAAAAAGTAGATGTCTCAACTTGTTTGAAAATAATAAAAGAGCACAATCGGTCCTTTCTGGACAGCCAGATCTCCTGGTGTGTATCTATCTCAAAGGCCAGGCTCTTTAAACAGTATATTCAAGGGCTAGATACAGCAGGTTTAAATATCTGGTTGTGACTCAATGATTGTGAACAATCAGACTACAGTTTAATTTGTTTGATATAAAAACAGCTTGTCTGTGCCCCAAGACATACAGGAGCAATTAAAGATATTTAAACAAAATGTTAATTGCTGCTTATCAGGTTCTATTTCATCATAGTATAAAGTGATTTGATAATTTTCTCTTAATTTACTGCTGATTTGAAGCTGACTGCTGTGGCTATTTTTAGTGCTGAAATGACTTGTACATTTCTTAAATGTTTGCTGTTCTGTTATGAACTTTCTATCAATAGATTCAGATCTTTTCTGAAATATAACAATAATTGTCTCATCACTTCACATCTACTTTCAGGGCCTAGATCTGACAGATTTTTTCTTTTCCAAAGGACACAGGCTTTGTTACTTCTACTCAGACCAAGGACTGTAAATTCATGCCCTTTAGATAGCTTGTTGATGTACATATGTAAGCACACTGTGTGGCCAATAGAAAAAGCTCTGGAATTATGTTTCTAATATTGTTTCCAGCCTGATTTCCTATATTGGTACTTTACTTATATAGTGGTGCATTTTTGCACTATACTCTGTGTGGCTCTCTCCTCCTTAACCAAACTGACCTTCTCTTTCTCTGTAAGTTCTTTCCTTACTAATCTTCCTACACAATCTGTGAGAATGCAGCCATCTATCAGACAAATCACAGGGTACTTCCTCTCTGCACAACTGCAGGGCCTCTCCTCAGCTTACATAGGCTGTTTAACCTTCTGCTCCTGAGCACCACCTCCCCCCTGAGATGAGGCTGGGACAATTGCCCCTATTTGTGAAGCTCCTGGGGGTACCATTCCTCTCCTATGTATAGCATAGCTAAGGGAAGTGATAATTCTATGCCTTACATGGGGTTTCAGACTAAGAGCAGGATCCCATTCATAATCCTGACTGTGTGATTCCCTTTTGTGGAGATAATAAGGCCTTTCAAACATTTTCTCTGCTGGTCCATCATTCCTCTCTGCCTTGTCTTATTCCCACATAGCGGTCTTCTCTTGACATCCAAATCCTGCCGCCTTGCCAAGTCCTTCATTAGTTTTCTATCACAGCCTCCATGATACAGGAGCTTTTACACCTGCTCATATTTCAGGCATTTAATAACACCAACATTATGAGCTCTGTCTCTCCACACTTGAGATTGTTGATATGAGCTAATAGTGATAAACTGTGAAGACTTTTCCAAACTGTCACAAATATCAACTGTGCATATTAGTAGGGTCATCACAGTTCTCATCAGATAATATCACACTGAATTTAGCTTATATTTAAATGTCAAACATTGTTTGTGGAGCATGCTGACCTAATCCTTACAATGGCAAAATAATCAGATTGAAAAATCGATCACAGACTGAAATAATTCCACAGATCCTCACCCCCTTGTTTCAAAATAAACCAACACTGAAGAGCCAATCCAATTGCAGATGTCCACATACAGATGGTATTTCACTCTCCAAATTGAACTGCCAGGCAGAAATAGATTCTGTGTCTGATAACTGACTGTTTTGTCTGGGTGGGAGGGGAATAGCAGGATGGGAGTTTTGAAGACTTCATGGCATTATAAAAGAATATACTTGATGCCACCCTCTGAAATCACTTTCCTCCCCTGACATGCAGATCCTCAGTTAGCTCACACCATTCTGAGTGGTGTTTCTATCCAACCCCATAAAGATAACAGGGTGGCATTACCAAAAACAATATGTGAGGTATTTAAAAAAAAAAAAAAAAAAAAACTTTCCTATGATGCATACCTGCAGTTAAAAAAAATCTTATTACTTAAACCAGAGCTTCAATCAGAATGAAAGCATTGGAAAATGAATGGTCTCTTGTTCCTGACAAAACATCTCCTTACCATACTCAGGTCACTGTCACTGCCTACAAATTTAATTTCATGCTCATACTCACTACTTTCACATATACCTTGTACTGACCAACAGATATGAAAGAAGTTTGACAGACCTATCAGCCAGAAACAAATGCCTGAAAACTGTGGAAACCTTATAGATATATAGTCTTGCGTGCTTACCAAGACTTAAAATGATGTACAAATAACAGGTTGAGGATTTAACTTGATGCTTCAAAGCAATGCATATGAATGGCGATAAACTGCCACAATGCATGATTACACTGTTTTGATGACTTGAGGGAACCTGTAAAGAAACCAAAGGCTCTTTACTTCCTGGCATTTGTGATTATATTATACCTGTCAATCACTGGAAGCTGACTGTTATGGAAGACGTTGCTGACTGAGCTGAATGGGGAGTATCCAGGTGTTTGGCAGATGGGGAACTGAACCCCAATTACAGGCCGGGGGAGCACAGATGCTAGCCTGGGGGATTGGGGGCGGGTGTAGCAAAGGGAGGACGCAGCTGAGTTAAGAGATGGGGAGGTTCCTTACCAGACTGGCCTGGGGGGGGCACACCTGATGATGCCCGGGGGAGGCTCAAGAAGACAGTGAGTACAGCCGCTCTGCTCCCGGAACACGGCTCTGTGGCAATAGGTTTAGGGGCGCCCTGCAGAGAAATTCGGAGGGGGGTGAGGGGATGGTTTGTTAATCAATGTGATGAGACACCTGCAGCAGGCATGCAAATGATGGATTAAGAATTACAATCCCAGACACTCTCCCTCTTGATATACATGCACCATCCTGCTACACACACATGAACCTCACGCACACACAAATACACAAAAACTGCATTCAAGTCTGTGGCTCGTTTTTGCACATGAACATCAGCATTGTCCTCAGCCCAGTCATTTATTAAGGTTGTGAGTCTATTAGTGACTCATGTCACATGATAGGAAAAGACCTTTATAAATGCAACAACAAACTGATCATGTTTCAGAAAACAGCAAAGGCAAGATGCAGTCAGGGCAGAATACAGATGAGTGTATTGTGTGTGGTGATATTTTAGTGACAATGCTCTTTAACACTTTTCTAAATTCACTGCACACAGCTTTTATGACTCTTCAAACAAAACACAGACCTCCACTTCAAAATTTCAAACACAAACATCAGTAACAGGACACAGTTTGGGATTTTCAAGTGTTCCTATTGTTTCTTTTCAGACAAAGATTCATATTTGTCATGAATAAAGGGAAAACTAAGCATTTATTTCCTTAAATGGACATTTAGCCCCACCAAAAGTTCTTCTAGGAAAAGGGACATAATGAAAGTTGGTGATATTGATGATGGGGAGTCAAACTGACCCCCAAATGGATAAATAATCAGTTCCATTCTTTATTGCTCTCCTAAGTGCAGAAGTATAAAGGTGCACTTAAATCAGTTCTAAAGTGTACAGTCTTTAGAAAAACACCACTCTTCACTAAGCAGAGAAATAGAAAAATTTTCCTCTAAAATGCTCCTTTAAAACTAGGCCTTTCTGGTTTGCCTCGCTCCTTAATGTGTCAGTGGAAAAAGCAGCGCAAGGTTGTTTTCATTTCCCTGTCACAATTGCAAAGCCTTTTCAGTTCCTTGTCGGGTGCTAATGGATTGAAGTGGCCATCACAGAGGTCCTGACTGGGAGGACTGAAGGTAGAATGACTTGAAGACAGACTGTACTTCCCCTACAATGCTTCTCAAACTAATGAATAGATATGGCTGACATAGAACAGAAATGCAACATTTTCATGTCACCAGGTCCAGGTGAGGTCTTGGATGATGATAACGCTGCAACCTGTCTCCACACTGCCAATAAGGTCATAATCAGAGATCCCCTTTCATTCCAGCAGGAACTGCAGAGAACCACACAGAATGGGCTTCATTAAAATTTCAAAAGGGGTTCAGAAAAATTGCTTTATCTGCCTCTCCCGGGTTTGAGATCAGGGCCCACAGTTTACTCATACATGGTTTACCCTCTTCATGCACAGAACAAGATCAGAGTCATGTGGTCCACCTTGTAACTGCGTTAAACCAGCTCTGAGGCCACATTAAATAACCAGATTAAAGATTTTTTTTTACCTGTACATCATTTAGTATAACATAGTAAACTTTACAGTAATTTACAGCATTATTACTAGTGGTAAAATCTGAGAAACAGTATAAAAAATGTTCCTTTCAGCCTGGCTTTAAAGGATTGAGCTGCTTCTGGCCAGTATCTGGAAGGGGACAGAGGGAGCTTGGCTGTCCAGGCTGGTTAACCCTTTGTATGTATTTTTAGGCCCATAGTCAGAGTGACAGGGGCTGATCCCAGAGCAGGGCAAGCTCTGAGCGCTGCAGCATCAAGCAAGCTCCTCTGACACAGGGTGATGGATGGAGTGGCCGTTCTGCTTCGCTACAGCTCATCTATGCCATCACCCACCAGCCCCACCCCCATCCCCCTCTTCCTCACCGCCGCCCCCTGGAGGTGACCCTCGTTTATATCCATATCCCACCTCCCTGCCTGCCTGACAGGGCTCTGGGAAGGAACCAATTCACATCAAAGCCCACATCGCACACCTGCAGCCAGGGTGGCAGAGAGCCGTCAGACACTCATGTGGAAATAACCATCACCTGCAGTGCCACAGACAGGGAAAAATAATGGCAATATCCTGAAACAGTCACCCAAACTATACTTCCTTAAAAACCTAAACTCTGAAATTAACTGTAAAATACAATGATGGCACTGAATGCTAAACACACAAAAAAGGTATGCAAATTTTTTTAAAAAAATCACACTTTCATTCTTGTTAAAAAAACAGAGTTTGGTGAGAAAAACCATGTCAATAATCTGCTCTATTGATCATCCTGAATGCAGTTTCAAATACAACAAAAACAAAAAAATCTGAAACAAAAAGAAAAACACAACAGTGCCTATCTAAAGGTAAGAAAAGAGAGAAAGAGAGGGAAGTACTCCTTTATAAAGTGGATGGAACAAGCATTTCAGCAGAGGGCCAACAGGCAGCCACACACTTCTCACAGAATAAAGGAGTCGCGTCAAACAAGCGTCTGTGTATTTAATGAGCTCTCACAGGGCATTGAGAATCCTAGCACAGCTGCATGGCTTTAGATAAACACACGGTTTCCTGGAGGGTGCTGCTGGTGTGGCCACCTCCACTGTGAACGTGGTCGCGACTGCATGGGTCTGCAGGAAAATACCCATTTCTGATTTCAGATTTGGCCAGATATGATCAGTCGACACACTCTGTACTCAGGGGGCGAATACAACTTTGTGTTCTTCTTGCCATTTGAACCATGAGTGTCCCTCCAAACCTTTGTACAATACATTCACTGAATGATCAGAGATGGTATGAATAATTACTCAGTGTGTGGATACTACGAAGAAGTAATAATAAGGGTGTTAATCCCCATGTCCTGGTCATACAATATTTGGCTAATTAAATCTTCACCCTCTGGGGCTACACAATACTGACATGCTTTGACTCTATGTGATTGTCACTACAATAGACATCTGATTTTTCAGGTAGCCACCTGATTAAACAAAAGCGAAATGCAATTGGAATAATAACATTTCAGTTTCTTTACAGGCCTTCCTAATGTTGAAGGTGGGCATGCCAACACTTTTCTTTGCTAATGCATTGCTAAAATTTTATGTTAAAACATTTTTGCACAATTTTAAATTCAAAGCACACTGACAGGATAGTTTTACACAAATGGATGTGTAATCGGTGCCTTTTTTCATCCTCAGACAAGAGGGCCGCCTCGCGAGGACACCAAATCAGACTGAAACTAATTACACAGTGTGCTCTGCCGTGCCAATTTAAAGTGCATTTCTTCTGCCACATCTAACGACAAGGTTATCAGATCATAATTAGCCAGGCTTTACCAGTACCGATCTGGGGGTGAAATAAGATTATAATCAATTAAAATGTCTGTGGCTTTAAAGGGGTCTGAATGTGTATGAAAGCTGCAGTCAGATTAATTTCAAAGGAGCACTGTTGGATGATTTGACTGACACACCACTATGTCACAGAACAAAGATACAACCCTTAATATAAGCATCACAACCACAAAAGAAAAAAAAAAAAAAACTTTGATTCTACTGACACAAGATTTCCTTTCTTCTTTGCTGCAATGAAACCTGGAGAGCAAATGGCTTGTGGGTTATTGACTGTTTTTGAACCTGATACCAGATATCCCTGGAGAGACATGAGGAACAGGAGGTCATGTGACCGCAGGGGTCACATGGCCGGACCTTGTTTACACTGGTACTGTCGAGAGGATGAGAGGGAGATGGACACTGTTTGCTGGTCAGCGTCCCAACAGGCCTGCTGAGACCTGACTTCTAGCTCTGTTCTTATGACTGAGTACAGCCCCACTGGTAACAGACACACTCTCTTTCCACACATTTCTTTGTGAATATTCATAAAGTGTACCAGCAACTACTATAACCAACTGTAATCTCTAAGAGTAAGGGTGGAATACAGCAGTCAACCATTTTGGTGACTATAGAAAATCTGTAGCTTCATTTTATCACAATCTCTGTGGAGGGGTGAGTGTTGGCATGAGAAAGGAGACTTAAAGTTAGATCAGAGCCTCTCTTTGTACTGAAAGAGTCCTTTATAGAGATACTATGCAGCTATCTCTTTCTACCCTATAGCTCAACTAGTCACTGCCCAGCAACTGTGCGTCTGGCAAAATATGCCTGTATAACACAATACAAGAGGTATATTCACTTCTCATCTCTTTGTGGTGACAGGAAGCAAACAGTGCACCATATTACAGCCTGACCCCTGAGCACAAGTATGTCCATAAACTGATTCACCTTATCAAATGAAGACAACAGTAAAGACATGCAAACTTTATTGATGTCTGTGGGCAAAAAGAAAAAAAAAATAAAGAGAAGACGAGGGGAGCGCATAACTATGAGAGTTTTTTTAAATGAACCTCACACATCAAAATAACCAACCATTTTCAAGAAGCAATTAAGACACAACACTGCCAAGCAACCTCAACAGAGTTTCTGATCATTACCAACATGGAAGCAATCAGGTTCTCAATTCCTTCCCCTTAGCAGCAATGCTGTAATCTACAGCAACCACATTTAATCTTACAGACCGCTACACAGGCCTCTGCGCCTCATATTAGTTTTGCTTTATAGGACTATTAGCTATTATAATGGAATTACACTTCTGCAGCACATGCATCAATAAGCCTGGATGGGTCCCTTCAAACATTTTAATTCAAATAAAACTGGAAATTTTACCTGCTAAAGCTTCTTCTGAGAGTTAACCAAACCCAGAATGTTCACCCTGCTAATGTTCCCAGCAGACTGAGGCACTGAGAATGTGCATATTCCTCCTAATGCTCCCTCTTCAGTCAGAGGCTCCCCAGTCATATGAAAGGTTAGTAACACAGGGACGTGTTAGAGGCATTGGTTATTGGTGTTACTAAAGGAAAACAGTAGTGGGACTGAGGCAGGTCTGAGACGAGGCTGTAATGCACTGCCTAAGCTGGTATCTGTGCGGATGGGGGTGGGTATACCAGACAGCAGTGACCACAAGGAACAAGCTGCTCCCTCAGGAGGTTGGGGTGGGGAAGGTTCCTGTTAATGTCAGGGATCACTTTTCAGCACCATTAAATCCTCGTGCTCGATGACAGCCCTGACCTGGCCTCTGATCCTGCATGCATACACACCACACACGCACAGTCTCATTCACCAGAGAAATTTCCTCCAGGAAACGAGTGGTTAATGGACCTGACCCTCCCCAATTTCCTGCCTGGATTAATTTATCCACCCAGCACTCAATTATATAGAGCCAGACACCCCAAAACACTCACTCTCTCTGTCTCACACAGCCACACAAACATGTGCGCGCGCACGAGCATGTGTGTGCACACGCACACGCACACACACGCACACACACACACACACACACAAACCACACTCAAAATAAAGAAAGTGACAGATTAGAAGACCACCAGCAGGTAACTGATTTGAGGATCCAAATATTTTATCAGTTTAATTCTGATATTCATTAATAGGTCATTATAAAAACTACACCTTCAAGACACTGGACTGCTACAGTGGTGAAGAGGAAATGGGAATGATGGACTACCAGTGAGGATTAATATCAAAATAAAGCAGCGATCTGCGCTTTGAGAGTGGGGACTCTGTCCAAATTAATTAGGAGAAGCACCACACAAGTATAAATCACCGGCGCCGGGTGGGGGGAGGGTAATCTCTGGACAATTTGTGGACATTTAAAGTGGGGTCTGCAGAGACACATTGGCTCGCCACTGGCTTGGGCCTTTCACTGTCAGCTTGATTACTTTCTGTTATTTGACATAATTGATTTAATAATGAGGGCTACAATTCAATAGCAGGCCAGGAAGGAGTGGGGATGGGAAAGGGGAGGGGATACCTGTTGACAGGAGGAAAAACAATAACCACGGTCTTTGACTGTGGTAGAAAAGACTGCCTATTCATTATACATTGCATTACATAGGGAGTCAGACTTAGGCTGACCTGTGAGGCTAACTCCCTGCATAGTGCACTATATAGTGAAAAAACTGTCATTTCCAGCAGAGCAATGCTTCTCCTACGGCAACCAAATGAACATTTTTCTCCATCATGATGAAGAAGTGCAAGTGAGTGTAGCGGTGTGTGGCTGCCCTCTGCTCAGCTCTGCATTGTGTGGTAAATGATCAGTCCTCAGAAGTGTCTTTAGCATCTGTGGTTCATTGTCACCACAGTGACGATGATGACCCTGATACACAAAGGTGGCTGCCAGAACTCTCGCAGTTACAGTTACAGAAATACCATACGCACGCTGGGATAATGTCAGCAGACTGGGACATTTTATATAAAGATGACGTGTACCTGATACACAAAGGCAACCATCAGAACTCTCACAGTTACAGTTACGGAAACAACATACACACTAAAACCAAAAAGAAAATGATTAGCAACAGCTTGTGATGGCTATGTAGCTAGCAGCAAATAAAGCTAACCTGAGATAAAAGCTACAGTTAGCTGAACGGATACACAAGATTCTAACTAGATACTGCAGCGTAATAAGATATAAACCCAAAATTTTACCCAAAATTCATTCTAGTGGAAATAAATATTACACAGATAGCTTGCCACAATATATTTTGCATATGAACATATTATTAAATACAGTTATTCATTTCATCTAACAATTTAGGACATTTTATGAAGGTGCTTCCAAACTACGCTTCCTACTTCTGGGATAGTGTCAGCAGATTGGGAAGAGAGTTAGGGGGCTATCAGTCTGCTGGGGGTCATGAGGACATCCCAGCAGGAAGCGAGGAACACAATAGGGTCATGGCAAGGGGACTCACTGTTCACTGGTACTCTCTGTTACATGAGCTGAGAGAAACAATGCCTACATGCACCTGAGCAGGGTCTTCCCAGTTTGCTCACATGAAATGAAAAACCCAGGTGCAAATAGGCTCCCTGCTTTCTTTTTGCTGTACTCACATCACAGCAGGAAGGGGTCTGCAAAACTGTGACTGACCAAAGGAAAACCAGCCAGAGCTTTCCAGCCTCAGGTTCTACATGGGTAAGTACAGTGATTACACATTTGCAAATGGACTCAATTGCTACATTTTCACTAAGGGAAAATCTCTTCCCACTGTGTGACTGTGACTGTGATTTGCTCCAAGCTTAAATAAAAATGCTTTTTGGGAGATGGAGCCTGCTGGAGGGTCAGAGTAGGAGGAGTCCTTGCGTTTGCTATGTTGGGGTGATTTTGGTGTGGTGCTCTGCTTCTCATCAGAAGTTGAGAGAGGGGCTCTTAAATGGCATTTCCTATGACAGGCCATTCATGCAAGCACTGCTTTCTGATGCTGTTTTTCACTAACGCTAACTGGATGCAGCATTATCTGAGCAATAGCTGTCCCTTTGAGAAGAAAAGTGGCTGTTGCTGAAGCTCTTAAATGTTTTTCAAAGTGATGGCTAAATTGTCTCTTGGGCGATGGCACAGGGTGGTGGTTTGCGTTATTTCCAACCTTTTAGCCATTTTCACATGTGTATTTTGCTTGTGACTGGGAGTAACTGCACACTGACAACCTTATGTGCATATGAAGCTTTCCGAAGGAAAAAACCCTGAAAGAATCATATTGGGTCTTCAGAATACTGCTGAACAAATGCTCTGTGTGCATACTTAAAACACTTTAATACTTTTTAACATGGCGTAATATAAATACAGCACTTCAGAATGCCCCAATGCAAAAACACAAATGCAATATTTCAGAATAACCTGTAACACAAATTCAACACTTCAAAACATTCCATAATTCAAATGCTGTACTTTAAAACAGACTGGAACACAAATGTACTGTTTCATTGTTTTCACAACATACCATTTTGCACTGCCAGTAGTGACTGAGACACAGATGAATGAAGTGTGATGGAACATAAATACAAAAGCACACAGATGCATCTCACAACTAGTCATTTTGTGTGGGCGTTTGTCTGGAAAAGGGAGATAGAGGTGATATTGATCCTCACAAATATTACTAATGTGAAAAACAAACAAGACAAATGTGAGAGAAAACAAATGCTTGAATAGTTTTAGACTGATTCAGTTTTTTTTAATCTGACACTATAATGCATAAATACAAAACGGCCACACAGGGGTGAAAGAGCGAGGGTGACAGAGAGGGAGAAAGCAAGTCACCAAGTTTTACAGAATCTAGGGGGTAGGTCTGGAGCACCTTGTTGAAACACAATGCAAGTTCCTTTGTTAGGTTCATATGGCCAGGTATATCACAGCACGTTCACATTTAAATATGTTTCTTTTCAAATTTTATATTGTATGTTTTTCAGTACTAGGCAGGACTTGATTTGCAAAGTATGTGTAAGTGCATTCATGCTTCCAATATTTCAATGATACTAATACAATATATGCAGCTAAAACAATAAGAAGAAAAGCGCTCATCTGTACACAGCAGGGAAAACATGATATGTATCCTGTGTTCATGTAGCACAACTAGACCTTTGAAGAACCTAACCATATGATTTACACCAGCAAAATAATATATAACTCACATTACAGCACGACACCCTTACAAAGCGGCCCTTTAATGAGAAACAACATTTACTCAACCAGTAATACAAATTAATGCCCCTTAATCCATGTTAAGTGAGTGTGGAATAAACATGTTGGTGGCCCCCTTGTTTTTGATGCCATCTAACTCTGTGTTAATATCACACTCATAAAACCACAGTCATAAATCACCCCAGGACAGCAAAAGAAGGGGTTTTAAATATGAAGTGACAGTTAGGGAGAGGAGAGCTGTGAAAGTGGGACCTTTGACACTGTATTCAGCTGGTCTTTTCAAGTGGCTATTAGAAGCAAACAATTATACATGAAGCCCAAGACGACTAAAGCCTGGGGAATTAACAGGCCATAAATCTCACGGCTTGCTGAGAAGTAAGGAGGCAGGAGAAGGGATTGAGGCTGGGCTATACTGCCCCACAACACAAGGGACAGCACGACGACCCAGAAGGTAGATCTGGGGGCTCTAGTGAGAAGCCTATGGTGATGGAATGGCTGTACAGGAACAGTAGCTTGCCTGCTGCTGTCTCGGGCCCAATATCTGCAGGGACTGCAGGGGAACCGGAGTTCCTGTGCAATTTCATAAACATACATGCACACACGCATGCCCACATACACACACTTTCATCAAGCTGAAAATCACAAACATGCATACATTTAAATCATGTTAAAGATCACAAACATCAACAACCACACACACATGCATGCATTCTCAAACATGTCAAAAACTTGCCATGTCATAAAGCTACCCTACCCCCTCCCATGTCAATATAACCATATTCATAGGCCTTTGTGCTATTACAATTACTTCTGCTCTCCAGAAAGACAGGAAATATATTTTAATTATATCTCCTGCTGTATGTTCGACCTCCTTTTATCTGACCTATTTACCCGAGTTCAGTAAACCTGAAAGAAAATATTTTAACAAGCAGCTCTAAATATTGTGTCAGCGCATTAAAATAAATTAACTTCTTTCTCTCAGTTCTTGTGCTGGGCTTCAGGGGAGACCCATATGACAAAGAGGCTGTGTGGGAGGGGGTCTCTGTATGAATGTTTGTGCCTATGTGAATGTGTGGATGAGTGCATATGTGTGTGTGAGTGTGTGGGAGAGAGAGAGAGAGAGAGAGAGAGAGTGTGTGTGTGTGTGTGTGTGTGTGTGTTTTGGGCATGGGGGAGTGGCCACAGGGCAGTGACTTAGATTGAAGCTAATTCAGAGCTTTGCACCCTGTGACAGTGTGGGCCCTCCAAAGAGAGACACATTATTTATGCTTTCTCTGAGAGGCAATCTGTGGCAGGAGAAATTGGGAGGGAGAGAAGTGAAAAGCAATGGAGAGGGAGAGGGAGGGAAAATGAGAGAAAGCAGGGTTACTACCGAGCACAGGGCTGTCAGAAACCTCAGGGTTCTCTATTGTTCTCAAACAACAGTCCTTCCCTCCTTTTATATTCTTTTACATTTTTAATTCTGTAGACATGGCAACACACCTCTCTCCCCCTCTCTCTCTGCCTTCATCCTCCTAGTGGAATAAGGTATAAGAAGGCATTTGGACCTGGTTTCCTCTCCTCCCAGAATGGAGAGGGCCGTTGACTCACTGTGTATCAGAGGAGGTTTCAATGTTCACACACTGTCATTGAAAATTGTCTGAAGTCAATAGACTGCTCTTAATTCCACTGGACTTCACTGACTGGATAACCCCAACAGTATGGCTAATCATGCAAAATATTATATTTTAAATGCATAACTATGACAAACCAGACAGAATAAGATTATGCACAGGTAAGTCAGAAAGAGAGAGTGAGGATATGTGTGTGTGTGTGTGTGTGTGGGAGATTTCAGAACTTTAATATGAATGTGATTGAAAGGTAGAGAGAAGAGGAGAGAGAGACAGAGAGGCAGAGGGGAGAGAGAGAGATAGAGAGAGATCATTGAACAGAGGTGAAATTAATTGTTTGGGGGGGTGGGGGTGTCACCATCGGTTCTTTTCCTCAACAGTAATCACCATCATTAAAACACATCATTTGAGAGGCCCTGGTTATTTTTTCATTTTCTGAAAGACACATAAATTAATTTAAGTGCAGATTGTGTGGCGCACTTTTCCATAGCAGTTAAAGTGACAGCCGCAGGCAAGCTCTGTGGAGGTCAATCTCACACAATTCAGCCAGCCTGTGAGGAATTTAAAACAGGAGACAGGCTCCACACAGAGACGGCCAGCTTCGTCTGTGTCATTTCAATGAGAACAGCAGGGAGATAATTACTCTAATCTGAAGAGGATCTCACTGTCTCAATGGAAGTTGGAAAGAAGAGTGACTGTATCCAGAAGGTATAGATGAAGTTTTACTTGATTTCAAATAACTATGATAGTAAAGCACACTCCTGTGCCTAACTTGTGTGTGTTTCATCTAAAAGACCATTTGTCATTAGTGGTCCTGCTTCTGGCTTTTGAGCTGCTGTTGAGTAATTTTGAGGAAATTGAATCTCATGGAGACTTTGGACTCAAAATAAAATCTATCTAAGAATGAAAGATTTGGGAGATTACTCTTACATATCTGTAAGATGACAGACAGGACACTGGACACACAATGTTGTTCTGAGCAGGAGATGGGGGAGGGTGTAGGTGAATGTAGGCAAGTGTGTTGTGAACAGGGCATGTATGTGAGTGTATTACAGAGGGGGCAGGTGTGTAGGTCAATGTGTAGGCCCACTCAAAAATAGAAAACATACAGCTGACACCCACAATTTATGTCATCAGAACTCTATTAGAGGCACTTTTTTGTACTACTATCAGTTTACTGGTTTATGCTACTACATATCATTGTTATGAATATTCACCTGTTTCAGACAGAGCTTTTGTTTACAGTCCTCTAAAGTTCAGTGCCTTTACTTGCACACAACTATTCTGTAAGACAGTAGGCTGAGAAAAGTTTTCATAGTGAGTGTATATCTTACGTGTACTATCATATTTCAGTTATAGACACTGATTTATTAACTGTGGCCTAACACTTAAATGAACACTTTGGCTTATTAGAAACCTCTGTGCAAAGAACATAGTATGTGACATTCTCATGCATCAAGCAGCTACCTCACAAACTTCTAAACATTAACTGCAAATGTGTTTCCTATTTTGGCTGCTTAAAGTACATATACCTCTTTTGGTTTTATGTTTCAGCTGCGTTTCCAATCTTAGTTTGTAAACATGCCCTATGTATGATGGCCAAACATTCTTTCCAAGAGCTGATTGAAGTGCGATGACTTCACTCTAGGAAAATTACAGCAAACTTCAGATGAAAGGATTATTTTTATTTTTACTTATGATGCAGATTTCATATACACCTGGTTAATATCAGTCATGACAAAGCAATAAGACATGAACAGCACAGAGCACATTCCCCTGAATCAGTGAAACTGTATACTTGACTTCTTTCATGTTCCATCTGAGAGATTTGGAATGTTCACTAAAACCTGTCAGCACGTTCTGAGACACCGCACAAATCTATCTGTGCTTACATACCTGTCAGCACACTCTAAAGCACAGCCCGTCTTTCTGTGCTTTCACACCTGTCAACACAAAAGACTGCATGTATGCCGATGAAGGGGAGCTTCACATGATATTATCTGCAATTACTATCAGATAAGTATGCTTGTTTGTGTGTGTGTGTGTGTGTGTGTGAGAGAGAGACAGAGTGAGTGAGAAAGGAAGCACACAAACAGACCTGGCAGCATTTCTTTGACTGTGTGCTCTGCACTGCTGTGCTTTTGTGACATTTGACTTCATGGACTTCAGCCTGGCCTCCATCTGCGCAGGCGTAGCCATCAAACATGCCAACACACACGGCCGGGACTCTGTCTGCGCAGACGCAGCCATTAGACATGCCAACACGCACAGCCGGGACTCCATCTGCGCACATGCTATCATTACCCAAATAGCAGATAAAAAATGTGTCTGACTAGCAGAGCACGGTCTCTCTGAATATCCATGTTAATCTGTGCACCATAAAGTGAACACTATTACTGAACCAGAAGGCAAGCATATTCCCTTCTTGTCCATGACAATACATTAATCATCCCTCTAATGCTTTATGGAAGCAAACCTTTTTACTTCAAGCAGTGGAGTGTATATTTCACTTATTCTGTGCTTTCAGAAGTAAAGATTAATGCACTCCCAGGGACTGCGATGTGTAAAAAGGTTTAGTGGATGAAGAACAGGCCCCACGCACTGGAAGTTACACCCCATCATTTCCAAAATGTTTTGCTCGAAATTCACTATTGATTTTTTTTGAAGGGAGAGATATTGATTAGAAACTGAGGAGAATCTAAAAAATACCAAATATTGAAAAAAGAGAATAATCCTGATGGAAAAGGTCTACATTTAATGACAAATTCAAGGACTGATTCAAATCCACCTCCATACAGTTTAGAAGAGAGCTGAACTTAACTGCTCTAACTGCAGCTACAAGTGTAGAGCAACCATAAGACATCTCTCTGTGGATTACACACTGGTCCATGGATCCACTGGTGATTCCATGTTGTAAAAGACATCTGCAAGTAAACAAAGCAATTACACACAACACTGGATTCAAGAGGGCAGCGGGTTTCCCAGCTCCATGTCCATACCACATGTGCCCAAACACAGGAATGCCACTTTGATTTATCCCTGCAGCAATTACACCTGCTGCTGAATGCCTCCCAGTCTTTTCTCTCTAAATCTCTGACAGTTTTCAATTACATCTCATAAGCAATCTTCTGAAATACAATTCAGTCAGCATCCTGTAACGGCATTGAAATGGAGAGACTCAATCAATTGACTTTTTCTCTGTCTCTTTGGTTCCATACTGTCAAAATGTGAGGCCTATGAAGGCCTGACTTGGGCTAAAGAGGGCTATGATGGAGCTGGAGGGGGCTGTATTGGGGCTAAAGAGGGCTGAGGAGGACAAAGGAGGGGAATAATGGGGCTAAGAAGGGCTGTAGCACGCCAAAAGTAGCACGCCAGATGTAGGATCCACACTGTAAACTACAGGTATAGCACAGGGGAGTCACAATGCACAAAACTGACAAATACAATATGCTGCAGAGAAAATAATATAAACTAGAATATAAAATACTATAAATGAGAATATATGCCAAATTAAGACTGAGAGCTGAGAAATGAAATGGAAATCCTCTGGCCTACATGCTCATTACTGCATTGTGAAAGAGTGCACACTGAAATACAATACACCAGTAAAAACTGAGAGATCCAATTACTTTCCCAGAGTCTTATCTCCAAAAACAGTAACAATTCCAAAGAGTGGTTCAACACCTTTGATCAGATTGTTAATCATTTCTCAAACGTTAATCAACGCATTTCACTATCAAAATGTGAGAATTTTTTTTTGAATTGTTGCCATTTTCTTTAAACATGATTGACACAGAAATCAGACTCTTGTTATATTATGAACCACCGCCTTTTTCTGTGTCACAGTGTTGAAGCACAAAGCTTTAATTGTTTGATATTATACCTCCTAGTGATTTGACAGAAACAGTCTTACAGAACTTATGTGTTTATTTATTTTTTTTATTTTACCTGACAGAACATTTTAAAGGTGAGTGATGTGACATATGTGACTTCCTAACTGAGATATGCATGCTGATCTCATGCTGATCTCACAACTGAAACAGATCCTATTTATAAAATAGTTCTAGATGCTCTGACAATAAATAACTACAGACAAATTAGAGATGCCATTTTCTTGCAAAGGCTTTCAAGAAAATTGTCAACCAAGGAGTTTGGCAAAAAAACCCACCTTGTTTGCAAATACTTAATCTGGTTTTCAGCCAAATGATAGCACAGAAATGACCCTTGTCAGAGTAACAGATGACTTTGTAATGAAGGCAGACTGCAGTCAAACTTCAATTTAGGTCCTTGATCTGCGAGCAGGGTTTGATACTGTTGATCACTCTGTTAATCAATTCTTGAACAACACGGGCAGGGCTCAGTGATGAGATGTTAAACTGATTTGGTTCCAATATCTCAGTTCAGCAGTGCTCAGCCCCAGTTGGGAAGTGTGTGCCCTTCTCTGAAGAATTTCTCCTGTAGTATTGCTCAGCTATGTTTTACATTTATAAACCACCTCTTTTGAAACAGCCTCAGAAACTATTTCCACTGCAATGACGATTTAACTATTTTATCTGTCAGTCAAACCTAATGAATATCAGTTTTACACAAATTGCTCATGGATATTAAAAATGTGGATGCCCCAAAGCTCCCTCCTGTTAAATTCTGAACAAAGATTTATTGCAAGACCCTCAGAAAATGGCTTCTCACATCACATAAATCTTGGTAGGATAACTCCAACCGTTAACCCACAGTGAATTATGACTATAGTATAATACTATACAGTGTATGACAGAGAAAGGACTCACACTGCACATACAGCACACTGTAGAGAAGACTCACATGGTGCACACTGCATCAGGATGCGTAGCATAGGTCAACCATTGTGGAAAGGGACAAATCTCAGCAGCTGGATTAGTGACCTCTCAGCCATTTAATCACCAGTGATTCAGGAAGCAGTGTGATGGCAGCTCGCATGCTTGTGGCCTGCGTTAAGCGGTCAAGCAGCCTGACAAAATGTACATCATGCAGTGTCTCACCCACCCACACTGTGTGGACAGTTGTCAGGAAGAAAAGAAATGCTGAGAGTCTGCAAAATTCTATTCCTCCCTCTTTCCCTGTGCCCTTTTTTGATCTGGAGATGGTCAAAATGCCACAATTACGCTTTATCAGAAGATTCTTCAAAAGCAATTTCATCACAGAATGCTGGATGAAAGCGTCTTTGTAGTAGAGAAACTCCCCCCTCCCCCAACCCCCACCCAACAGACACACACAGACACAGACACACACAGACACACACAGACACAGACACACACACACACACACACACACACACACACACACACACACACACACACACACACACACACACCCTGAGGCCATGACCACCACACTGCAGTCTGAACTGCAGCCATGAGCGAACAGCATGTTCGAGCCCTTTGCTGTAGTAATCGGCCCTGCTCATGGTTCCACATCCATGGCATGAGTGCCAGGGGTGCACACTCGTAACGTTGCAATTCAATGTGCTGAAGTTCACACAACATCAAAACAGCTGTTTTTCTGGAGTCAAAAAATGTACTGTTGCATCTGTCCTCATAATTCACTACAGTGGCATTACGTCACTAAATGTCATTGCTGTTGCCTTTCTGCCTGCAAAGTCTGGTTCAGCTCATCTTTTCAAACCAGACCTCACAGCACTGCTCAGCACACATTTAATGAAACTAACTTCTAATGCACCCAAAACACTTCCAATAATCACGCCAATTCTAAAATCATTTTGACACTATATAGTGTAAATCACACTATATAGTATACATATATACAATATATATACTATGCACTTATACTATCTATACTATACTATCTAGCCTATACTCATTACACACTAATAAAACTACTCTTATGAAATATACAAAATAAAAATAATAATAACATTAATAACAAAAACAACAACCTAATTTAGCTTTAGGACAGCTGCCTGTGTGAGATGAACGGTGGCAGTGACAATATGTCCTTGTCTCTCTGGGACTTGACCTCTCCTCCCACAGAGGGATGGGTCACCTCGCCCCTCCCTGCCCCAACAGCTCATGGTCCACAACCATGTTCATGACCAAGCCTTGACCCAGGCCTACCTCTCCTTAGCCCATCCACTGGAAACAGTATCAGTAAAAGGAGATGAGCTATCGACCGTTCTCCGCCCGCACCATTAACAAGGCAGCTTCAATTATTCAGGGAGCCTTGTACTTGCACATGTCTCTGTGCTAATCTGGGGTAACACTGTCAGACAAAGACACGTCCACATATTGTGTTTCATGAGGCAGTGCATCCAGCTCTGTCTGTTACGCTGCTGAGATTTGCTATTGTACGCGCAAGATCTATTATGCCCTCATACATTAATTAAAGGCAGGAAAAATGGTGCATTCACCACTCTGCCTTAATGTGCATCTGTAGACGAGACAGCGGGAGACCCCCGGACCGCCAGCGTATGAGTTTATGGAGCATGTATGTGGCTCTGTGGTGCTCTCCCATGCATTAGAAGATTATTAAACTACAGTCTCTTATAAATAACTGCAATCCTCAGATCCAGAGATTGATATAAACATGGAAGAACTTCATCTCAATGGGCAATAACACAGTCTGTATTTGTCTGTTTCTGTGTGTGTATGAGTGTGTATGTATAGTTATTTATTTTCTGATTGGAAATGCACTGCACTTAAATTTTGATTTGGTATATTTGTGCAGACCGGTGCTTCATCAGTGGTGAAATATGCTTGAGTATAAACAGAGAACATTGGCTGGGTCATCCTTTAGCTGTCCCTCTGACAGACTCATCCATCACACGGTCGGCTCTCAGAGCACATCCATATGCTGTGCACCAGCTGTACAACGGAGCCTGACATCTGCCAGCTTCAGACAGCTGTGTGGGTCACCCGCACCGACCTCAAACTCCCATACAACCTCACAGCACAGACTCAAGTCAGGAAGCAGACGGGGAGTCAGTGCACAAACAGGATTCATAGGATAGATATGAGAGTCAAATCAGACGGGGGGGGGGGGGGGTTCACAAACAAGCTGAACTAGGAAACATCTTAAATACTGGGTCAAGTCAGTTAAGGGAGTCATAGTGTAAAGAGAGTCAGTGTCGATAAAGAAGTTAAATCAAATAAGGGAGTCACAGATATAATACAAATTAATTACCTTTAAAATACAATCTGTGCTATAAAACTACTGGGGAAAAAACATTAGATTTGGATTATTAGGACATTTCATTTAATCTCTTATTAAAACAGACAGGATTCGAATCATGAACATGCTTTTCTATAGTAACTTAACTCCACCCCAGGCATAAGGCCAAGTTTTCCTCTACTCAGTAAAAGTATAAATATGAGTATAAATAACATGAATCTATTTTCCTATACATTCATTCTCTATATATCCATTGTCATATTACCAGACAGAGCTTCATTTTTGCTTCGAAAAACAGCATGTATGTAACAAAGAGAGGATCCAGCTGTATGAGTGTTCTGCACTGCAGTGCAAGTGGTGATGTTCTGTACAGACACAGAGGAGAAGCCCATTAAAGTCCCTGGCTGCTCAGCAGTTCTACTTGCTGCAGGTAGAGCAGGGACTCACTTTCTATAGGGACCACTATGTTTGACAAGCTTAGACTTGCAGATTCACAGTATTCTGTTAGTAGTGGAGAAACCCCTGAGAGCTGTGGGCAGATATGAGACTGACTGGGAGCCGTGGTCAAGTTGCAGTTGAAGTGACAGAGGTATGGTTGAGTCATGGTCAGTGAGCGGGAGTTGTGGTCAGATAGGGAAAATGAAGGGATCCTTGGACCCTTGGGTTTGGTTGCCATAGTCACCACAGAAATGATTCTATGGGCTGTGCAGTTCTTTCTCTGTAAATATTAGTGATTGAGCTCACCTACAGCTTATATTATGGTCCCGACAATGCAGCTGTGATGTAAAGCAGCAGCAATTATGGAGCATGCTCAGTTACCATGATTGTGCTGTCCTTCTGCACTTCCATTCCCACAGAGTCTGAAAGCACAAACCCCAGTTCCCTGTCTGTTACCACAGTCCATCATTTCAAAAGTACTGCACACCATTATAACAAAATGATGCAACATCACACCCCACTAAACAGAAATCACACAGGATTAGGCATTTTACCCACAAATCACCAAATGACACACAATCATACAAAATTGTGTGCAATTAGACAATACCTTTTACTGTACACAGGTCTTTGAAAAATATCTTATGTAGCAACTCTGAATACAGGAAAATGTATTAAAGTTGATTAAGTAGCTACACTTGATAAACAGTCCATTAAATCAAAGTCCATTGATTTTATATTTACGTATTGTTCTATACCTCAAAATTATTCATAAACCAACAGTAATATCCAGGCAAACAGAATTAAACCTGATGATTTTTTTTGTCGCTGTTCCTTCTTTCCATTGAAGGCTACCGTCTCTCAGATGCTCAGCTGCTGAGAACTACAGAAAGCAGATCCAATTCACATCCAGCCTTTTACGATCCTCCCTCATCCCCATCTCTGCTTTATACGCCCGAGAAATACCGCATTAATCAAAGGTCACTATTTGCTTTGCTGGGAGTGGGGCATTTCCAGATAAAGTAAATGTACTGGGAAAGAATGGAAAAAATAGAGAATTAATGATTGCGACACGGCGCTCATGGAGACGAGCTGTGCTTTCAGGCCTCTGTGGCATCTGTTTGCTCAGCTGAAGCCACTCGTTCGATGAACATTAAAAAAAGAGCACAGTCCAGACGTAATTCTGACAGCAGAGGCAGCAGGTGCTGATGGCGTTTCTGAAACGCGCTGTCGTATTTGAACCCCTTTAGGGCGGCAGTCCAGTTCTAAGGGCAGTCGGGTTTGGCTGAGGACAGCACTGGTCAATAGAGAGTGCAGTAAATTACACAACAAAGAAATATGTCCTATGCCATATTCAAAACCACACGATTCTCTATGCCATAATTTCAACTGGTGCTGGAGAGAAAAATGAGAAACAGAGACCCCTTTGTGCTGTGGTAGCCGGATACATAACACACGCAGGCGCACAGTGCCAGCGGATATGTAAATGGGACCCTGTACTGCTGCCAACTGGTTTGTGTAGTCTATATTTCAGCTGAAATTCACTGTGTGTGCTTATAGCTCCTGAAATACTCTTTTCTCCCAGATTTGAAATGGCCAATTGTGCCTCTTGAGCTGAAGCATCTGCAGTCTTTTGAAGCACTTGCCTGCAAACCAGTGATTATTTTCCACACTGCAGGCAACACTGTCGTACTAGAGAGCTTGCGGCAATTGGAGGAGAGGTATATCTCTCACTGATAATAACTGGTACAGTGGCCTGAGGGCATCAAGCATTTTGTTGGCAGGATCTAATTTAGCATTAACTTGAGGAACCAACTTAAACCCTCCTTTCCCTTGGTGGAGCAAGACTAATTTAGCTCCACTATTGCAAAGACCCAGTTGTAGTACATAATCAACTGTCAAGGCTCAAATATGCAATGGCCTAAGTACTGGACCTGTGCTTCTGGAGAGCATCTTCACCAACCAAGCCACACAACATCCTCAATAGTGTAAACAGTAATTATATGGCAGGAGTGCAAAAATCGAAAATCCTTCACTTGAGCGAGCTAACATTAAAGTATTAATGTCTCATTACCATGAGTACAGTGTTGAATCAAATGTAGAAATACATGCTAATAGCCCCCAGCACTGTGCCATGAAGTTCAATTGCGTGTAATTGGTAAAGATTCAAGGACCACAGAAGGATGATTTTTAGTGATCGCATTAAAGATTGGATTACAGGCCATAAAATTGGGCCCTCTGTAAAACACATGTCCAAATGCAAGGCATGCCGTCGCGCATACACATGCATGTATGCACACTCACTGACTCACTCACACAGACATGTTCATAACAGATGTTTGTGTATGTGCATGTGTGTGTGCTGTGGAAAAAAATACTCATTGTTGAATTGTAAGTATCAACCTTTGGAGGATATAGACTTCAGGGATCACAACCAAGTAGAAACAGGAATCATTGTTTCCCTCCCTTTTGCCCCATTCAAACTAAATGATGTTGCAAGCCCCACCTATGGCAGACCTGCTCTATGCACTGATGAGGAAGCAGCCTCACACTGCAGATGAGACTCCACCAGTTCACTATGCTGGAACACTAAGTGCATTTATAAACCAACAGCTGCAAGGAATGTTGCTAAAGAGTATTGAGAGATTTTAACTGGCTCACCAACTATTTCAACTAGTTTACCGACTGTTTGTTTATACAAAGGCTGAGCAAATTGTTGCTTTGCCATTGCCACCACCTGGTCATAGGTGGTAAACATGTTGTGGTAAATAGTTCCCATCTTGGGACATACAGCTCCCACTACCATGAGAAGACCAGCAACTATTTTAATATTTGGAACCAGACATGCAGGTCTCCCCAAAGGAAAAGCAAATTAGCTGGAGTGATCCTGGTCGCATTCTATGATAACCTGTCAAATACATCCATCAATATGTAAAGGTTGCAGTTAGTTGTATCCTTACACTCAGTATTAAAATGTATTTGTATGTGCAAACAGATAAACAGGACAAAAGGTCTTACTATCAAGAACACTTTCATAACCTGCAAAATATTCAAACTGTGTGTGTGTGGATGAGAAGGAAAGAGACAATGAAGGAGCATGTGCATGGTGCATATGTCTGTGTGAGTGTATATGTGTGTTTATCCTTCCGTTTTTAAGCTGTGCTTTTTCTCAGTAAGATAAAGGAGTGGGGGAGGGATTGATAATCCACAATCAGCCTAAGGTTTTCTTACAGGTGTAATAAATATTCTTTATCTCCATGCCAACAGTTTCATTACCCTCACAGGAGCATTAAATCCAGGAGATTGGAAAATAAATACATGACATTAAAACATTAGATATGAAATTGATTCATTTCTTTTTTTTAAAATAGCATTATGAAAACACAGACGAGTGTAATTCGGCTATGGAGAGAGAGGGGAGTGGTGTCTGGGAACTGTGCAGAGGAGGTTTGTGTGGTGGACTCCTTATGCTCTCTGTGCTGATCCTCCCCAGCTGATATTTCCTGGGTGCAGTTCTTTATGCAGTAATGTAATAGCCTGGGTCAGGAGGCTGGTAGCATGAGCTTTAATACCCAGTGTAAATATTTCTGCTCAGTATTAAAGCTCTGCCTAGCAGCTATTCCTTTAAAGATGATAGCTGTGGTGGCCACTCTCCCCCACCTGGACACAAGGCTATCAGAAAAGACGCAGGGAGTCAGGGTTAAACACCTTCATCCGCTATCAGAGGGAACCCAGGCCTATGGTGTTCCAGACCAGCTTCGTTTCAGGCCACTTCTACCCTGACAGCCAGACCAAACAGTCATTACTGTTCACCAGCAATGACTCTCAAACACCGTAGTGGGAAATTACTGACATTGGTGAACTGACACATCCGTCCAACATTCATACACACACACACACACACACACACACACACACACACACACACACACACACACACACACACACACAGGCATGCACACACAAAGACCACAACCAGACCATTAACAAGCAGAGTCATAATTGTGATAGAACACAAACGAAGGACAGAGGGTCCCTGGCCTCCTTCCACATCTCATTGTGGTGACAGCTCAAATATAGCAAACCTAAGACAAACAACTTTTCAGTCTCTAACCTATGGGCTTTCAAATTCAAAGTCACTCATGCATCTATTCCCCAAAAGAAACAAAGAAAGGCAAAAAGGTGAACTTGTATTTGTTTTTGTGTAAAAAAAATAAATATAAAATAAAAAAGCGTCTCTGATCTTGGAGAGGTGAGACTCCCTTTCCACCTCTGCCTCCCCCATCCCTCAACCTCTCTCTTTTTCCCCTTTGAGAGACCCCCGTCTCCACGGAGACTGAGCGGGTGCAGCGACACTGCAAGGTCATGTCCCACCCCTTAAATCACCTCCCCATAATTGAACGCTGAAACAATAGCAAAGCACTCATCTGCTCCAGCTGGGCTCAATATTCAGGCCAAATTAAAGAGCTTTAAACACGGCGGTCACCAGAGACTGGGGCTGACAATGCGCCGTCCGCGCCCTCATCAGTCTCCAGCTGACAGCTGGGTGACAGTGATAGGAGCGGGCGCAGGACGGTGGACGTGTGGACGGACTCTAAATCAGGCAGTCAGCGCTCCCGCGCTCGTCTCAAATGTCCCTGGGAGACAGCAGCTGAGAAACTTTCTTTTTCCCCATGCTCATGCCTAAGGATGTGCTCACCACTCCCCAGCAGAGAGAGTAATGCCAGGGGGCCTCTGTGCTGTGGCTGTGACTGACTGGGCAAAGCTACAGTCTGATCTGACACACCTGAGATCCCTCAACCCCTCAGGATGTCAGCTGTTAAAATCTCAAAGTAGCCAATGCCTGAAATGAGTGACCAGCGCTCCTCACTGCCAGCCAGCCCACACCCATTGGTCGAGAACAGCTACACCCACTGAATGAACGTAGCCACACCCACAGAAGTGGCCTAGAAGTGAACAAGTCCAGGCACACCTTGCTAAGCATATCTGTACCTAACACTGCAGGGTGATCTTTACAATACAATACAACACCACAATTCAGTACAATTTCAGCTTGAAACATCAACTATTCAAATTTGAATACTTACTACACTACAATGCATGCACATCAGAAATGAATACACCTGCGTGCGCGCGTGTGTGTGTGTGTGTGTGTGTGACAGAGTAAGAGAGAAAGAGTGTGTGTGTGTGTGTGTGTGCATGTGTGAGAGAGAAACTAAGTGTGAATTTGTGTGTCTGTGTTTATGAGAGTGTATGTGTATGAGTGAGAGAGAGCATCACTGCCCATTCCCAGTTCATCTACTGATGCACAGTCAGCATAATTACTGCCAATCACACATATTTACAGGGATTAGATGATTATACAAATAAATCCAGATTTACATACATCTGTTACCAATATTTTTGTTTGCAACAAATGATTTACACCTTGTCAAGCTTATCCAAATCCAAGTTTTGGAAATCTATGTTTCTTTCATTTCCAAAGGCAAATAATTCATACTTTACTTTTATAGGACGAAGCTAATTATAAGTCCCTTTGAAGTTTCTGGAAAATATCTTTCACAAAGAAAAGAGTATTAGGAAAATACTTGAAGCTGAAAATCTGCTGCCAGTTGTATGAGTTTACCTGCCTTGGCTCCAAAACAAAGCGGACTGTATGCCAGGCCTCAGAATATAAAAGCAAAGCTTGGAGAGACCATCTGGGAGAGACTGTGAGCAGGCCTGAGAGAGACCCAGCACAAATCTGGAAGACAATAAGGAAACCCGAAAGCCTCTTCTGACTTGTTAATTTTTTGTTGAACTTTATAAATTTACATACTCAGCTTTAACCATAACACACATATACCAACTGGCTTCAATCCTATTTAATCAAAACTGGCATGGACATTAAAAGAACATAATAAAAGTAAGCAGCAATGTTTTTTTACTATTAAAATAAGGAAGATAAAAATGAGTTCAATAAAGTCCCTAATATGACTGTTTTCAGATGATGTATAATCTCAGTATAGGGCAAAAGAGAATTGGTCAATAGTTTTTAAATTTCCATAACAAAACAGTGAAATTGAATAAAATCACAGATATCACTTCACTCAAAAAAGCATATCCAGCAATAATTCTGTAATTATTAAATTCAAGTTTCATCTAGCTTTGATGCATTGATAAGAAATTATATGTTAATAAGCAGATATAACATTTCTTATTCAGAATTACCTTTCAATAATTAAAATAGTATCAGCCTTCTCACCTAAAATATAGTTGGAAGGAGCTGTCTCAAAGACCATCAACATAACAGATTTGGCAAAGAAGTGAAATGCATATTTAACCACCTAGCCAAAACCTCCACTTATTGCCCAAACTGTGCATGAAATATGATGACTCTATTCACTCCCCTTACAAATAGCAGATAAATGATGTTGTCATTTATTATACAATTATGCTAAACAGAGTCTGTAAAGCAGCAGCAGATGTTGTGTAATTAACCTTTCTGAAAAGAAATGTTTTTGAATTTTCTGTTCTTCACCTTCACTCTCTTCCTCCAAAATGGGAAAAAAGACCAAGTCAGTTCTCAGAGTAAAAATGAAATATGTCATTCTTTTCAGAGTTTGTTTAGACAGGGAAGAAAAAGACAAGACACACACAAAAACTGAAGAAAAATGATGTGAGCACCTTGAAATACTTCATTTCTCTCCTCCCAGAGAGTACATGAGTGGAAGCCTTAAGAAGGCCAGTGGAATTTCATGAGGGAAAGCGTTCTGTAGGACAAAGCTCAGAACAGATGAAAGCTAAATATTAAGAGGGGACAAGTTTCGATGGAACAGATCCTGGCACAGATGAAATAGAGAAATAAAAGGAGCAGGTGTCTAAAACAAATCTCAGAAAGGATACAGGAATGGGTGTGATCTGGGTGCACTTGCCCTATCACTTCGCAATCAGCTTTATCTTTCTGAGGGATGCACAGACTGAAACCACAGTCATTACAAAAATTCCAGTTAGTGTGTGATTTATTCAATTTTACAGTGCAGGGCTGTATGGCTATATGGATATTTTGTATGAACTACCACTTTTCATATTTGCGTTGCACAAATGCACATGCTTACAAATGAAGAAGCATGCAACCCAAAGCAGAGCCATATACAAACACAGCAAATGTACATAAATACTGATCTGAAACGGACTCAGGGACAGGCTCAGGGACCACATACACATGCACACGTAAGCAAGCACACATTCTGTTACAGAGGTGTGAGAAGCAGAGATCAAATAAACATCACAAAACAAGGTTCTTTATACTAGTACAGAGTGTACAGGACAACAATAAGAAAACCCCATGGAGCTAGTGTTCCCTTACTCACATTCGCATGGCTGTACACACAGATAAGGACGAAATGTCAGGTTTGGTTTTGTGGATTTTGGGGTCTGAACAGTGACAGAAACTGTACTGAACAAAAAGCTCAAACCACTAGGGGAAAATATATTTACAGTTTCTTCTTATTACTCAGTCATGACAATCCCTTCTATACTTTTTCCAACTACAGCACTGTTGTATGAGAAATACTGGCTTCAAACTAAGGGTGGATTCACTAAGAATTAACTGTGACTGTCTCTGTGACTCAGTTGTGCCCACAATAAGAGTAAACGGAGGAGCTATTTACTACACTTGTACAGATGTATAATGTGTACCATAGCAAAAGCCTGGGAAAGGATGAGGCAGGGGCAATTTAAAACAAACACAGGAGAGAAATACAGCAGAAAAGAATTTGATTTTAATCCAGTACAGAAAATATTATTGCATATTTCTGCGTTATGGGGATAACACAATACCAAGGGATAAGAATCAAGCATAGAATTCAATAATGAGAAAAGAATACTTGACTAAGAAAGAAGAATAAAGACACACAAAGGGAAGATAAAACAACAAGATGTGCCTCAAATATTGACCTTAATGGCAATTTCTTGGTAAAGCATTACAAACAGGTAGGAGTGGCCGGTGACAGAGCATCACGTGAATGCTGAGCAGGGGTGATTGGATCGAGTTACAGGACAAGCAGTGCGTGCTTGTCCTGTATATAGTTCCAATTTTTCTTCTCTCAAGCACTGTACTTACAGTACTTTCCCTGGTTACATTAAGTGATGGCAGTCGGCGCGCCCCGGTGGTTCAGCTGGTAGAGCGCACGGCACGTAAGGCCTCGGCCTTACCGCAGCAGCCCAGGTTTGAATCCGGCCTGGGCCCTTTGCTGCATGTCCTCTCCCCTCTCTCTCTCCTGCATTTCCTGTCTACCTCTCTACTGTAACTGTCAAATAAAGTGGAAAAATCCCAAAAAATATCTTTAAAAAAAAAAGTGATGGCAGTCACATACAGGGTTACAAATAAAAGAACAAATCCATAACAATAAATAATCATATTTATACACATGGTTGTAATTCTACACATGTGTACTCCAGCACTGGACTATGAAGCCACTTAACTAAATCAGCTGCACATTATTCAACCAGAAAATGCTGCACCACATTCACAGCAATGATTTGTCCTCTGCATCTCAAAACTCTTCAGTAGTTTTTCAACTCAATGGTTTTTAAATTCAATGACAGCTGTTGAAGAGATTCTCACAAGGAAATAAACCTCTTGTTCCGAATTGAAGCCTCTTGAAACAGGATTTTCTCCAAGGAAAACACTCATTGGGTCAGACAGTCATGAGAGCAAGAGTGAAAGTTTAAGACCACTGAAAACTCTATACAAGTATACATGTATTTCTTTTTCAAAAGATGTTTTTGAGTTTGCCTTTCAGCTCCCTGGCAGCTGCGGGCTTTAATGACAAAGAGGGATGAATGTGTGCTATCTGGGCATCATCAGGGTGTTAGACCAGGCTGGCCGTTTGCACTGAGAGCCCCCCACACTTATACTAATGGATTCTCGGGTGCCTCTCTTTGCTTCACTTGTCATACAATTAAACATCACAACTCACACTTAGCCCGGCACACTACTCAGCTGCACACGTGAGGGGCGACGGTGCCACTTGCCGCAGGTGAGCTCACCACAACAGAAACGGGGCCAGTTATATAAATATGCAAAAAAAAAAAAAAAAAAAAAACAAGAAAAACTGAGAAACACAGGCGTGTGGGTACCCACCTCTGCTAGGCCCTGCAGTGGCTCTGTCTGCTCACCGCCCCCTCCCACCTCCAGAGCCACATCGATGGAGGCGAATGGACGGCTCGCCATCTGCTGCCGCTCTCTCATGAGTTGCTGTGGGAGAGAGGGGGGAGGGAGAGAGGGAGAGAGGGAGAGAGAGAGAAACTTCATTAATGAGGATGTGGCAGCCGCGAAAAGCGATGCCACTAAGGCCTATGCTCTCTTTATCATCATATTCTCTAGACGCCCCCAAAGAAAACAAACATAAACAATACAACAACGGCAAAAAAACCAGAGGGAGAAACGACAAAAGCAGCGAAACAAAAGCTTGCCGCACTGCATGAGCCAAACTCTTGCGGCACGAACAGGCTAGCCTGTACGCCAGGAAGCCTGCGACCTCATCCGGAACCAGGGAGGGTTGGTCACGGCTGGATGGAGCAGAGGTCCGATAACCTGCAGACAAAGGGCTAGGCTGGGTCGTGCTCAGCACCGAGGGTCCATAGCAGCATAGTGGCAAGGCACAGACCCTGCAAACAGCACTCATGAACTCAGATTTGCTCTGGCTTTAAAGTGCTGCAGTCCCTCTTCCTCTGAACCCTAGTGCTGGGGAGGAAGGCATTATTACAGAGCTGTAAACTGGCTACACGCTACACCTGTGCAATGGGCTGTATGATCATACATTCCTGACATTACTCATTCCCCTCTGATTCACAATTTCTGCTCTGTAGGTATAAAAACAGACAACGTTATACATTTTCATCACATGTAAGCACAAAATGATTCTTACTTTAGATCAGTGCTGTGGTTTTTTTGTGATGCACACAAAGTGATGCGCACAAGTCGATCCCAAAAGCGCAACAGCTAAATGTCAGATCGGAGCACAGAGGCAGTGGTGACATTAGCACGTTGCACTCTGCTAACCCTTTTTTAGAGTGAATCATGGTGCGGTGTTCCATTGTTGGGGCTGTTAGAGTGACCTCTACCTCTCTGCTCCCCTCTGGCTGACATGAAGGCGTTGAGAGCTGGTCAAGGTGAGGTGGCCAAAGGCCATAAGGTGATTAATGTGTCTGGACAATAAAAAACAGTAATAATAAAAAAAATGATGGACGGTCACAGTGCCCTCCCAGAGAGTGCGCATGTTTCTCTTTGAGCATGTGTTTTTATTTTTTTCCCCAACAGGGTGTACAATTCCACAATAACTGCATAGTTTCTCTCAATAGAAAATGGTTTCTCTCAGAGTGCATGGTACACTGCTCCTACCTACCATAAGATCACATATGGGGATGGTTTTTGAGGAAAGATGAACACAGGATATGGCAATAGCTCACTGACGACAGCAGGAAAGGGACAGATTTTTGCACACCTCACCTGAAGCAGATGCCCAAGGGCTCCTAATGTCAGACTAAATACCAATAGGGTCCAATTAATCTGTTATCAATTGCACAATGCCCTGTGCCCTGACACAACTGAATGTGGATAATATTTAATATTTCATATTCATATTCAGCTCAAATTCAAGAACGTCTCTCTGCTGTTCTTTTATTTATCACAGTATGGCAAAAACTTAAATTGTAAGTAGCATATTACTCCAATTACTTATTTTTTCCTCTCATTGTGAAATTGAGCAGAACAAAAAACAGACAGCGTACTAAAATACAAACAGACTGACTAGAAGAGAACCCGGTATAAGGACTTCACAGAATATAAGAAACTACACAATGCATGAGAATATCAAAATGCTGCTGTACAATGAGAGGTGTGAATGTGTCTGATTTAAGGATGACCGCAGATTAAGATCTGTGTGAGCCTGTGATCACTTTTTTGAGGCATTCCCTGGGGTGAAAACACAGCCCTATTTGAGGGGTTTGTGAGTGTATTAGAGAGGATCAATAGCAGAACCGAGGATGCAATTATGTACTGCAGCATGTAACTCCTGCGGCTCCCAGCGTCCTGCTCCACTCTTTAATGCGAGTCTGGCTGATCTGGCCAATTCCAGCAAACGCCACTTTACTGCATTCTGCATTCACTCAGGGCGAGAGAGGGAAAATGTCACTCAAAAGGTTCAGCAGTTTTAGGGTTTAGGGCTGATGCTCCTAACTGGAAACGTACTCATGACAAAGACTGTGAGGTTCTGAGAGACATGGTGTTACCATCTGAGACTGTGATTGTACAGATAAGCTAAAAATGAGGAATTGAAATGGGATTTTAAACATTTAACTAATTTAAAATTTAACTCATTTATTTCAATGGATAAATCCAGATTTTTTTACCCCCTCTTTCCTTACCAGAACACAACCTTACTTTGGATTCATGCAGCAACCTGCTCCTAATGACTAAGGAGGGCACAGCTGAAACACGTCATTTTTTTATTCCCATGACGACAAGAAATGGTGTCTTTCTATACTTCAGACGGATTACCGATAACCTGTTGTGTTTTTGCAGAATTTTGAGGTGACCAACAATGAGAATTATCCATCTTACCCTATATGTTTCCCCAGCAAAGCTGGTCTGATTTTGGCATTGTCAGTGTGGACCTATGGTCATGGCTGGTAAAGGTGTGGCTGGGACTTGAACACCCAGGTGCAGGGCTCCTGTCTGATTTCCAAGAGAACATATTCTGTGTGTTCCATGACCCAGAAAATGTAAAAAATTTTGAGGGTTCATTTCAAAACAGTGCAAAAAACACCACAAGGTCCCATGTCTGACAGCAGCACACAGTTAATAAACGATGTGGCAATATGGCCATTAAGGGGATTCTTTCTAGAATGGTCATTCTGTAAGTCCATACATTATCATATTCTCCATTCCAGTTACAATGAGTTGGGCCTAATTACGGCCAAAGGACAGGGCAGCAGGCTGTGTAGTCCCTGGGATGTGCTGAGTGTGTGTCTCTGTGTGTGTTTGACAGTGAGGGAGAGAGACCAAGCAAGGAGAAAGATGAAAATGGTAAAGTAATAAGGAAGAGAAAAAAATATGCACAAACAGGACTTCTATGAGCAAACTGTGATAAATACAGAACAGCACACCTTGTACTTTTACTAAAGAAGTTACTGAAAATGCCATGTGACCAAGGATTACAATAAATACAGGCTGCCATTTGTAGAAAAAATACTGACATTTACAAGACACAATTTAATAGGCATGTTTCACTTATCAATTTCACTGTGATAATTATAATAATAAGTAGTGAAAAGTCTTCATGCCAACATACCCAATTATCTATGTCATTCAAGGGTTTTACAAATGCAGTGCTCGTGTGACACCTCAAGGATTATGCAGGGTACGAGGAGGAATACATGCATATTCATTTCCCATACTTACTCTAGCATTCATGAGCTGGATCTTAAAAATCATGAACGCATCCATCTAAATAAAAAAATTGCAGCCATTCTCATGGGACTGGTGGTCTTAATTTCCCATAGTCGTCTAAGGGTTTTCTCCACTTCTACAATTCCTTCTACAATGTGCATAATTCTTAGATGGCATTCCTTGTTTTTAAATAATTATTCATCAACAATGCAATTACTATGATCAATATTCAAGTGAAAATTACACATGTCAATAAGCTGCAGGGTGTACCCCTATTATGAAATGACAAATGGCAATCAAGTCCAAATTAAGAATAAATTTAGCCAAAGGAATTTGCACACTGCCACAACATCAGCTAACCAAACCTAATATTCCAGTTGACAGCTGCACTTACGAAATGATTGAAATAGCAGCATAAGCACACGATCAGACAATCAAACAAACTCAGACACATCCTCACAACATCATTACAACATAATACACCATCACCAAACAAATTTACCATTTGTTTCCATTGCTTTGTTTGTGTTTCTTGTATATATTTATATTATTTGAAACCTTAACTAATGTTATGGTAATTTAATAATAGTTTCTGTTAAATTACACTGAGTTTTGTTCGTATTGGTTGGATAAAAACAACCAATGGTCACATTATTTCACAAAAACAGATGGTGAATAAACATGTCTAACTGATTCAGTTACCAACCAGGGTTATAGAGTACACAGATATTTGTTTTTTTTTTGGTTGGTCAAAGCTGGAGTAGTGTGAAAAAGATTTAGAAATATCCTTCAATCAACAGCAGAGTGTGCCCCATTATGACAGTACAAACAGCATCCCAGCCAACAGTGAAACAGCACATCTTAAAGTCTCACATTTCTTCTGCACAGGGTATAAACCCTGTAGAGAATGTAGATATCTCCCAGAAGTCACTTCATTAAAAAAACTTAAGTTGGTGTGCATGTCTGATTCAATTTACAGGGCTACATTAGCTAAACAAAACTAGTATAGTTCAGTATAGTCAGTAGTTCAGTGTAGCATTGCTACATGTTTTTAGTGATAAAGTTAGTATGTAGTACATGGTTCAGATCAATCAAGCTGTACAGTACAAACACCTGTATTTCATAATTTCATCTATCTGTGAACTAAGAAGAGGTAAAACTGCAGCATTCCACTGTTCAGATTGTAGATTTGAACAGACAAGCAACAATCCAGCAGACGTTTGCATTTGTACTGCATGAGTGTCCATTGTTAGCATTGACAAAGAATTGCGGAAATGTACATCTACTTTGAATGAATACACAGAAAAGCACAGCAGGTGCTATGGAATAGTCCTTTGAGTCACACAGCCTGTCTGCAGGTAATGCTCTCACCAGGGCTGACACAAGTGCTTTCAAGACTCTGTGGAACGCTGTTTTCATTTTCCAGCTTCCACATACTGTTTCCCCTTGAAAGGGTTGCATCAGGATTATCACTGCTCCTCACACAGGCAGATGACAATATGGACCGTCACTCCTCCTCCTTATATCAGACCCCACCCCGCACAGGGGTCCAGTAAAGCAGTCATTCACTCAATTAATCATTTATTATCTCCTTATTAAATGCCGGAGCTCAGCTGAGCTCGGTTGTTTGGTGATATGATTGTTGTGGGTTTTCAAATGAAGGCCTTTAAAAGGCCTCCCATCATGCGTGGACTTGCAGAAAGACCAATCCCCAGTGAGTCTGCTTCAGTACTGCCCTGGTAACATGCCGGTCCCTACGGTGACTGTGTGTGGTAGAAGAAATACAGTGATTTTCATGGTTTAATATGCAGAGTTCTGTTAATTACCATCTGACGTCTGATGCCATGTCTCCTGGGGGTTTGGTTAGAGGGGGCATTGGAGTGTGAGCAGATATTACATATTAACCCCATCACACGTTTGCACATGTCACACCGAAACAGTATTTTAAGACATACACTGTGCATTTAACATTGTGTTTTACAGTTTTAGTGGGCTGAGAAGTCCTAATGAGAAATATCCATTTAAATGTACATGAAACCATCCAATCCATACACCCTACCACTCAAACTGTCCTTCAAATTGAATAACTCAGACATGGAACATACACCCTACACACACACTCCTTATTTCCATGAGTAAAAGGTTTGCTCTTGGTGTCTTATGCATGTACATGTGAGCCATATACTATGTACACCATAGATATGTGGGGCAAATGCAAGACAGCATCCTGTGCCAAAAAGAAGTCTCACTGTAGGAGAAATTAACTAAAAAAAAATGTTAATAAAATATTTTCCCCAGACAATCAAAGGTCATTACAGCCTAGCATTGTTATTCACATTCAGGATGACCGGTGAGGAAGCTGACAAAGTGAGGTCTAACTTTGAAACTGATGAAAAATGAAAACCGAGACAAATACATGTAGAGAGCCTACTTTTCACCCTCAACCCCTAATTTCACCACCTATTGTTACACCTCCAATAATTGATGCTAATAACAATGAAATAAGTTGTGCCTGTGTCATACATGACTGTTTTTTACAGAGTAACTCTGAAAGAGATAATCCATAGACCCTGATTCAAGAGGAAAAACCCTGGAAAGTATTACCTCATTCATATTGAATAGACAAGAAAACACAATGCTGATTGACAACCATGAGAAAACTGCACTGATGATCAATCACAGATAGCTGAGTAAGAGCTGCTACTCATAGTTTCTGACAGGAATTTAGAATCATTATAATGGACTCTGCGTTGAGAGAGCACACACATAGGAATGCATACCACACAGTACAAACGCTGATGAGAACAGATGCAGGGAGGAGCTTGGGGTACCAGACAAACATAAAGGATGTGTTGTCATGAAAGTCATGAAACTACTGCCATGAGCCACTACAACAACACAGCAAAAGCTCTGCAATCAGCTGCTGAGTTCCTCTCACTAATTGACTCCTCAACCGCTGCACGGTGATAGAAACACTGCTCCCTTCCCAGAATGCCATTCATCTCCACTCTCTCTGACAGGAAGCAAGCCCAGAAAGGCCTCATGCTGATCCCTCACTATTGTCAAGAAATAGGATCCAATTACAGCGGATCCTCTACAGCTCTGCGGGCCACACCTCTGAGACCAGACCCCTGACTGAGACTAACAGCAGAGAAAGACCAGAGAGGGAGAGAGGTGGAGGGGCATTGCAGACTCACAGCCGAGTTGCAGGATGGGGGGTGGAGGTGGGGGTCGGGGTGGGGGTGTTAAGCGGCAAGCTGACAGAGCACATACATCAGGACCACGTTCACACCGCTGGGAAAGAGGGGGGAGAAAGTGGGACGATTTAGAGTTCATCAATCGTTCCACATCAAATTAGCCCCCATCATCTTCTGGCCCCGACAGGCCTAATCCATCCTCATTCACCCTGGAGGGGACGGCCAGGATGGACAGCCAGGCCAGCATGCGAGCACAAGTGACCGCATCCATGACCGTGACCGTGACCGCGACCATGACCGCAGGAGAGACCGGCTGGCTGCACTCTAGGTCTTTATTTCAGTGCAGTAATGGGCTTTATCTCTCTCTCTAGTACTGCCTTTTGTTGACAGCCAAAAAGCACCATCTGCAATTATTTACTGAAACACAGCCCTTCAGCATTGATGTTGGTTTAGACTGTTGATCGCATATATTGGCATTCCATCCTCAGCAGAGGAAAATTAAGAGCAGATTCCCAACAGCTGGGGTCTGGTCTTCGCCGATGAAGCGGCAAAGTCATTAGCTCCTATAGATGAGAGAGGCTTGACTCAAATTGTCCTACAGTGTATCATTACAGGTATTGTTTGATGGACATTGCTCACTTCACTGTGGACACTCAAAGACCACATAGACTGGGTGAAGGAGACCACTATATTACAGACTTAATGCAATTTCCTAAGAAACACAGACCACTGGCCACTCCCACTGGGCCCTCCCATTTCAGTCTAGTCTCCTCCTCACTCTGTGACAGTAGGCCTCTTCTCCAGGGATCACAGACTCTAATTGTTTCCTAATGTGCCACTGAGTCAACATTAATGCTATTATAAAGCGTGATCTGTGACCCCTCGTTAACATTTATACAGCTGGTTGCCTGGATATGGCCTTTCAGCAGCAGTCAATTAAAACACACAAAGCAGTGCTGTCACCACCAGCTCTGCCACCTCGTCACTGTCACACCCCCCACACCATCCTGCCCCCCATCTCCAGCCCAAAACGGCGTCTTGTCCAGATCAATTACCACACTTGGCGGTGGTGTCTGTACTAAGAGCCCAGGGGCTGATGGGAAAAGACAGGCGACCTGACAGAGGTGGATTGTGGGTAAATGCCCCATCACACATCTCACTATCCAATTCAGCCTGAACCACAGTGACAGCAGCACAGTGTAATTAGATCAGGTGGCAAAGAAAGGAAAGAGTCTGTCTAATTCCAGCACTAACCCCCAACTATGACGATTGACAAAGCAGCAAAAAGACAATATGGCATGCCTAAATCATAACCATCATTTGGGATGATCTCTATTTTCACATTTTTTTCACACAGATCTTCACCAAAGTCTCAATATATGAACCTTTAGATTCAGTAACTACTGAAATCTCCTTGACCAGCAAACTTAACCTCTATAGCTGTTGGTCAGACTTTGGCATTTGCTTTGAGCAATTATTATGGGATTGCATGGTGACTTTCAAGAGCTGCATTGGATGAAGTTTCCTTCATGTCCTACTCACAACATTTAAATAGAGTTTGGGTCCCAAATGTCATTGGGAAAATCCTAAACATACATAGAGGCTAAGAATCAAAGGAAAGATTGTTTGTGTTTTTCCATTACGCAGGTTATTCATGAGGTTATACTTTAAGACATTTAAGTTGAAGTTACAGACCATTGCGAAGGGATTCACAGACTTTCAAGCAGCACAGCACATCCAAGAGGACAGGCTTAACTTCTCGAAGAGAGACATCACTACTGTAGTAAGGACACTTTCAGAGACCCACACCTTATTACACTGTACATTACCAAATAGTTAGGTTTCTGTTTTTGGTACATTCCACACCTTTATGTATACATAACTAGGGCAGAATATGTAACTACTGCATTGTTTAATGTAACTGCTGCAAATGCCAGTGGAATGTGAATGATAAAGTATTTATTATATTTTTTTTACCCTTTCACATTTGTCCCTTGACCCACATAAACCACAAAACAAAACAGTGACCCACTGCAGAGCTGGACAATTTCAGTACAGTAACAGGGAGATTTTTACAGTTTAATGACTGCACTCTCCTGTGGCAAAACTATGTCCTGCAACTTTAATGATACAGTCACTGAAGTTGGCTTACCCATTGCCTCATTTCTCTCACAATACAGTTTGAATTAGAGGCAGTGCCAAATGCAAACCTGCAGGCGGCCAACAATGTTATTCCACAGAGGGCAAGGCCTTATTCCAATTAAGAGATATAAGCCTACCACATCAACCCACCAAGACCAGAGTGAGCGTAAAATATGAATCAGCAGAAATAAAACAGCTCTGAGCTCCTATTTTAACATCTTTTTAACAAGAAGGCTTCAGAATCAATCCACAATCAATAGTAATCTCAAACCTATGCAGTAAGGTGAGGTCCTCGTCCAGCTTTACCCCGCGGGAGGAAGGAAGGGGGGTTGTTTGATGTGAAAGTGATATAGACCAAAGGCATAGCCGCTCAGAAGAGATCGGACCCTACCTAATTGCGTCCGCCACAACATCTTCAACCAGAAGTGGGAAAAAGGCAAAGCCACCATTAAAACAATTATAATTCTTAGAGGGCTCATTAATGCAAAAATAAACAAACATTCTGGAGCGTGGCCTTGAGTCATTAGCACAGCCAATTAAACTGATCAGTTTTAGCCAGCCAGCACTTTGTGATAATGATAGAGCTGAGACAGAGTTCCTGTGTTGCTGTGTGGTTTTTACATTGCTGGAACGAGAAACGTGCAGCTGATGCAGGAACACTGTGGAGCCGCAGTTACAGGCCTGTCTTCACACACGGATATAATGAGGCTCAAATTGTCAGGGTTACATGGACACCGCCTCTGCCCTTTAATGACAGCGTGTGTGTCTACTGTTGCGGATCCCTTTCTCTTGTTTAATAGGGTGGCGGGGAATTCTTGAGTAATGAGAGCCAGATTAAAACCTCTGTGGCTGCTATGTATACACACACACACACACACACACACACACACACACACACACACACACACACACACACACATTCCAATACACAATCTTGTGTACTAAGAAATGCATGAGTGCACACGCCGCATGCATGCACGCACACGCACGCACGCACGCACGCACGCACGCATGCACACACACACACACACACAGAAAAAATTTGTCATATTACCATGTCAACCAATGATTCTGTTGTATCCCAAATGTTCTAAATTGTAGCCTTTATCAAAGCACATCTGAATGAGTTGCTTTTTGTTATCTTCTTTTCACAAACATTCATGAGCACTTTCATTTAGTGTACTGTTTTGTGTCTGTTTGGCATTAGTTTTTTCCCCACACTGGCTCTATAATGTCTCCTTGAGACATCCTACTGAAGCCTGAGCTTTGCAGAATTCCTCTTAGCATAATTGTATCTCCTAATACTCTGTAAAATTGTAGGGTCAAGCCTATGCATCCCTGGTGTGTAGCTGCCATAATGTGCTGCAGTTTGTGAGCCGACAGCACCATACTTTATCAGTGAAAGGCCTACAATCCCTAGGCCTCCTGTGGACAACTTTGTATAAGACAGAACAGGAGAGTTCTTTTGGCTGTTCATTACTTTCATTCATCCTCACACAGGTAAACCCTAAAGACCTATCCCATACAGATCCCTGGAGACAAGACATTTATTGTCTTGTCTCCAGGGATCTTGTACGATATTGTACGAATGAGCAAGTACAATATCATTAATCAACATTACATTAAAACACAGACTGAGATGTGTTCAGATGCAGAATTATCTTCCCAGCCAATGTGAAATAACTGAATGTACAACACAAGTGCAAAGCGTACATTCAGCCCCTCAACAGTGGGTCCTGAACCAGTTTGGGGAGCCCAACAAAGAACCTCTTAAGGGAAGTGAAGCTCATTCAACCCTAAACTGATGCTATTAATCAATGAGCCATTATTTCTTAACTAAGGATACAAGCTCATTAATACTCAGATAATAATGATGATTGATGATGATGATGATGATGATGATGCTTGAGGTTTCAAAAGTTACATGTAAAGTAGGGGCTACCAGACAAAAATAGCAGATTACAACAGTAGCAAATAACTGATGCTAATTAAGAACACTAGGGATGCTGACAACCAAAAACTTTGCACAAAAAAGCTCATCCTCCATGCTCATCAGATCCTATCACTGGCCTACCCTGCGGCCATAAAGTGTGGAACCACTCAGCAGATATCAAATGAAAATTATCATGAGAACATCTACATTGTTAAAGTTCCTTCTTGCTGCAAACAGCACCTCGGGTATGAATAAACACTGCCGTGTGCGTTTCTGGTGAATTTTCCATTTAAATATTGTAGATAAATAAATACCCTGTATTTCAACGTCACGTAAAATGCAGTAAAATACTGTGGGGAAGGGATACTTGATAGTGTCCAGGACTGTCACGGTGGAAAGGACTGACATAGCCAACTACAGTAGTGAGACTTCCAAACTTGCAAATCTGAACTCCAACTCCTGCTTCCCCAGAAGGCTTGCCTGATTACAGCATTCTGGTTAAGTTATGTGGTGGAATGCATCCTTTTTCACTGTCTCGGATGATAAGCTTATTATCTCTGGATTCCCAGACTGGCCATTTAACTTCATTTTTCATTGTATTATACCACAATTGGAATAGTTAATACAACTACGTAGATGACTTTTATTAATAAGAAATATTATTGATTAGAAGTGCTTGTTCCATCTCAATTTGCTTTGAACAAATGGGCTTTAAGGATACCCACAATAAATAATATATTTAAGAAGTGCTAACTCAGTCCTCAGTTTTCTTGAACAGGAAGTGCTGATTGTGAAGTAAAGAAAAATGGACAAAACTGTACTCTCCTCTTCCACATGCAATTATGAAGCACATTCCCTTTAAAACAAACCATTTGGTGAATACAAAAAGCTCTTGAGGAATAATTAAGAGAAACAGAGGATGGAATATCCTCACTCATAGTGCATTTCATAATTAGGCTGAAACGCTCTCTCTGATCCTAACGAGAGTGGGTCTTAAGCACTCTACTGAACTAGTAGGTTGCCCCTGGTGCAGGAAGAGGAAGTACTGCAAGTCTTTAGCTAAACCAAAGACTGATCCCATACCAGCTTTCATTGCTCGGGTCTGGTCACTCATGAAGGGAAACCCACATGTCAGCTGGCAGCCACGGCAAGAGAGCGGCTAATTAATCCAGGGAGAAATGAGGGTTCATTAAACCTCAGACAAGCCTGCACTTTGTTCTCTTCACCTGATCAAAGACATCCAGTCGACAAAAAATTGCCCAGTGAAAATTATACATTCAATTAGTGCATCTGAGGGGAATAAGAGCTATCTGCCCTGAGTGTCAGAGTGTTGGATTTACTCCATTGCAACCTCGATCTGTCTGCATTGTTGTGCTATGATCCAGATGAGCACAAGCCTAACACTAGTGCTACTGGATCAGAATTTGGCTGCAGGTAAACAGGTGGTGCAAGGCAGGTGTAGCACATCAGATGGAGTAGGGCTGGTGTAGCAGTGTCAAACAAGTGATATAGGGCAGGTGTAGTAAGACAGAAAGAGATTCAAAAGGATATGGAGCAGAAGGTGGAGGCAGAGGGAGGGTTAGAGGAAGAAGCAGGGAATATGACATGAGGGAGAGAAGAGGGGATGGGAGTGCGAAGGAAAAAGAATATCACCAGCCACTCTGGGATTAATCTGAAGACCTTAATGAAAGAGGGACAACCCTTTAGTATTCAGTCATTTTATGTTGCCGACTTTATTCAATTCAGCTGATTTCACAGCAGCCAGAAGCACCCAAGGTCGGAATTATTATCCCTGGTGATGAATTATCATATCTAAAGGCTCAAAACAACCTCTCACCTATTACCTCTCTTTACTTGAAAGACTAGCCTTTTGGGCTTTCTACATATTCCACAAATAGGCCAGCTCCACCTGTCAGTCAGGAGTTTTTATATTAGTTAAAAAAGATTTGGGATCATATATATATATATCTATTATATATATATTATATATATATTAGGTGTGATGCCATACATGATGAAACCCTTATTTGCATTTGAAGTTTAGTCAGGTATGTATATATGTACATACATGTGTATGTATGTATGTATGCATGCATTTCTGCATGTGGACAAAATAATAGAAATCTTAGGAATTAAAAAGAAATTGCAATTAAGGAGTCTACTCTTATGAATCATATTAAATCTGATACTAATATTGAAAGTCTATATTGCAATAAATGTAATTTTACATTGAAACTAATGTGTTGGTTGAGAGACGCAACTGGTTTTAAATTGCTGGCACCTGAATGAATGGATGGGTACATGTGTATGTACATGCTGGACACACATGCTTGCAGGCAGGATGCAGCAACATTCTTCAACAAGAAAGTCAATAATCTCATTACGTACTGCATGTTTTACATTTTTAAATGTGTAGTTGAATCAATTACATTTGTACACATCTTGCATGTTTTCACAGTGTCCCTTTATCTATCTTGAGCTAAAAGTCCAAATTCCTACCCATTCTACTTGTCTTCTGGACCTGATGTCTTCACAGCTAGTGACAGAGAGGGCAATGGCTTCTGTGTGGCATTGTTGCCATGCTCATCAAGCCATGAGGAGTGCATGCATGCTTTGAGAGTATGGGACCCCATACAGAATATGACACCCCTCCAGCATAAAATGAATGAGCTCAGAAACCACAATTAATAAGCTAAGGAACCACACAAGTGAGCATGATAGGGCTGCCCAACGAAAGACGATGAGTCAAATTATCTGTTGGAGATCCGTCAGTTGACTGCGATCCTTCAAGTTGAGCAGTGGTTTTTTTTTCTTTTTTTTTTTTTGTCAGCCAGTGTTCATTACAATAACAGGCGCACTCGCTACAAAATCCACTTGACAACATGAGCTGGTGGTTAACTGGTGGGAGATGCTGAAACCTAAGGTGGAGTGTTTGGTAAACTAAGCCAGCATTACTAAAATTATGGGTGACAGACAATTGAAGTAAACAATTTAAGTGAAATTTAAGTGAATTTATTTTAATTTATTTTAAATTTTCAGGACAGGAATATTGTTTTCTTTTCATCTGAAACTCCAATTTTAAATCATATGTCAAAAATATGTTCCCATGACTCTGTTGCATTTGAATTTGTTAATGTGGTAGAAATCATTACTGAAACTCATGCCAACGGATTTTCTGATTGCCAGATACAGTATGCCAGTCTATATGGAAAAAAGGGACGAATAGCCAAATCTTCATATTGAACAGCCAAATTTGATTGGAGTCAGGTACGGCACTAGAGTATGATATTTAATGGGTAGGAATTTCGACTTTTAACTCAAGTTAGATTCATATATTTAATATGTACATGGTACCCATCCATTCATCTATGAACCTGTCTAAGTCAGAACTGAACTGGAATTTTGAATTTTACAGCTAGTAGAATGATTTTACAGAGTAATAGAGGTGGACCCTGCAATTGCACAGACATCCACAGAGTCACCAGCTGACCTTAAAATAAACCCACAGAGCAGGCAGACAGAGAGATAAGTGCACAGCACTGTTGAACTCCATTAGAAGATTATTGTTGAAATTGGTGTCTAGTCTTGGTTTGGCCTGGCTGGTGATTAGTCTGTGGACTGAAAGAGGCTTTTGGCAGAGGAATAAGTAAAGCTGTTTTTGTGTGGTCATGGTGAGGTTGTAAAGGGCATGTGGTCAGTGCTTTCTGGAGTGAATAAGGCAAGTGGTATATTCAGTGCAGCCCAGTGTGTCCAAGGTTGAGAATTGAGCAAATGTTTTGTAATTTATATGAACATTGCTTGGATTTTCTGTGTTGTAATAACAATACCTGAATTTGATGAGACAAGCAGTCTCATATTTCTCTACAGAACAGAAGAAAAGTATATTGGTATTTTTAAAATGGTGAATTTGAAGTGTTATTACTATGCATGCAAAGAGTCTGTATGGTGGAGTATCGGAGGCAGCATATCATGATGCAACAAAATTAAGAGGATTAGAGTTTGAGTCCTGCACGGCTTGAGTATCTGAAACCTCTTCAAACTGCACCTCCTGAGGAGTTTCTGCTTTCCATTGTGCTGCTTACTGGGGTAGATTCTGGAACTTGGATTAGTGCATAGCAGGACCAATTACACCATACCTCTGGTGATGCCATTCTCCTTAACTCACTGTGCGCCTTCTCTCTCCCACCAAAACACAGACTGAGGAAGACCACATTGCCAAATAACTATGTGCAGGCCATGGTCCCATGGAGAGACCATGCGGAAACTATATTTCCACACAGGGAGACAACACTAAGACTGCATCTCCACACTGAGAGACTTTCACAGAGATGTCACAAGACCGTATTCCCACAGACCTTGTAAAATGAGCACAGCAACACTGTACTAAGACCATATTTTCCCACAGACTGCACTGAGAGTGAATGAGAGAATCTATGAATGAGAGGAGGCACACCCACAGAAACTAAAGTGGAACCAAACTTCCACAGAGAAACCATAGAGAGACCTTCACCACCATTGACAGACCACACTCTGTGGGGAAAGTAACAAAACAGTGTAGTTTGTTCATCAAGAAAGGAAGAAGAGGATGAGGAACAATCCACCCAGTGGATCAGCACAGTTAAATTCTCCTTGCTAATGAATGTAGGCAGTCACAAACGGCTCCCCAAAGCCACCCACTATAGCCCAGCACTGCCTGCTTGCCGTATTTGTGACTACATGAACGCAACCTCACCACCATAAACACATATACAAGCACAGAGTCAAAACCAGAATTTCAACTGATTGTTATGCTGCCACCAAGTGAACAATTGGTCTGAAATTTGCTGCTTGGCCATTTTGCTCATTCATCTTCCATGAACACAATGTAATCAAAACAAGCAAGCAGTCCAGATCCCCACCAATAATAAAAAAAATAACTGTGTAACTCCCACCTGCAGTGCTTGCCGCCCTAACAAACTATATATACAACTATACAATATACGAGAACCATTACTACAAAACTGCCATCGCCACAAAAGTCTTTGGTAGCCAGGAGATAAATATCCATCATAACATGTTTAATTCAGTCACAATTTCTCCCCTTAAATCTGGACCTCCATCAGTTTGCCCATGTTTGCTGTACTGGAGCAGAGGAGGTTGGCTGCAAAGAGTTTTCTGAGGTTTCTGCTTCTGAGATGTCCCCGACTGTAAAACTCCAGCTTAATACGAAAGAAGAGGAAGTGACTAGGGCAAGACCAAATCAGAGCTGGCTCTCTCCCTCTCTTTTCCCTCTTTATCTCACCACAGCTGCTCCTGTGTCCAAGTTGAGGTCACAGTGCAGAGAGGGGGATTGTGGGACAGAAGGCAGAGCTGATGTCCCGCCTTGTTGTGGCCTCTGCCAAATGGTGCTTGGAGACAGCCATGTTTGTTTGCTCCCTCTCTGGTTGTGTGACACCGGTCTGCTGCAACATCCTGCCGAGCAGAGAGGCCTAGGACAACAGCACGGGCTGGCTGGGGATGGCAGGGTGCCTGGGTCACCTGTCAGGAGGACCAAGCTGTGTAATATGTCTTCCTCTCTTAACCTAATAGAGGAACAGTGCTGTGGCTGTTCTGTACTAGAGGAGGGGGGTATAGCTTATTAATGCATGCAAGGCAGCTGCCTGGGTCAGACCAGGTCAGAGCAGGTCAGAACCGGCGATACCGGGTCATTTGTAGTGAGGGAAAGACCTTCTTCACATGCTGTTTAAACAGACCTTAAACAAAGAGGAAAGCAGGTTGTTCAGTGTGAGTGTGTGAGGTATATATGATGACTGATTGCATATTTCAATGTGCGCATGATGAGGTGGGGGGTATGTTTATACATGTTTCCATGAGAATGGCTATTTGTATGTATGCTTGAATGTGTGATGTTGTGGACTGCTCTTCATGTTACTGTCTGAAGGAAAAGTCTGATCTTTTAGAGCACTTCAACTTCTCTCTGTACAGCCCACAGGGGAACTCACCAATTCTTGCTCTCCAAATAGCTCTGCAAACAAACCGAGAGACACTCATGCACACCCCATCTTCCCTGCACCACCCTGGCCATGCGCCACCTGCTTGTTTTCTAATTTAATTTTCCAAACCTGTTGTGGAACGCCTGTAAACGGCAGTGTAGCATGGCCTCCACCTCCACGCTGGCTGTTCTCCAGTTTCCCGTGACCCATCTCTGCACATTTCTCCTCCACAGCGGATTAAAACAGATGGTTCTGCTTCCAAGCTAAATTACATTAGGTGCAGAGGGGGTGAATCTCTGACCGGTGTTTACATTAAGAGTATAGAGCAGACAGCTGGCTGTGAGAGAGAGATAGCACTGAGGAACCTCTTTCAACAACTTCTGAATATCAAGTCAGACTCTCACTTTAAAAAAAAACATACACACACACAATCTGTCAGACACACAAATGGTCTCTCGCTCACAAATGTACACAGACTCATACAAATGGTGTTGTGTGCTCAAAACACACAGCACACAGGTACACATTTGCTGTGTCACACTGGTGTACTGTACCTAATCAGTTGGCGGTTCTTGTTGCAGCTCGATGTTTGACAATGTGAGTGTTTGTTCTGAAACTGCAATTACTTTGCAGTGGTTAGAATATCCATCTAGGAAGCGCATTCACTCCATGAGTGGTGTCAGAAACGTGTTTTAACCAAAGCGGCATGATGAGACAGGGAGGTAGATTTCAATCTCCTACCATCCAAGCAGCTTCAGTCTAATACAATGGTACCACCATAACAATTTCTCTCCTCACAGCCAAGTGACTGCAGTTTGACCAGTTGGTACACAAATACGGAATTGCTTATGGCTGACCTTTGGTTAAAATAATAATGTTTGACCCTCTTTTCAAGTTCAATGGATTTCTTTTTGTTCAGTGTTCTTCCTATGCTAGGCCATTTCTCATTTGAGAAAGAAGATCATTAATGCCTTTACTGCCACTGTGGCTACTGTTGTAGTCATTTCTTCTATAGGGAAAGAGACCCTGTTAATCGGTGCAAGCGCATGCTACAAAAACCAAACAAGAAGGCAGCATGAATTCACCATCACACATTGGGCATTTACCGGCTGCATTCTTCCACATAGAGTTCTTCATCAGCATTGAGATGACCATTTTAATTACAGAAAAAGAAATGTAGGCAATGGCAGTGCATCTCATACGTTTCCCTGATTTTACACCACATTTATTTGTATTGTATATGTTATGTAGCATTTATCATGATTTTATCTGTTTTTCTTTTCATTTTGTTTTTATTTTCTTTATAATTAAGATTTCAGTTTTTTCCAATGTTTTTTAAGGAATGTAAAACTTGTTTATGATAAAGTCAAAAGAATGGCCGAACACACCTGTACATATGAGCCTGCCACAAAGGAATCTTGATTGTTTAGGAAGTTGAATAGTTATCAAAGAAAAACACTGTGTGGTTACTCTTACATTGGAAAGCTTGAACCTTTCAAAACAAAGTGTAAACTCTTCCACTAAATTACACTGTCACCTTCCCCAATTCAAATTCAAATAAGCAATACAGTAATAAAAATGGTTAGCCTTACACAACATGATTAGCTGCCTAGGGTATGGCAACAAGCCATTGCCTGAGGGACAACAAGTAAGCAGTTAGCACTGTAAACCAGTAATAACTTTGTCCAGAAAAGTAATTTGTTGTTGTTGCCATTATCATTAATAGTATTGATGCTGTGATTAAAATATTTACTGTTACTAAAATTATTTATTCCACTATCGATTTTCTTTTACATGATTTGTCTGTTGCTGTACAAGTGTGATGCTTATTTAAGTCTGTATTTACGGGGCATGTAGGAAAAAAGTAGAGCCAGAGAGAGACAGGGAGAGAGATCACAAGGTGTATTAGAACTACCCCAAAATTAATATGGTGAGTGTGATCATGGGTTGTGACAGAACCACTTGCTTTTGACAGCAGGTTACAATACCAATTATCCCCTCCTCATTACCCCTGTGAAAGACAGGAGGAATTGGTATTTGCAACATGAATTACAACATTGCTTTAACTCAGTCCCTACCCATAAACCACAGAGTGGCTAACTTGACACAGAGAGGTAACCTGACTAAAGTGAATATCATCATTGATGATAATAATGACTATCATAGTAATTGCTTCAATGCTAATCATGCTATTGATCACAATTATTCCTTGGGATAAGTTCATTAAGACACCACACTAATTGATTGCAGTATAATGCTCATTAAATCTCCACAAGGTCACATTTGGCAAATTAACTGCCACAATTGCATGGCACAAATCTATAAGAGCATTAGGAGCAATAAATGATTTACTCCTTTTTTTAGAAGGATGATTTTCCACATAAAAGTTGATTGTTTGGGTGGAGGGCAGAGCCTTAAAACGCCAAAAGTCAATCATTGCCAAGTACTAAAATCTGACATTCAATGACAACAGCTCTGTAGGGGGCGCTCTGTCCTATCAACCACATACAGGCCTCACTTTACTCCAGCTGGAGCCAATCTTTGGTCACCTATGTGACGTCCTCCAAGATCTGCAGGGATCTTAAGAGAAAAAAGAGCACTGGTTTGCTTCGTAATCACAAAGGACCTCATAGGCATAATGACACCAACAGTTGACAAATATTCTTCACAAGGGAGGTGTTGGTGTTTCAGTGTCTACTGTGAGCAGAAGACTTCGCAAACAGAAATACATCATCTCAAGTTCAAGCAAATGCCTCCAAACTCACTACAGTCAGAAAATGATCCCAAACACATTCCGAAAGCAACAGAGGAGTAAAAAACTGTAACATTCTTGACTGGCCAAGTTCGTCACTCAATCTGAAGCCAATTGAACATGCATTTCACATTCTGAAAAGACAACAAGCCCGCAAAAACAAGCAGGAGATGAAAATGACTGCAGTACAGGCCTGGCAGAGCACCATCAGGGAAGATGCATAGAATTACTGCAATGCTGTAATTTCAACATGGTGGAATCAAAATGTGTAAAAATAGTGTTTAATAAAATGTAAGTATGTGCACGTCAATTGCATAATTATTGTTGATTTTAAATCTAAAACTGTAGAGTACAGAGACTAATCAAGAAAATATGTCTTTGGTTGGCAGCCCTGGGCCCTTTAAGCTCTGCCAAACTGGCCATCCTGTTACATGATCCTGCATGTTGTGATCACTCCGGCAATCAGTTGTTGTTTGTTTAGGCTGCTAGTCAATGGTTCTGTGCGTCTCAGCTGAATCTGCTATTTAGTGGTTCAATGTGTCTGGGATGGCTGTTAGTCAGTGGTCTGCTTATGTTGTAGGCCAGTGATTCTATGTGCTTGTGCAGTCTTCTACAGTCTGTGATTCCATGTGTCAGTGCTGGCTCTTTCTGTCAGTAGTTTTATATGTGTATGTGTTTTGATGCAGTCACGTAAGTGCGGAGAGAGTAATAAATCGAGAGTGAACTGTGGAGTGATGAGCAGCACATCTGTACATTGTGGAAAATGGGTTTCCTCGACCTTCTTACAGAAGAAAAAGGTCAAAGCAATTTCACAACAGCAACTTTCTTCTGTAATAAAACAAGGTTTTGCCAAACTTGCTGAGACATTTGTAAAGAATGGCTGTCATAGACAGAATGGGGGAAATCGGGGATTGTCGTCTAAATTCAGTGCCGTTCCTCCCTGTCTTCTCTGAAGATATACTGCTTTACTCAAACATCTCTCCACAGGAGACAGGGGGCCTGTTTTTAAGCTTCCTTTTTGTGTTTAAGACCATGAGATGTATTGTAATAGGATATATATTGATACTTTTTGTAATATGTACTTTTTTCGATGGAGTGCCTACCAGCTCAATACAGTTAATCATTGCAGCTTCTTCTTGAAATATCCCCTCAGTGAAAAACACATTTTTTACCGGCCCATCCACCTACATCAGGCGGGTCGATAATGCAGAGGGCTGCACAGCACATCGCTCACTGAGCCTGTCCTGTCAATACCAGCCCCACGGTCTGACCTGGCAAGCAACCACTCCACACTCATCAACACATACCGACGTCTGTCAATCACAGCCGCTGCCAATCAAAGCACCTCACCATCAGAATGAAGAGATCACAAACAATGCTGGTGGCAGAGCCAATGCAAGTGTAAATGTGAAAATGTTTAAGAGTGAAAATGACACAAACATACACATAAGCTCCTGTAACTGACACCTAACCTTCGAATAGTCCTCTGCAACCCCCCCCCCCCATGTTATGTTACATCAGTAATATATGAAAGAATGCACTGAGTCATCTGGGCTATGTAAAATTATGGAAGAAAGAACACATCTATGCTGATCAAAGCTGTTGCTTGAGTAAAGTTCTGAAAGTTTCATATTAACAATAACTGCAATTATTAATGAACAAAAACTCTTCATTCTAATGAATAAACAAAAAAGTACATTTCTCTGCATCATTAGGTCAAACACAATTAAAACTGCTACAGATATGAACATTTGATTAAAAGTGTATGCTGGTCTTCTCGATCCTCTTCCGCAGCATGTACATAGCTACAAGATGGGGGAAAAAAGGAAAACTTAGAGTTAATGTAGCTCAGAGCATTAATGGCAGGAATAAGGAAATGCTTTGTGATTTAATTAAGAAGCTTCCCTCTGGTGCAGAAATAAGAGATGCATTGTCCTTGTGACTTGGGATCTAGGCCCTATAAGTTACAGAATTCAAACTCATGGCCTCGGTTTCATACCGCTCTGCACTCATGACGATGGCCTCTTGGCTGAAACAATTAATTAAACCTTTTCCTGTGAATAATTTAAGAAAAAGACCAGAGAGATTGTAGCTCATGAGCCCAGCATACAGCATAGTACACAAGGATCCCCGACCTGTTCTAAAGAGGTCAGTGATCAATTTGTCTCATCGAACTAAAGTACTGTGATTGGCTTCGATTGATTACCGGGCGTGTGGCAGAGGGGAAGAAGTAGCACTGGTGGAACAGGTCTAGACTCAGTGAGGACGGCTGCCCTGCCCTTGTGTGCTGCAATTCTCAGGAAATTACCACACAGCAAACTTCCAACAGAAGGGTGCAAGTGGCAAGAAAGCTCTTTTTTAAGCAGCTGGATCATTTTATTCAGGAAATGAGTGGCGGAGAGCCGCGCTTTACTCCAGCTCACAGCTGCCAGCATGAAGGACAACAGAACGATCGTCATCTCTGTGGGGAAATGAGAAATGGCCTGGAGCACTGCAGCTGATTCTGTGCCCGCTCCTCCTCACGCAGTTCTCTCCCATATTTCAACTCTTTCATGTATGACAGCATAATGGCTCCTGATGAGCTGTTCCTGTTCCTGTAGCTACTGCTGAGGGGATGAGCGATCCTGAGTGGGATCCAGGTCGAGATGTTGCATCTGGCCTCTTCCCTACTTGTGACCCTGAAATAGCTCCACCTGATTCAATAAATAAGCCAATGAGCTACCAGTGAGTTCACAAACCAAAAATAGTGAAGATATTCTCACACAGACAGAATATAATTTTATATTCTAAAATGAGTTACCTTATTTGATCTCAACGTGCTATATTTTTTTTAATACACTGGGATGACTTTATATTTCTCTGTATTGTTTATGCTGAGCTGTGCAGATGCGTATCACTCTTAAAGGATGATGAACTTGAAATCAAGACTGAATCTAACTTGCAGACTGAGTGATCATCTGTGACACTCTGATGTTGTACCCATATCATCATAATTCAAAGATAACATAAAACTAATGATAGATAGCTGGTCTACAATACTAGCTGTTATAAATGGGTACTTGAGTATCAAAATACTCAACACAAACATTTTTGCTAGGTAATCATAAGTACTGCATAAATATACTGTATCATATACTAGCTGTGTTATTCTGTGGTATCTTCAATTTCATTTACCAAGAGGTAATAACACCAGTAAAATGATGTAAGATTACACAATTTGACAGTCTAAAAAGCAAGCATTGCTCCAGCCCTGAAATCAGATGCACCACACTTGTCCAACTGCTGTAAGAGCAGGAAGGGAGAAATACCCCAGGTTCTCTCAAAGCTAAAACAGAGCAGCCAGAAAAAAAACACCACTTCCCTTTTTTTCTGGTTCTTAAATAGCACTCAGTGGACCTTCAGTGCATGGCTAAAATGCTCAATATGTTACATTTAAGAATCATTACTCTACAAAGTGGTTTTAGCAGTGTATTTCTTTTAAACAACGTAAGATGTAATATCATGGACAATTAAACTTTTGCCATAGAGGTCCAGCTATATTAAGAGTCCAATCAGTTACGCCACATCTGAGACTTTAGTGTCTGCGTTTTACAGAGGAGGGAGTGCTCCATGTGAACTCTTTCAGTCAAATACAGAACAGAACAGGCTGAGTTCACCTCATCTACCATCTCCCCACATAAACAACCTGCTGAAATCTCACCCCAAAAACAAACCAACCCCACCCAAAACTTACAAGCACAAAATGGGCTCTATGGAGTGGAACAGATTAGACAGTATATTAGTACATCATCTTAAATGACTGACAAAATCATTTGCCCAAATCTTTTTTTTTTGTTTTTGCTTTTGAAGGGGTGTGGGGGATGCAATCTTTCATAAAATCTACATGATAGAACTGATTATTTTCAATATGGGCAAGTGGTTTATAAAACAGACACTACCAATAATTTATAAAACAATTGTGGAAAATCTGCCACTACTTCATCAGGAGAGAGCAGTGTGTAGTGGATGTGCTCACAGCTTCTTCATAGTTGATATATGTTTGGGGGAAATGTTGGATTGTCTTATCTCTTTTCATTTGGCATTTACAATCTCAACAACTAGCAAGCTGACTTTACGTATCATTTTATTCTTTTGTATTATGATGTACTTTACTTTTGGAACCCAGAAGGAAGGAGGTGAGGGAAGAGAGAGTGGGTGGTTTTAAATATTTATGTTCTTAAAATGCTTGGCAGTACTGAATAACTCCCGTCACGCTAATAAAGCCTGTTTGAATCATTTGAATCCTTTCAATCCAATGAGGCAGCGAGAGAAAAACAGGGGATGTTTGCTGTGCATTACAGCCTTCCTCAGGTTTGCAGGGACAGGTTACATGATTCAACATCTCTGAATATGGAAAATTGGTTCAAGGCAGAAAATAAATATGCAAATTTTTCAAGACATTGGTTTATATGTTTATCCAATGTTTTGCATAATAATCAAGGTTTGACAAAAACATCTCCATACTGCTGCATTATATTTATACTCCATAAATGGGACAGATCCCACTAATGATCACACAGCATAAGACACCACACTTCCCTGATGTGCTCACAAAGGGAGTATTGCTGCCTGATATATCCAAATATAACCTCTGCAGTCACCCAGCATGACTTTCCTCTGAAACCAAATCAGATGGCATCATCATACGCACAGTACAAATGTAGAGTAAGAGCAATTTAAGTACTGAATTCATACACAAACCCAGGGTTTTGTAAAGAAAAAATGGAAGCATTGTCAGAAAACGTATATGATATACACATCAAGAGCTTACCTGAAACTGCTCATGTTCTAAAACAAGGAGGAAAGGTGAACACTGATCACTCATCAGACATTCTGATTACCATTCGGGCCAAAATGAACAGCAGTACAGGCTGATTACCATTCGGGCCAAAATGAACAGCAGTACAGGCTGATTACCATTCAGGCCAAAACGAACAGCAGTACAGGCTGATTACCATTCAGGCCAAAACGAACAGCAGTACAGGCTGATTACCATTCGGGCCAAAATGAACAGCAGTACAGGCTGATTACCATTCGGGCCAAAATTAACAGCAGTACAGGCTGATTAGCTGATTACCATTCAGGCCAAAACGAACAGCAGTACAGGCTGATTACCATTCAGGCCAAAATGAACAGCACTACAGGCTGATTACCATTCAGGCCAAAATGAACAGCAGTACAGGCTGATTACCATTTGGGCCAAAACGAACAGCAGTACAGGCTGATTACCATTCAGGCCAAAATGAACAGCACTACAGGCTGATTACCATTCAGGCCAAAACGAACAGCAGTACAGGCTGATTACCATTCAGGCCAAAATGAACAGCAGTACAGGCTGATTACCATTCAGGCCAAAACGAACAGCAGTACAGGCTGATTACCATTCAGGCCAAAACGAACAGCAGTACAGGCTGATTACCATTCGGGCCAAAATGAACAGCAGTACAGGCTGATTACCATTCGGACCAAAATGAACAGCAGTACAGGCTGATTACCATTCAGGCCAAAACGAACAGCAGTACAGGCTGATTACCATTCAGGCCAAAACGAACAGCAGTACAGGCTGATTACCATTCAGGCCAAAATTAACAGCAGTACAGGCTGATTACCATTTGGGCCAAAATGAACAGCAGTACAGGCTGATTACCATTCAGGCCAAAACGAACAGCAGTACAGGCTGATTACCATTCAGGCCAAAATGAACAGCAGTACAGGCTGATTACCATTCAGGCCAAAACGAACAGCAGTACAGGCTGATTACCATTCAGGCCAAAATGAACAGCAGTACAGGCTGATTACCATTCAGGCCAAAACGAACAGCAGTACAGGCTGATTACCATTCAGGCCAAAATGAACAGCAGTACAGGCTGATTACCATTCGGGCCAAAATGAACAACAGTACAGGCTGATTACCATTCAGGCCAAAACAAACAGCAGTACAGGCTGATTACCATTCAGGCCAAAACGAACAGCAGTACAGTCTGATTACCATTCAGGCCAAAACGAACAGCAGTACAGGCTGATTACCATTCAGGCCAAAATGAACAGCAGTACAGGCTGATTACCATTCGGGCCAAAATGAACAGCAGTACAGGCTGATTACCATTCAGGCCAAAATGAACAGCACTACAGGCTGATTACCATTCAGGCCAAAACGAACAGCAGTACAGTCTGATTACCATTCAGGCCAAAACGAACAGCAGTACAGGCTGATTACCATTCAGGCCAAAACGAACAGCAGTACAGGCTGATTACCATTCAGGCCAAAACGAACAACAGTACAGGCTGATTACCATTCAGGCCAAAATGAACAGCAGTACAGGCTGATCACCATTCAGGCCAAAACGAACAGCAGCACAGGCTGATAACATGGACTCCCCATTGCTGCACGATTATGACTGATTAAGTGAGCCTGACACCAATAACAGCATTCATTATCTACAGCTACTTACAGACCACTGGTCTGGATCGATGGGGGAAACCTCTACATGTAGTACGCCCATGGGAAACAGACACAGACACTCTCACTCTCTTGCTATCTGACAGGCCAGAGGGTACAGAGGCTGATGTCCAGCCCCTGTGATACCTGCTCCATGACCTTGTGCTCCTGAAACGAAGCCAGATCAAGTGGGAATGCTCCAAAGTGGTGGATGTTCTTGCCCGTCAAAATCCATTAATTATTTCCCAGACTTCTCAGTCCTGACAGCATAGATTTTAGCCATATCCAAGGGTCACTTGGGAAGGGGACCACATAGGTTTGAGTCACAGTCACATCCAAGGGATAATAATAATAATAATAATAATAAATAATCATCATCATCATCATCATCATCATCAGCACTTCAAAAACTTTGAAATGACAGTGATGGCAGTTTTTCTAAAACGACTATAGGACATCTCTACAAATTTCAGGCCTGGGAGTTACTTTTAGTGATTATATTGCTTTAATAATAGAAAGAATGCATAGGGTTGAGTCTCCTGAACTCAACAAAGTGCCCACATTGGATATAGCATACCAGACACCATACATATTATGAACAAAAGGAGTAAAATAAATGGATGGAGAGTTTGGTATTGCTGGAGGTAGCAAAACATTGTTTTTCAAGATTGCCTCTTAAGTGTCTCACAGGGAAAAGCTCATCTTAGCATAAACAACTGCTAGAAAACCTGAAAGAAATTATTTAAAAACTAGTGGGTTTCCATACAGAGATCTCCATACCAATATGAGATGGTCTTAGTTTTGCTTATTGTAGTGTGAAAGGTAAATACCGCATCAGTAATTAGCTGGCATTTAGGGGTCATCTGTTATTGGAGTGAAAGTTGACCCAAGGGTAAAGCTACTTTTTTGGGAGACTGGAAATTGCTTACGTGCTTAGGGTCCTTCAATGTGAAAGTGGTTTTCAGTCAGCTTGGGCTCCAAGGCTCTCTACACTCCAGACCAAAGAGCAGGGTGCAAGTCATCTTTGGATAAAGCTATCCAATTAGAGGCTGCTCTGCTGTACCAGCTAATCACCTATTCACAAACCCCCTATCTACATGGTCCCTCGGTGGGAGACCGTGTGCTTGTCCCTTGAGGCCAGGCCCTGTTCAGCTTGGCTCAGCTCGGCCTGGTTAGCTGCTCCACACAGCAAAAGCAAACTGGGACTCCACAGTGCCTGGAGAGCCCTCCCCCCACCACCCCGACAGAGACGGTGAAGCTGACTACTGACCCAGAGATGGGCTGCAGAACATTGGTCCACAGCTGCAAACTGACCAGGGGAAAAAATCATGCTCTGCAGCTGAAACTTTGAGGACAACTTCAAAGAAAAAAAGAGGGCAATTTTCTAACAAGCTGTTTTTGTTTTTCATCCGGAGAATCCAACCAACTGCTGTGGTGGTGCTCGCGGAAAGGAGAGAGAGGTGCCACTGCTCTAAATTGGCCAGAGAGACAGAATTTGAGCATTTTCAGATCTGACATTATGATTGCTTTAGTGCCAGTAAGAACAAGTGTTCTCTAGTAACAGCCCTCTACCACATCCCTTTGTCTCCACAGTAGCATCTGCCAGGGACATGAAACAAACTTAGAAACTTGTCTGCAAAATCAGGAAAGAGGAAAATAAGGCATTTCTGCCTGCATACACTGGACAACATATTTACTACTCCTATATTTTACACCTAAGAGATACTTCCTTATATTATCATAAAATATTGCCCAAAGGGTTCTCAATTCAATTCATATATGTTTTTTTTTTTTTTTTTCTGGGACAAAGAAAGGTAAGAAAACATTCTAAATCAAACACTACATCAAATAAATTTGCTCTAACTACTATGGTTTGTGATAGCCATTTCCTTTTAGCCGACTTTCCTTTTACTGAATATACAGTGTGCAAAAAATGTTTCTATCACTTTCATTCACGTCAAGAAGAGGTTAATGGCCTGCACTCAATTTTCAATTCTAACAAAGTGTTAATTGAGCTACTCTCATCAAAAACCAGAAAATACCAACACCTTAGAAGAAAAGTGATCAAATATTAACACTATATCTCAAGTCTCACAATAGAATAACGAGGCTGTTTCTGACTGGCATGTTTACTCAAGTGAGAGCCTTCTCTCTGAGGCCCTAAGAAAGAGACAGCAGTGTCAGCTCTGTGCTTTGATCTCTTCCTTCATATAAAAGAGTAATACAGGCCTAACAACACACTCAGAACAGATAGATTCTCTGGAGGCCAGAGTGCCCCCTCTCTCTTCAATACCAGTGCAGGCAGGCCGACTGCAGAGGGGGCAAAATCTTGCACGGTGCAATGCTGAATCACTTCAAAGAGGAGAGGAGACAGAGAGACAAGGGGGTATGTCTCACACCGCAAACTTCAGGAAATGCTGAGAACAATAAATCTTTAGCGGAGATCTGATGAGATCCCATAGAGTGTATTAAATAATGGATTTTACAAGCACACAGGGCAGAGCCACTCAGCTCCCAGTAGAGGCCTGGGAACAAGGGAACCGCCCTGGGGCATGATTCAGCAGGAGGTCCTGCCCCCTGGTGTCAGCCAATGAGGGAGGGGCTGGTTTGGAGATGCAGATATGATAGGGGGTCTTGGTCTGCCTGTGTGTTTGTTTATAGCAGTGGTCTCAGAGCTGAGCCGCCATGTTGGAGCAGTTGTGGCAATGCTATTGTTTTAAAGTAGCAGATCCAGCATTGCTCTTTAACAACAGAATTCTCTGTGCTGCTGTTTTAAACCAGCAGCCTCACTTCAGGTACTTTCAGTCATATTCTCAGTGCTGTCGTGTTAGACCAGCGGTTTCAGTGCTATTCTTCTAAAGATTTAAAGTCAGCCTCTGAGCTCCTTCAGTTACGTCTTTACAAATCAATAAAAATCTACGATGAAACACTGCTATCTGAGACCAGAAAACCAATTTAGTTTTATTGGAAAACTCCAAAATAGCATTATACACACACCTCTCAATGTTAGCTGTGTTTCGTGGGTTACTGCAATGAAGTGTTACTTAAGAAGTGAATGTCAATCAAACAAAAAATATATAGATGAAATATAAGCCTCCATCACCTATACTTAGACATGCTTTGTACCCTCAGATCAGACTCTTGTTGACTGTAGAGTGTGTCCTCCAGATTAAAGCCACATATTGAGTGTGTGCTTAATTTTTTCCTCAGTTTCACTGACCTGATACCAACTTCTCCTGCTCTGCTCTCCTCTGCTCCCACCTGTGGAGCTGTAAATGTCTAGAGAGATGGGGTCTGTGTCTTAAGGAATAGTGGAGGTGTGCCAGACAGGAGAGGTTGCATAAGTGGGTGGTGTTTGAAGAGGTTCCTCTGAGAGGAAGTGTGTGTCTGAAGGATGAGTGCACTGTTAAATGCTGATCAGAGAGTCTGTCTTGTCAGTAGTTGTAATTGCATGTCTGTGGTGCGGGAAAGACTCCAGAACAGTCAAATGCACAGGCAGCTCAGTAAAAGCATAAAAGCAGAGCAAAAGATATACAGGCTTGAGGCAGTGATGGGGAGAGGGCTGACCTGGCCTGGTCAACCACTGACCCTGAAAGATGAAGATCTACAGAACAGGAAGTCCCAGTTCAAAGATCTGCTTCACCTCTTAATTTATCTTTAACTCTGGGGTAGGAACAGTACTAGCTTTCTCATCATGTACACCTCCTTTCTCTACCTCTCACTGTTTCTTGCAGGATTCAACTGTCACCAGCTAAGGTTAAAGACATACCTGTCTCTCATTTTTACCTGCAGGATGACCTGAATCACATCAATATGACCTGTGAGACTGTTGTCTCCCATTGTGGGCTGAATGCAATGCTTTTCGGTGCTGACAGGAAGAGACACCTGTTCTTATGTAACCACCATGGTGTTACACGGTGGACATAACTCTCACTGCTACCTTTGTCTAAAGGGCATACTTCCAGCAGAGATGTGGGTCTTGAATTAGCATCAGCATCGTTCCACTTCATTTCCAAGCATAACAGGACAATGTGCTTTATAGATAAGGATGTGTATGGGGAAACAACCTTAGACTTAGTCTCTGGCCAGTACATTCTTGCTGCTGTGAGTTGCGAGAACACCAGGAAACAGTGATGGGGTCGCTGGGTCCCTGACTGCGCTCCCTATAACCTCACCGAAGCAATGATGTTACGGTCTTGTCTGACACGCAGGAACAAAACGCCGATTCACTCGCCTGAATGAGCCATCTTAATCCAGTTAGGATACGCATTCATGTAAAATTAGGCTGTGCATTCCCCATCTGAGACCAGAACTGAGAGCTTTTTAATTTCTGTTGCCTGTGGGTGTATGAGATTTAAATCAGCTAACAGTCCAATCTAAAGATTTCAAATTTAGTCTTCAGGCTGCTCCAGTTCTGAGGAACAAGGGTGACTGTAAGACAGAAAGACAGTGTGTGTGTGTGTGTGTGTGTGTGTGTGTGTGTGTGTGTGTGTGTGTGTGTGTGTGTGTGTGTGTGTGTGTGTGTGTGTGTGTGTGTGTGTGTACACACCAGTGAAATAAACAACAGCCCGTACCATAATGCCCGATACATAAATACAGAGCAGCCCATACCACAGGGCTGCACTAAAACAATACGAGTGTCTTCCCATAGAGCAGAGATTAACATGTTCCTAACATTAAGAATGGACATAATTAATCAGGTCACACTATGTATATGAGCTCTCAGATTTTACTTCTTGAAACAAATTGCAGAGTTATATAAAGAGCTCGCATAATGTCCTACGATTGTGACAATACAATGGGTTAAATCACAGCCTGACACATTTTTGATTTGAGCAGCAGATGGGAGAGGGGTGAATGTGGAAAAAGCCACTCTGCTTTTGTTCCCCAGCCACATCACACAATCACATTTTAATGAAGTGCCTTTCCTCTGCACAAAGGCAGCTATCACGCTACCTCCAGGATCACGCCCTCCTCGTCCGATCTCCCACCTGCTTTCACTCCACAAACTTTCTCTCACATTCTAACCTCTCGCTGCGGTCTGACTGCTATTGTTCTGCCTGCGTAACAGACAGCATGAGGCTGGACACACAACCTGTCAGCTGTTTGTGTGTGTGTGCACCATTACATAGCAGCATACATACCTTTGCAGAAAAAAATACTACCGTAAATATACATGCATGGCCACATACTGTACACAGTAAATGTCAGAAATTAAAACCCAAAAACACATTCACAAATACTACCATCCCAGACATCAGCTTTGATACATGTATATGTATTTGCAGTTATGCAGTGATTTGGGAACATTGTAGAAGAAATCCAGATCAGCTCACAGAGGGGTGACGTCTAATCTAATAGTGCCTCCATTTCTAAGACATGCCATTATAACCCCATTTTCAGCATTATGGTACCAAACAATAGCATGATTAATAGGAGTACCTCCATAGAGAAGAGAACCACTTTTATGTAATATGATGGTAGTGGGAAAGTACTGAAGAGGGAGGTGACAGAACTGTCAGATTTTTAAAAAGGAGCAGCCAAACACCAGCTGGTTCCATTAGATGAGATGCCCACACTCTTTGTTTACCTCTACGATAGGCAAAGCCATGTACAGAGTGCTCATTCAGGCTTTTGATACCTCCACTGTGCAATCCCTCAAATGGAAAAAAGGGACGACATGAGTGGCTCAGAGCTGAGCAGATGGGGCAGGCCTAGTTTCCTATGAAGTGAACAACCTCTAATCTTCCACCTGGCTCCCAGAAGATGTTGGGAAATGCCACAGAGCTCAATCACATGGCAAAACTCTGTAGCTTAAGCAGAAAGAGTTGGGAGGTTTGGGGTAGAATAAGTGGCAAAGGGATGTGGGGGGTGTAGCTGTGGGTCAATGAAGGCAGAGTGGTTGGAGGGTTAAGCTGAGATGGGCTGGCATTTACAGGACAGAGGATGAGGTGTATGCTCAAAGAAGAGACAGTGCATTTATCGCTCTACCTACGGTGTCTTATGCCCTGCCCCCTCACCATAAGTGGAGTAGGAAGAACAACCAATAAGATAACCATAACAGCCTCTCTTTAGCCTCCATATTTGCATCATAGGCCTCACCTAAGGGTTGGACAAAGCCATCCTGCCATGCGTTCACACATGGGAACAGCAGTCATGTGGGAAAATATGTTATTAAAAATATAATAAGAAAAACAAACATTGTCTGGAGGAATTTACTGCTGTCTTGATTTCCTCCAAATTTACAGTGTTCTTTGAAACAGGGCTCATTTTCATATTTCCAATCTGCATGCTAAACAAACACACATAATTTTAGCAACAGTGTTCACTATTTCCCTCCCCAGACAGTTCTATGTGCAACTCGCTAATCAGAGGGAAGAGAAATATTAGCCAGGGGATTGCTGGGATGTGCAGCAGCGTAAATTGGATATTTGCAAATAAAACAACGGCTGTTTTCCTTATAAATGGAAGTGACAGAGAGAAGGAAAGAAACATTTATAAAGCTGATATCTACTGTGTTCATAGTTGCTGTCAGAGGTATTCACAACCTTTATTAGTTCTGTCCCAAAGGAAACATTAAAAGATCTGATTGTGATGATGATGGCACCTGTGAACATTTACTCACACCTGTTAGCATACATATGCATACACACAAACACTGAGGAAAAAAAACCCTATTTATAAACACCATAAAAGAAACTGTCCAACCATTACCTCAGCCAAACTTGCACGTGCATATGTTAGAAACCTAAGGGTAACCCAAACCAAGCTCCCTACGGCCCCTTACAACAGTACAAAGACAAAGCATCTCTCCAACTTCCAAATTGCTCTCAGTTGAAAGTTGCAACCAATATTCAGTTTGCAAGAGTGAGAGGAAAAATTACCTTGACAATGTTCAGTAACTGAATGCGTTTGTTGCTCTTGCCGAGTTACAATGCTGTCACTCTGTAGAGATGAAAGAAAGCGATACGAACACAGGATGGCATATTTCACTGGAAACAGAAGCCTACAGCCAGCTTGAGCCATCAATCATGTTGACAATGAGGATCAGATCTCCAGCATGGAGCGGCAGAATTATTACAGAAGGTGTATGTCTCATTCCCCCCGCATAGCCTGCAGCACTTTCCTAAAATAAAATAAACAGACAAATACACAAATAAAAGCTGTCCCCCAACTATGCCACATTGCTGGAAGCAAGCATCCAGCGCATTTCACTTAAAGCCGTAAATATTCTGTTTGAGGCATCTTTGAAGATTGATGTCGGGGTACAGCACCCTTTGAGGAGCGTGTGATTGCAAGGACCATCATAGTAATCAGACCGATGCTAATGAGAGCAGTCAGCTGCTCCATGCAGATAGCAGGACTCATTAACATTAGGCAGCCCTGAACACAGCTCTGTGTCTGAACACACACAGATCTTCATCATATTAATGCTTGATGAGTGTGTGTGCTTTTTTTCTTCTCCAAGAGTTTAATCCAGTCCATGTCAGTTTTATTTTAAGTTGACTTTGAAAGGGGTCCACAAAGAGCAGTATGGTTAAATGATAATCAATGCTGCATGGAAATGGCTTGTTTACTAAAAGGTCAAAGGTCAAAGTAGCCGGGTTAATCAAATGAAGTGTGTCTCATTATTGTTCATCAATATTCATGAAAAGGAAACCAGCCATGATTTTTCCACAAGGAGACATCCAATCAAAAGGTTAAAAACTCCCTCAGACAAAAACCCAATTCTCTTGCAAACTAAAACATACTTCCAAAACACAGCTATTGTCTGTATATATACAGTACAGACCAACATTATTGGGCCATCTGTGAGTTTTTTTAAAACTTTAGGTGATCACCAATTTACCAGTGTGATAAAATAATTCATATGAGGGTAAAAAACAAAGATTCTCAGCTTTTATTCAATGGCATATTTATATAGTTTGGTTTCACAATGTAGAAACTACAGAATGTGTTATACATAGCCCCTCCCCTTCCCCCTTTTAAGTTTCAATGTCTTGTCACTCACTCTGATACAAGTGAATCTCATCTGTCCACAACACCCTTTTCCAGAAATGTGCAGGCACTTGTAAGTACTTCTGCAACCTGGCCATCCTGTTTGTGAGGATAACTAGTGCTCTGCATCTTGCAATGTAGCCTCAATACTGTTGTCTTCTGTAGCCAGTAGTCACTGACACATACACACCTGCCACAGGAGGAGTGCTTTTGATCTGTAAGACAGGTGTTTGGAGGTTTTTCATTTTCATCATTCTTCATTTGAGGGTGTTTTGGGGTTGATCTTTGCCATTCTGTGGACAAACACCAATAATAGACACCAAAGGCAATCAAAAGCCTGGACTAAGAAAAGAAATGAACACCTGATCTGCTTTATACTAAACATTATGTTGCCCTAAAATGGGGGGGTGGGGCTTTGCATAAAACAAGCCACAATTTCTTGTTGGTGAAACCACTAGTATTAACATACCCTTAAAAGCAGAAAAACTCCACTTTAACCACAAATCATCTAAGGTATAAAACACACACACACACACACACACACACACACACACACACACACACACACACACACACACACACACGCACACACACACACACACACACACACACACACACACACACACACACCTAATACTTTTGGCCTATACTGAATATTGAAAAATATGTATTTTTACACTTTTTTCTTCCAGGAACAGAACTCACTTAAAAGCTGAGTGCAGAAAGCACCATAATGGGTCTGTTCACCCTCTATGATGTAATGTAACATCCAATCTAATTGAAGTGTAATGTAATAGCCTTTCATTTGTAATATATTTTAGTGAGTCTAATTAGTAATGTAACAAAATGGCCAGAAACCACAGCAAGGTTACCTCATGGTTGCACATTCTTTCATCAAAAGATGAAAAGCAGTACTTTTTATACTGATAATAAAAATCAGATCATAGATTTAAATGATTTTGAAAACAGAGGCCTGCGGCCACCACACCCCCTCTCTCTGTTTAAAATAGATTTTTTTAAAAAGTAATAAGAACAGAAAATTGAGAACAGTAAAATGTTTGTCTTATTCCTGCGGTTATATTAAACAATACATAATGATTAAAAAATGCCTCTGTGTGAGACCCATTATATTATTTTGAGTTTTTCCACACTTACTCTAATTTTAATTACTGTTTTCTTATATTAAATTACCATTTATTAACTCAATACATTACATGTTCTAGTTCAAATATACAGTACAAAAAAAGACAGGTAAATGTGCTATTACTCAAAATTTTTGGATAGAGAAACTGTTCATGTGGAGATGACAGAGAATGAAAAGATAAAACCACTATCTCTTTACCTTTAATGAAAAGAAAGCAATAATAAAAAAAATAGCTGTGTAATAGTAGTGATTAGGGACTGTTCCAGACAGCTGCAGATTCAGGTACTTTACTTGGGGTGCTGTAGGTTTAAGTAAGGTGCCTAGTACTGATTGTTTGAAATATCAAGGTGTATGAATGCGTGGTATGACAACGTGTAAGGTATGCAAGTCACTCTGTAGAAGTGCCAATGGCATCTGGTAAACAAATAAACAGCAAAAAAGAGTCAAATAAACAAAGTTTTTTGTGAGACAAGAGCCGAATTTAACGAGGTTAGTTGTCAAAAATAAAAGACTGTTTCCTGGTCCTCAGGGATGCGACCCTATTAGGCGAATCAAAGGAAGGCTCTGTAAGAGTATTAGAATTTCAAAGTAGTTTTGATTGTTTGATCTCACATCCAAAATTATTGTTGCAAAGTCATTAACATAAACCAACTTCAAAATATACAGCCTGCTGCTGGTTCCAAACCATAATTAACTGGCCCGGTAAGATAAGGGATCTTACCATTCACAGCCAAGGGATGTGCATCTAGAGGTCTAAAGCCAAAAACCGACTGTATCAAACTTCATATGGTAAACAAGTGCACAAATCACAAAATTCAACCATATCACCAGATGTTTTTTTTTCCCTGCAAGTGAACAGCAATCTTCAAACAAGAGAAATACAAAAGCCTTTCTTAACAATTTATATTGGCCTTGTTTTTGTCTTCCTTCTTCATAGCCTCCAGAAAACATCCAATAGATATGCAGAATTATTCACAGGTCTGCATAACTCAAACTTCTAACTATTGCAAACACTTAGGGAGGTCTTTACTGCCAAGACATACCTTCCAATCCTTTTTAATGACCAAAGGCCAAGAGAGCAACAACAAGAAGAAACAAACAAAAGAATCTGAGTAATTAAACTTGCCAGGAACACAATTCTACAGAGAGATAATTGAAATTATAAATTACGTGTGTTTGGCAGAATTGACTTTAATTCAGGTTCTTACTATGGCAATTTATCTGTATAATAATCGTTTAGGTTTTGTGCATACCAAAAAAGCATATAATAAAAGTACAATATGCAGTGTAATTGATTTGTATGATTAATTTTGGGGTTGCAGAATGAGTGATTAACTATAGGTCCCTGAGAGGGCTCTGCTGTAAATTACTGAACAGGTTTAGCTATGTAAGCACTTAGCCCTGCCCTGAAGAACAACATCATGGGAGATTGCCATATAAGGCAGGAAAAGAGATGATGACTGGAAACAAAGTGCGCTTTTTAATATACATGAAAAAATACAATTACCTTGGGATGATGATAGAGGTGATAGAACTTATACACTCTCCTCTCTACTCTGTTTTATGTCTGCAATGCTTAAAACTATCAACACAAATATCCCTCCGCTACTATGAAAATGTTGGTGAGTAAATGAGTAAAACAAAGTGTGAAATGTAAAGCTGTGAGTGTGCTAAATCAGGGTGTCTGCCAAACTGTCAAACTGACATGTGTTGATGCTTTTACTCTTGATGCTTAATGCTTTTCCTACACCTAAGCTTGATTTCCTAATTGGCTCTATCAGAATGGCCTTTTAAACTCTGTTTTTGTGAATGATATATCACAGCTGGACATTTGTGCAACAAAGCAAATAACCCTTTCACAGCAGTGCATTTTACGTGCAGGTAAGGATGTGCATGAGCGATAAAGTCATTTGACCAATGAAGCCAGGGTAACTGCTCGGAATGAACACTGAAGCTGCTACTCCTCTGTGAGCAGCACTCAATATTCTGGTTCTGAAAATGAGATGTTAGAGTGCTTCACAAGGAGCTTCCCATTTGTGCCATGTTCACAGGGGAACCTGGGCAATCAATCAAACACAGTCCTGGTCATTACAATGTAACAAAACCACTCTCATCTTAAAAAGGCTCAAACAAAAGGCCATTTAAAACACAAGCTCTGTCCTGCAAAGTAGTGATAGAAAAGAATGACATTTAAGTCACAGGCCAGCAACCTTGCAACAGCCCCTAATGAGTTTACATGCGACACAATAAAATCTTAATTTAATAGGTGTCCATTGCTGTAAAACTTTTATTGTCATGGACAAAGTGGTTAACAGCAGTTTCTGAACCTTCAAACTATGTCAATATCATCTTGCAAGAGCAAAAAGCTACATTTTCTGTTTTTTTAAACAATCAACCATGAATATTTCCTTCAGAATCAGAAACCATCACTGACTCTAATTCCATCTACTGTTCATTTAGTATCAACTGATACTGTTTCACAGAGTGTCCTCTGCTGTTTGTGCCAAATTTCTGAACCTGTCTACCATTTCATTCTGAAATCACCAAAACACTCAACAACATGACCCTGAAAAATCACAAAGAATCTCTGTCATATTTAGCCCCATGCAAAAAAGAGACAATTCATAGCTAAACTTCTAACAATTACCACAAATTAAGAGATAAAGTCAGACTTACATAATACATTACATAAAGGCTTATGAATGTCATGCATAAATGACACCCATATTAAGATAAAATGTCGGACTGGAAGATAAGACTGACACAGAGAAGCTGATCTGTGATCATTTACACATACAGTTATGACTGTGGCGATGTCTTCCTCCAGATGAACTCAAGCGGAAAGAGGTATCCACGAGCTCTCTATCTCTCTCTCTTGGGCTCATATTTGCTAAAGGTTAACATGCAAACAAACAGGAGTCTTGCTGGGTTCTACACTGCAGTTTTTCCTGATGAAAAATTCTGTGGGATCACCAGATATTATGTCTGCTGTAATCTGAATTAAAGTGCTTCTGATTATTGTATTGATTTTAAAACACAGCAATGACTCCAACACTCATTTCAGATGCACATTTGCTTTCACTTTTATTGCAGCATTTTGTGCTGGCTAGGAGAGAACGGGGGCATCTGTTTGGGCTTAAGTGATGCATTACTCTGTTCAGCTCTACTTTATATGACTCTGTCAGAGGTAATTGGTTCATGAAGATCTGTAATTAAAGGAATGAGTGTGTTTATCAGCAGTCTGCTCGTTAGGATAAAGCCATTTCACAGAGTCGCTGACATTTACACTCATTTCACCGGCAAAGAGACAAAGACGTCCATCTCTCTCACGCATTGCTGCGTGTGCAGTGTGCGTAGGTGTGACGTGCAGCATATAGGTGTACACAGGGAGAAGTGTGTGCAGTGCAAGGCATGTGCAGTTTACTATGTAGGGATGCACAGTTGGTTGTGTGGAGTTTTTGGTCAGGATTTTGGAGAAGAGACTTTGCATGTACATTACACATTTGTGTGGTAGGGAGCTGAAGAGAAGGGTTTACACTTATTCGCTGTGTATGAGTAAACAAACCGTTTGTTTACTCACAAAGAATCTTTGTTAAATAATATTTTGTGTGTGTGGGGGGAGGTGAGGGGTTAAGCTTTTTTTTTACAGAGGGGGCTTTTATTTAAGAGACATTGACATACCTCCCTCCGTCGTGATGCCCAACAGGTCTGTTTGATCTTCCACACCACCGCAGCGACCAATAGCAGTGACAGGAAACAGCTATAGGATGAGAAAGAATGGTCAATAAAGTAACAATCACCATAAAATCCACACTACTGCAGGTGACTAGCAAGGGGAACATAAGGAATTACATAAATAAAGGAGGTAACAGTGATGTAACAATAGACCTATGCTGTAACAAAGAGTATGGGCCATCACTACTGTAACAGCAGACATTGATGTCAGTACTGTAAGAAGGGTACAAATAAATGCACCAGTATTACACTGTGCTCCACCATGACATCCACATTTTGTCATCTTTTCATAACAAGCTGGTACAGAGCAGCCTTTCAACTGAAGTACTTGTTAGTCAATAAAACTGAGTCGTTGTCAGTCTTTTGAAGGAAGTGAATTTGAGAAGTTTCAGCATTTTCAGTCGAGACAAGCAGCCTCTTTGTGAGTTCATGAACAATATAGAAACAGCCCACATCCAGGAAATGCTGTCAGACCTAAATTACTGACATTTAGAATCTGACCTTCAGTGAACTTATGCCTACGAAACAGCTGTATGACAGAAGGATTTAACACGAGTGAATCTAGAAATAAAATGAGACAGATCATTTACAGATAGAACCATGTAAAACAATTTCAACTTGTATAAATGATGATTTTCTTACTGCAATTTCTTGAAAATAAATTATGGAAGAAACTGTTTAATTGATTTAAAAGGACTGTAATCCAGAAAAATTCTGTCTGGACAGAGGATGAATATTTCTGGAACTGCTCATATTTTAAAACATTCACTATGAAATGCCTTTTTCAATCCAATAATGCTGTGTAAATAAAGACTCTCATCTGGTCCAGCACCCCCCGGCTGTCTGCCACCCAACATGACACAGTGTTCAACAATCTCACTGCCTGGATTGGGCCTACACTCATCACCCAAGAACAAAAACTTAAGTACATCCTAAATACTACTTCAATAAAACACATCCTGATATGTTGTAAATGAGATAATAATTTCTACTCTTCACTTCCTGGAATAAAACAAATATACCTGCTGAAGACACTCAAAGGCCTGATTAATGTGTTTCTGCTGTATATCACATCCTGACGTTTTCAATCAATCAACCAAATCTGAAGACCAACATTTCAGAGGAGGCACCTTTCTTTCTCATCAACACAAAACACACACACACACACACACACACACACACACACACTCATGCACACAAAAACATCCACAAACTCTACAGTACATAATACATCTCTTTCTGACTTTCAAATGAATACAAACATACATTGTACAGCCTCACTCTCACTCTCTCTCTCTCTCTCTCTCTCTCTCTCTCACACGCACACACACACTGTACAGTCTCTCTCGCTTCTTAACACACACACTCACTCCCTCTATCTCTCTACAATTCACATATGAAATGCCAAGCCCTTTCTCCCAAGCCCCCAGCCACCCCCTGGGTTTGTTTGTATAATATTAATAATTAATTCTGAATCACGCTGCATGTACAGATGACACATGGGGACCGGATACAGTTTGAGCCAAGATTTCACATCACATTGCCACTGAATGTCTTCAGTTAATTACCCCATAAATATATTATGAACACTGTCGCCCCACATGTAAATATTCAACAGGAGAACCCACACAAATACACAGCAGAAATCATATGCACTGAAAGCATTGAAATGTGTGAAATCTTTACCATGTATGCATCCAAAATGTTGTACATCTACAATAGAGGGTGTCATTTTTACATGACCTGCACATATGGCACCAAGACTGTACAAAAGAGATGCCTGGCAAACATATTGTTACTATGTGCCACCATGAAAACAATGATTTCAGAATCTCAAGTTACATTTCAGTGTAGTAGTATTCACATTAAATTAGACTAAACACAGGAAATGAAATTCAAAAACACACAAAAATGGGGAATCAATTCACTGTACATTATATAATACTGTACAAAAGCAACATACACTACACTCCCCTTTATAACAGGCTAAGCTGAGATTTTTTTCTGCAAAAGCTTAACTGTTGATTTAATAACTAGCCCTTCTACTGTAGATGCACAGCTGTACATTAGTAAAAACCATAATTGCAGCCTCACATAAACTAGCCACAGCTGTACAGTACAATTTGTTTTTCTTTCAATAAATGAAAATGTTAAGGAATTAATTACATTAAGTATAACTTTATTAATAAAAGGTCCATAGGTCTGTACCGAGGAGCTGATTGACCAGGCCCCTTTGTGGAGGGGGTCAGGCAGTGCCACATTAGGAAACAGCACAGTGTAAAGAGGAGAACCACAATCTGCCCTAATCCTGGGCCAACAGACCCGCATTAGGCCCATGCTCGGGAGCTGACCAGGAAGCGGTATTCTTCCATGTGTAAATATTTACATGTGGATCCATTTGATAAGTCACTCAATCAGGTGGAGACGGCTCTCTAATGCTAACAGACCTCCGAAATCCCATTCTGTTTCGGCATGATACCGACTGAAAATAAGAGCAGCTGCTAAATCTCTCAGCCGATCGGCACAGTGGCAGTGCCTGTGGAAATCCCCCTTCAGATCTCCCTCTCATCCTACGCGGTTTCTGATGGTAAACAAGGAAGGACAGGTCATTCTTAATCCCCTGCAAAGCACATAGTGCGCTGTCTGCCAAATGAATTCTGCCTCTCATAATGTAATTCCTGTGAAATGTGCTTAAACCAAATTCACAAGAGGAGGATGCAGAAGGAGCAAGGATTTGCAGGCCTGCTGGAGTCATGCAGGTGTGTAATACCAAAGATAGGTGATCAAGTGCTGAGTTACAATCTTGATCCTGCTCTGAAAGCTTCTAAAACCATTTCAATGCATTTGTTAAAACTCAACCATGTTCTGTGATGTAAGAGTGTTACAGAGAGACAGGGTGGCCAGAGCTGTTAGTGAGGTTGGGTATGGTGGCTCTGACAATGGGACAGAAAGACAGAGGTAAAGACAGGAAATGAGCACAATAAGACAAGAAGAATCAATGTCAGACATTACAGTCTAATATCTTTTGAGAAAAGGTGAATTCCACATGGGCATAGAGTATAACCATCATATCCATATGGATGGGAGTTTGTGGAAAATTGCGTAGTTTAACAGATGGTTAATGAGCAGAGCTGTTGCTTCTGCAGCTGTAATGAGAAACTGAGATAAAATGGACATTACATGTGGAAAGAAGTAAATGAATTCTAGACCATTTCTGAAGTAACATGAGTTCACAAAATTAATAATTTTCCATCTCCAGAATTAAAGACGAAGGAGTGGGAGTAATTGTGTGTACCTACACATTCAGATGGAGTTACTGTGTTTGCCTGTGTAGGTGACAGTCATGTTTTGCTTACACAACAAAACTGCTGGGGAAACAAGTGTCCCCCACTAACTGTACCAGACTGGATTCAGGATTTTAACTGCATGGTTACTGAGCCCATCGTATTTCTGCTGTACTGTCCCTGTTTCTACAGTCAAACTCAGACACTATACAATAGGGTATTTTAAAATGGGCCAGTTCACATTTTCGCACAAGGTCTATTAATTACAACCAAGCAATTAATCCATGTACTGGTTGGCCACACTAATGGGGAGCTAAGCATGCTAATTGCTGTGATTATGAGTGTATTCAGCATAAGAGACCATGATAGCCGATCTAGTTCCAAAAACGATTCATCACAGCTTGGCTCATCAGTAAAAACCAAGTTCAACCACCCTCTCACCTTGATGATGAGGAATCAGTGGGAGGGACACCATCTGGGATCACATGTTTTGATCAGGTCATGCATACAAGAGCTACCCTCATAGGACATGGTTTTTGAAATTTTCAAGAAGCCAAGGATGAACAATAAGGAAAGCAGGTGAACAAAAACTGGCTTGGGATTGAATTCAGCTGTGAGTTTGTCAGGGCAAAAAATCAGCATTGCCGAGGAGAACTGTCAACTGACTCCAAGCCTGTGTCTATTTAAATTAAATATTTTTCAATTGTTTAAAAGTCCTGCACTAACATGCTTACAGTAGCAAAACTGGAAACAAACAACATTGCCATTTTACTAGCAAATAGTTTTACATTGAGCAACTTTCTGCAAGCATGGGAGGGAGGGTAACTACATCTCAGTGTGAATAACTCTACACTATTACAAAACCTAGATAAGTTGTAGCTCTCCAGGACTAGGACTGGCCAGACTCTGGTTTTGGGTCTCAGCCAATAAGAGTTGACCATGATGCACCTCCCACTCATAGGCCATCTCCACTTGGAAAAATACGCTGGAGTGTTCCTCAGGTCTAGACAGGGGCAGAGTAATTGGGCTAAAATGAACAGCAGTGTCACCAATTAGCATGAGGACTGCTGACGCATATCAGCTCTTTAATTCTATTTCTTCTACTCATTTAGAAAACTTCTTTAAAAGAGGAGAGTGACTCAAAATGAGCCTTCAAAGAAAACAGTTTAAAATAGCTTTTTGAAGCTAATGAGGTTTTTCAACTGGAATACTTGAGCATTTCATGGGCTGATATGATTTTCAATTAGCACTTAATGTTTTAAATCCACAGGGAAATACACTTTCATCAAAGCCATCAGAGACAGTAGTAAAATACACATTTATTAAGAGTGTTTCACAACTGAGAAAAAAAACCAAGAAGCTGGTGCCTTCTTCCTTCAACACATCACTCCATTAGGTAAAGCAAGTCAATGTTTACAGCCAAATCAACTGAAGCCGTTAGAACCCTCCAATCTTCCAAAAGAAACAAAAAAGACTGGTTCACATTAATAAATTAAACTGGCAGCCAATTTGGTCAAAGGTGTCCAATACTTTGAACTTTACCCCAAGACATGGAATTAAAGGATCTACCACACTTCAACAGATTATTTGATCCACCAATAAACCATCAGGCTTCGCTTGATAACAAAATGTACTCAACATAACATTAATACATCTCATTGGGTTACAGGTCACAACTCCTCAGCACTCAATATGACCCATGACTGTTACAGTATCTACCAGAAGTCAGATTACAGAATTAAATCAGGCCTTTGGTTCAGACCTATGGGTCTTATGGTTATAAACTGTATCATTAATAACTAATGCAAACTGAGAGCACAGTGAAAACTCAACATGGTAAAAACAAAAAAACCAGAAAAAGAAAAACAGGAGGGAGAGAGAGAGATAAAACATTCTTTCCCTTTGGCACAATGTGCTCACTCTCTCCTTATTCTAGGACAGAAAGGCCTCATGGGGCAATCTGACATTTCTATCACAACTCAAGTTTTATTTTCTCCCGTGTGACTTTAGGCCTTGGCTCCACAAACCCAGATAATTAAACAGATCCTGTGGAATCACCCAGCCCGACACCAGCGCCCTTTTAATGTGAAAATATTGGCAGCTCTGTAAACATTCCTCAAGCTAACACTGAGTATGATATTGGGCAAACTGGGTCATGTTTCGGACTAGAGGGATGTGATCCAATGACCCCTGAGGACATTCTGCACAATTTTGCTCATCAATGACTTAATGAGTCTTCATATGAGGAAGAAATGTATGTTTGTGACTCCAGCAGTTTCTCAGTCTGGGAAGAGGCCAGTGCTATTAACTTTGCTGTATAGATTGCTTTCAACATTGTTGTTTGTGGGGCCATCAAGGGTTTCAGTATTTGAATTCAACGGCATAGAAATAAAAACCAATATTTTCTGGAGTGGCAAGTCCAGGTCAGTGGTAAAATTCTTCTTTTTTAGGAGGAATAAAAAAAAACTGGCCAATGGGATTCAACAATTGGTCTCCTGAATGCCAATTAAAAGTTCTGTGTGCTCAATTTTCAGGCAGCATGGTGTTTACTCTGAATGCAGGGGCAGTTTAACAGCATTACGTAGCTACAGTATTTCACATAATGCATGTTCATAATGGAGACAGCATTCAATTTTCTGAGATTTTTACAACATGATACAGCACAGTCTAGGGTCCTGATGACACTATAATGCAGTGGTCCCAAAACTTTTTAGCACCACGGACCGGTTGCATGCAAGACATTTTTTTTCACGGACGGGGGGGGGGGTGCGGGAGGGTTGGGCTGGATTCATTTAATAATATTTCAATTGGCAAAGGAAATTACGAGTGGTATTTAAAGTAGTGTACAGCATGTATTTAGTAGAAATGTAAGTACATACCGTACCATTAGCATTATCTGATAGTTCTTGCTATTTTTTTATACGAATTTTCTAAGTTAGTCGACATTACGCGACTGCAGAACGCATCTAGGGCATTTCCATTAATTTAAACGGGGATATTAGACTTGAATTACGTGATTTTGCTTTATGCGAGGCTTTTCAGGACCACATCTTCGCGTAAAATGCGAATGCACTGTTCTACGGACGAATGTAAATAGCACGGACAGCAGCAGTCATTTTTTTCAAAATAAAATACCTTACGGACTAATTTAATTAAATAAAAACTTTTTTTTCGCGGCCCGGTACTAAATGACCCACGGCCCGGTACTGGTCCGCGGCCCGGTGGTTGGGGACCCCTGCTATAATGGATGTCAATGATTGAACAACATGTACTATAGCCTCAAATAGATCTACAGCAGCAGGCTGTTAAACCATTTGGGGAAATACATTTTTCTCTTGAGTTTATCAAAGTAGTGTAAAAAAGGTCATCTGGTGCCTTTTTTTTAGATTCAGACTGAGTGAAAAGATGGTTTCTTCCTTTCATGTCAGGCATTTGATAATATGAAGGGATGCCAGAGTAATAGGGGCAGGGTCTGAAGGGATGCCAGAGTAACAGGGGCAGGGTCTGAAGGGATGCCAGAGTAACAGGGGCAAGGTCTGAAGGGATGCCAGAGTAACAGGGGCAGGGTCTGAAGGGATGCCAGAGTAACAGGGGCAGGGTCTGAAGGGATGCCAGAGTAACAGGGGCAAGGTCTGAAGGGATGCCAGAGTAACAGGGGCAAGGTCTGAAGGGATGCCAGAGTAATAGGGGCAGGGTCTGAAGGGATGCCAGAGTAACAGGGGCAGGGTCTGAAGGGATGCCAGAGTAACAGGGGAAGGGTCTGAAGGGATGCCAGAGTAACAGGGGCAGGGTCTGAAGGGATGCCAGAGTAACATGGGCAGGGTCTGAAGGGATGCCAGAGTAACAGGGGCAGGGTCTGAAGGGATGCCAGAGTAACAGGGGCAAGGTCTGAAGGGATGCCAGAGTAACAGGGGCAAGGTCTGAAGGGATGCCAGAGTAACAGGGGCAGGGTCTGAAGGGATGACCAGCATAAATGGAGTGGTGAATGTGTTAGCTCTCCATTTTGTCAGTGTGGTGTTTGCCGCATCAAGCTCCTGTGAATACAGTATCTTGCATTTAATTACCTGGGTTCTGTTTGAGTGTGGTGTTCGGGGGAATATGGTCTCTGTTTCTACAGTAGCTGGGTATCTCTGTGGCTGTTGTAAAATCTGATTTCTGTTTTGTTTTGGTGTTTAAGATGTGCTTTTGAGAAAGATTCTCTCTTTGTTAAGACTGAATGCAGTGCAAAGAGAGCAGCACTGGGGAAATCCTCCATTGTCAGTTCAGTGAGAGGGTCAGAGACATCTGCAGGCCAGATGGCACCCCAGCTTAGTGTCCATGCTAATGATGCCAACATCCCAACAAGGCAACAGGGCATTGTGGGAACAATGAGAGCACAAACCTGAAGCAGCACATAGATGCAGGCACAAAGGCACATGTTCAAATCTTCAAAAACATACGGGCAACTTTGCAGAGATACACACAAATGCACAAGCACAGACATGTACAAGTGGAATTACAAACACACGTGTGCACTCAGGCAGTGACACACAGGCAAACGCATACAGACACGTGCATGCATGTATACACAAACATATACACACTTACACTCACACTCACGCACACGCGCACACGCACACACACACGCGCACACACACACACACACATACACACACACACACACACACACACACACAAGCCCACACACAAACATATAACTCAAGGGCTTTTACTGTGATACAGCCACTGATTACTGAGGAGACCATTGTATGCTCTGCTCTGCCAGTAATGTTTTGGGCTCGCAGGCTATTTCTTTCATCATAGACACTGATGAGCACTAGCATATGGGGGAAGATGATAGCCCTGCTGTCAGATTCCAAGGTCATGGAAACATGGACGACCCCTTGATGGAGCACTTTATTTCTTCAGCAGACAATGAAAAATTTTATAGTATGTCAATACTAAATAAGGGAGAGAGATATAGACAAAGAATAAAGCTGATGTTCACTAAATTATGTTTAATCTACTCACTCCCTAAATTGTAAGAGTGAAATTATTTGATATACTATTAACTGTTTTAGGACTATAAGTCTCTCTTGGAAGCCTGCAGTCTTCCATTTGCAGACAAACAAATACACAATACAATAATGTAAATTAGGTAATTAGTTTTAAGTGCAGTGTAAACATATAGATGTAATGTAAAGAAAATGTAGTAATGATGAAATGCACAGGCAAAGTATTAACACTTTGCCATAACATACACTGTATAGTAAATGAGGTATAAATGCACATCCTTCGACTCACAACGTTTGAGGCATATTTTTGCCTGCACAGTATCTGATGAGGCATGAGGCTTAAATCCTGTATTCTCCACCTCCATCTCTGAATGCCAGGCACAATCACATCACAGTGCCCCCTGCCTGCAGGGCAGCTCATTACACACAGTGTCATGGCTCTCTTGCCCAGCACTTCAGCTCTCATCCTGTCAACAGAAGTCCAACCACAGCATGCTGCTTGCAAAAATCTCTTTGTCCGTCTGACCGTCCATCTTATTAGTAAGTATTGAGGGTGTGTGTACATGCAATCCTACATAAGTTGGATGTAATACAGGTGAATCTCACATACATGTACACCCACACCCACACACACACACACACACACACATTCCCTCACTTTCATACACATAACAGCATCACATGCACACACAAAGATGCAGACATCAAACCCCAAACTTAAACTTTCTAACAAAATGGGATATGGAGCATCCATTAAGCAGGCAAGGTAATCACTTTGGGCAATGACATAGTTGGATTTGACCAATAAAATGTGTACAGTATCTCTTGAAGCGACCTCTCCTCCTTACACCCCTTAACCCATCTACCCTGGTCTCATCAGACATGCTCGTGATTGTTTTCCACACAGCACCCTTTCCCCCGTAACACCCGCTTCTTAATTTTAAAAAATGAAAAACGGCCAACTTTTTTCCCCAAAATTTCAGGTGAATTTTTGACTATTAATGATGTCCAGAGATTGCAGGACATTGTGAGGTGAGTGTGAAAGGAAATGGTGCAGTAAATTATCACCAATACTGACAACAATTGTCATATTGTTAATCTGATTAACAAAATGACAATCATCAGCAAGTTGATTTTTTTATGTGGAATACACACGTCAGGTATGGTTTGAAAATATTATTATATTATGGTGGAATTGTGCTATATGAATGTAATCAAAACTCCATGTACTGAAAAAACAAGAATAACACAAAATGTTCACAACATTGTGTCTGTTATCTAACACACACCGTGAAAATTAAGGATACTATTGTCCACAGGGAAAACTGAATCACTAAGCTGGGTTCACCTACCATGCGAATTGATCAAAAATTGATTCAGCAGTGAACAAACTGCATTTAGCATGCATTTACATTTTAAAGGGATTTAATCTTGTAACAGTGAGCAATGATATCACAGCCACATTACCTTTTTCATCACAAAGTTAGCAACCACCTTCCTCAGTGTTAGCCCTCTGAACAATGAAAATTACCAATTGCACAGCCAATTTATATGACTTGGACGTAGTATTCTAATACCACACTGTTACCTTTTAAGTCTTTAAAAGGTCATCTCTACAGTGGGATTATTCTTCCCCAGATATAATATAGTTTTACTGGGTACTATGGTGATGACAAGCAAGTCTGGCAATATGAGAGATGTTAAAAGAATAATTGAAGACATGCAGCCTTGCAAAATAACCAATCTGAATACAGTGAGAAAGGTTTTGTAACATGAATATTAACAAAGCCAGGTGGGCAGGGTGATATGGGTTTTTTTTTCAAGGGCAGCAAAATGCCGACATTTTAAATGAGGCTGAGGCTAAGTTTAAATGACACTAAAAACTCTAAATACTTTTTTCTGACAACTTACCTAAAGAAGGTCACAAAGAACTGGACCAGGTCCATGATGCTGTTGTGCTGAGAGAATGCAATCTGTAAAAATAGAGGAGGATTACTGAGAAATTCAAATGCAACTAACACATGAAAGAAAAAAAAAGAAAAATATAAAAGCAAGGATACAAGCACAGAACACAAGGCTTCTATTTCCTCCTATTAACAACAGTCATTGCACAATATAACCAGCTCATGTCTGTTGCAGTTTGCCACATAAACCCATATATTGTGAACACAATGTTACAGATTTGATAAACAAAGGCTTTTTCATGAGCTTGACAGAAAGACATGAAAAAGGGAATACCCTGTCAAGGAATTAGAAAAACATCAATTAAAAAGTAGTAAAAAGAAGTAATGCACTATTTATTATGAAACCGATTAGTGAGTTAAGGGTATCAGGGCAAATGTAACCATTAAAGTAGAAAAACACTGTCATTTCATACATGTGTGATACTTGATGCCAAATAATTTTTTTAAATATAGACTAATTATTTGTGGTAATATAATAATAATGAGTTTGACCATTAACATAGAGTTACACAAATCTTGTGATATAAGCCAGGGCAGGAGTAAAAGAAAGTGACAACTTAAATTCATAGAAAGGCGCTTATCTCCTGGAGTACAAAAGGACCAAATTATGTGGCTAGTTCTAGAACTTGACCACACGTTTGGAAAATTAAATCTTAAGTAAACATGCCTTAAAAATCACTATGGTGCGTATGGCATAAAATAAGATGAAGACAGCTTGCATTTCATTAACATTCCTTACTTTTAATTTTGTAAGGAGTCTTCCCTACTACCCCACCACCACCTCTTCCAGCAGCAACTAAGTTTTAGCAGGTCTCCCATCCAAATTCCTACAAAACCCATATATCCTTCACTTCAGCACTTTGATATGAGAAGGGTACAGGGTGGCATGGCTGGCAATTCCACTATAAGAACATGACAAACACTTCAGCACTCCTGCTTGAAGTTCTCTCCTAGGTCATAAACAGAAAGACCTGAGTGAACAGCACAGAGCCAGGGAGAGAGAAGAGCATGAGTGAAAAAGAGGGAGTGAGACAATTACAAAGAACAATTATCTGAAAAAAACAAACAAGGGGGAGAGAGGGAGCAAGTGACCAACCCATCGATTCCCCAAAACCCAACCAATCACACATCCAGTAAAACACTTTCACTCATATCAACAAAAACAGATTCATACAACCATATCCATACCCACACATGCCCTTGAACCAACACTCACTGCAGGACACAACCAATCATTTTTAGGCCAAACCCCATGGTCCCCAAGGGGAAAAATATAACCGCAAAAAAACAATCAGTCGTTCAGATGCAGTACCCAAATACATACAGTCATTACAAAAACTGCACAAACCAAGGAAATGTTTTGAAAAATTACTACATTTTATAGATACAATTTGTTTTTCCCCATCCATATTGCATATTCAAGGGCCATAGTTGCAACAAACATGTAATTATAACATTTTGTAGTTCATTAAATATTTCAATAAAGACCAGATGTTCCACAAAAACTGTGCTCCTTTGTTTCCACAACCAGGATTAAAACGACTGTTGTCCTCTGTTGTTCAGAAGTCCAGTTTCAGTATGACTCTATGACCCTAAACTCTGCTTTCAGAGTAAGGCAAGTACAAATGTTATGTAACCTTTTTTCAGACTGAATGCATTTTACAACTCTGTTAGCATTAAATTTCTTTCCATCTTTCTGTTTCCAGACAAGCACCTTTTATCAGCTTTTTCCTGATTGTTCAGCATTGATTTGTTTGTTTAACAGACACTGTTATCCAGGATGACTTACCATTCCTGCTATTTTACATACTAGACATCCAGTCACCAGTGTACACTGCTGGACTGCTCTGGAGATAGATCTGAGTGAGACAGCTTGATTCTAGATTAGAACTGATATTTATGACATGAAAGCTATGAAAGGTCTGTATATGTAAAATATAATGTGGAAAAACATAATTTGTATCTTTTACAATGGGGAATGGCAGAATGTCAGGGTAAAATTGAACTAGCTAAACAGGTCATTCAGAGCATCTGTGGTTTCACTCAAGCATTGTAAAGCTTGAGTCTGTCTGCTTGAATTGGTTACAAAAATGTCCATGTAGTGGCCACTTGAAAATCAGCACTGCTTTTTTGGAGGGATGTCTCGGGACATTAAGACTTCAGGAACTTGACTTGAGACGTGTGTCTTTCAGATGATGGGACGTTTTTTTTCTTGATGTGTTCCGCTTCATCCAATACTGCACATTCACACACAGAACCAAACACCTCCCGCACCACCGCTAAACTCTCTCCCTTCAGGTAATCCTCCACAGAAGGCCTCGTCTCCAAAGTAAAGATGTTCAGAATAATTGGATTATAGAGTGTGCATAATTGATTTCCCAGCCTTCCCCCGCAGCCTCTAGCGTAGCTCAACCTATTAGCGGAACCTATATTTATATTTCCACATAAAAGAGAAAGTAGATCCACGTGACGTCTCTGTGAATGCTGCTTGCTAAAACACACCATTTTTTTAAGGTCACTCTGAAACTACTAAAAACAAAACCTGTCCCCACTAAACATAAAAAGATAAACCATTTAAAAATTATTTATTGTTCACACATAGTGAGAGAACATGGGTGGGTTGAGCAGGGCTTTCTGCTTTCACATAGATGCCCAGGGAGAGAGATTTCCACAGGGACCTACACAAACATTATATTGTGATATGAAGAGGGCAGTGCTGGTGTGTGCCTCAGCGCTCTTCCCAGCATTACCTCTGCCTCTGCTGTTGCTACTGCTGGAGACCCTTCGATTTACAGCAGCTGCAGAGAGAAGGGCTGGAGTAATCAATAGCGTAGCCGGCCAGCATCTTCAGCCTAAGAGCACTGCAGCAGTCTCCGCTCACAGATATGCACACACAAATAAGTCACATAACTCTCCCTCTCCTCAGTCTGGTCACTTTGCCATAAAGATTTCTTCAATCACAAAAGGCTTTTTTTTTTTTTTTTTTTGAAAAGTCAGCATTCCCCCCCACCCCATCTCCACAACTCTGCGTAGCTTTGCACAAATTCCGGCGCATTCTCGAGTCCATTAAGGGTACTCTGACAGAAAATAAAAGTACCACAAACTGCAAGCACTATGATTTCTTCTGTTTTATTTTTTATAGTGTTGAACCTTTTCAGAAACATTTAATAAGTGAATTATGAGCAGAAAGCAGCACAGTTCCACGTCTTTGTGTGTCTCACATGAAATTAAAGTGAAGAGGGTTAGAGTCTGCGCCCACAGCAGCACAATTGCATTGAGATTGTACAGACACTACTACACCACAGCACATTTACCGCTCTACTGCATCTCTTAAACATGGAAACCTACAACCAAGTTGTCAGCACACTAAACCTCTGCTTTTCAACAGCATTATTACAGCCAATGTTTGCTCTCACACTCCCTATTACACTCCAGTGCATGAAAACCCACACTACATCTCTTCAATATTACTACGATACTGCAATGCACTTACTACCATTTACTATGATGTCACACATCATAACTGAGAAACAGGTAGCAGTGCAAGAAAGGACACATGTAAAACAGTGTCTTCTACAGAATGCTCATCAGCATTAATTAGCATATTCATAAGGGACCCTAATGGCCAAAGAAAGCTACAGGCAAAGCCTGGTGGCCAGAGGGCAACCTGCAGTCCAACAAATACCCCCTCATCTGCTCACACCACACTCACAAACATCACCAGCTCAGACTATTCACCCACTCCAAATAAACACACATGCAACTACAGACACATGCACATGAGCCATGCAACCAAGCCCCAAACATAGGCCCTCACCCAGACACACACTCACTCACACACTCTCTCTCTCTCTCGCTCTCACACACACACTACCAGCCCATACCACAATACAGACCCTAAACCCCTCACTAACAGTCACAACATAGCCAACAACATAGTTTTCCCCATGCATGTGATCTCTGACTTATATATGCAAGCGTCTGTGTCCTCCCTCAAATATGACAGTAGCTGAACAAAGCAAGAAATCCTGGGGCAACACAGACAGGGGCCACATAGCTACACAGCCAGGGGACACAGGACTATACAGCTAGGGGCAACAGAGCCAGGGGGCAAAGGGTTACACACAGACAGGGGCCCCAAAACCAGGGACTAATTCTGAAGAACTAGATATTGTGAGTATGTGTATTTTCTCATTTTTGTCATTCCATTTACTCACCACAGCACTGAAAAACCACAGCATTCCCCTTTTATCCGCATTTAATTCAGTAGTCTTTTCAAGGTTTACAAAATCACATTTTTCAAAATCACATAAACAGTGGTTACACTGGGCAGAGTGATTCTTATACATTCCTCTCTTGGAAATCTACAAAAATTGTGACAGATGAATTTGTGGCTGGATTCAAAGCCCAAAGTTGATCTAACATGTCCTTGCAGCTGTATTGATTGACCAGCTGAACCTGTTGAATCTGCCAAGAGTTTCACAAACAAAACCTTGTTTATCACTTGCCTCTTCAGTAAAAGTAAAGCTGTGATTGTCCTAAGCCTTTGGCTACAGTGAAGCTGTGAACTATTTCATTGATAAATAACTGATTGTAAAATGTAAATAATGTCACCGCTCAAGTAATGTTGCACTCCTTAAAAAACATTGGGGCGCACTGCTGTTCTGTGCTGGAGAAGGAATAAATATCTGTACTGTCCTCCCAAATGTCAATGTTAAAGTTTTGTGACAGCAAGGAAAACCTATTCAGATTTTTAAAACATTTATCACTAGCCCAGAGAAAAGGCACTTTTAAAAAGTCAATGTTTTAAAAGTGTGAATGATATTTTTATGAAAGTGACAGCCATGCACAATACAGAGGTTGTGTATTGAGAGGCAGGGGAAGAAGTATCTGACTGAAACTAACTGACCCCCAACCCCCCCAAAACTCTGATGCCACAGATGAACCTCAGAGCTCATCCATCTCCACTTCCCAGAAACCATCATTACCACTTTATTGGAAACATTTATCTCTAGAAGAGATTTCACTGCTCTGGATTTCCATTAATATGTCCGAAAATAGCCTTCATCTCCTCGTTAATGTGCACATCCTGATCAGTGTTTGGGGACTGTCTACATGTTGTCTTCATTCCACGCTGTTCAGGTGGAAGTCAGCACATCGAGCACAGGTGAATCATGTGAAACAATGAGAGTGGGCTGCAGAGGAGTGAAAAGTCAGGCAAGTGGTGATTAAGGGCACATTACCTTCACATAATGGCAATTCAAATAATTAGCCTGTAATTTCACAAATGGGAAAGAAAGCTGCAGCACACATGCACATTCACACAAGCATACATTCACACTAATACAATGCCTTTATGTGCTACTAACCATTATCTTACCTTCGCTCATAGTTTGTAAAGGGCTCCCAGGTTATTCACTCTGTTCTGGGGACAGAAGTGAAACATTCCCCTCATACACTAACCAGCCACCACAGATAAGAGCGTAGCTGCAGGGATATGCCCCCAGATTGGGTTCCTCACTCCCCTGGATCTATGAGCACTTAGCTCCCCTCTCCTGTTACCAGCAGGAAGGGAGAGATCTGTTCCGATAGTCCAGGCATCAAACACAAATTTACTCTGCCATATTTGATGTTTCACATTACCTTTCGTTCAATAAAAGACATTTTGTCGCTCAAGCACATAAATATGAGCGAAGACTGAAACACAGGACGCCGAGCATGTCGGCAATTAAATTACAAGAGATGTCTGATTTAATGATGTCCGCTGTGCGGGTAAATAAGCGCCCATGAGTGGGTGAATCTAATAAAGTGTGATTACTGTACGCTAAGAGAGTCAGAGAACAACACTGCCCATTCTATAGAAATCTGTGTAATACACAAGAATCAGTCTCAGGTGCGAGATGGGAAACAAAGGGATGCTGTTTCAGGGAGAACATTATTTCTGATGCTGTGCTTACAGCTGGGGGTTAGAAGGAGGAGGGGAAGATATTAGCCCCCACCCCTCCCTCACACACACACACACACACACACACACACACACACACACACACACACACACACACACACACACACACACACACACACACACACACACACACACACACACACACGCACACACCTGCCCTCTTAAACTTCCTGAATAGTAGGGAAAAAGTCAATTTACAGAATGCATGGATATCGACCTGCAGACGTCTGGAGCCAGCTTCACACAAAATGCTGTATCTCTCACACACTGGCATACGTAATGTGCCTTTATAAAGGCACATAAGGAAGAGGGACTGACAATGGAATAAAGAAAGGAGATAGAGAAGGACCCTTAGCCAAGAGGAAGCATCTACCATGTGCACAATTAGACATTTTAAAAAAGAACATTAGAAAGTAATACTGAACTGGCCATCCAGGCTATTTAGTCTCATTATTTTGGCTATTGTTCAGAGAGCATCAAGCATCTACCAATCAAACTTGTAAATCCCATATTGGATTGGATATACAAGACCAAGGTGGGATTGGGTTGGTGGCATTTATGCATTTCTCTAAGATAACAGCATAATCCAAAAATAGTTTAAGAGAGAACACTGTGCGCCATTCGCACAACCAACTGAGCTCAAAGGTGGATCCAAGCACTGTGGATGGAAACTTATGATCTACTTGAACTAATAATGTGTATGGGTACTGAAGAAGACTTGGTTGGTTGAATTGAAATTAAACACACTTATTAAAAGGTAGAAATACACAGCTTAGAGGTGTTTTAAATTGCTATAATTACTTGATCACCACAACAGCTGGACTATGCTTACACAGTGAGGAGAAAAAGACTGGAACAATGGCATTTTGCTAGAGCGTGATGTCACCACTGCTTTTCAAATCAAGGTGCAAGGTCACAACGTCGGACTGGATCTAAATCTGTTCCGCAAGGGCAGGCAATTACAACTCGGCACATTTCCCTACAACTAGCCTCCTGTACCAGAGTGATGTCACCAGGCTTAAGGCGGGACACTCAGAGGAATGATGGGTCAGCAGCTGTCACTCAGACGAGTCATTCCCCAAGAGCAATCCACCAAAATGTTCTCTGTTAGGGAGCAGCATGGTTTGTTGCTGCAGTTCTCTGCTTGGAGTGCTTAGGCAATTAAAAAATCAGTAACATGGAGGAGAGGGGTGCACAGCACTACAACATACCCTCTCTGAATTTTTGCTTGCTATTTCCTCCACTGTGTATCCTCATGCTCTCCTTCACATGCTCTCAAACTGAGAGGTAGAACTATTCATTTTCATCTTTTCAAAACACGTTATTGACCTGCAGAGCTTACAGCTGTGTGCTTGTGTACAAATGTGTAAAAAATGGATGTTTGTGTCGTTTATGATCTGATTAAAACCCAGAGGAGCAAACAGCTGGCATATCTTTCTCTTCTTAACGGCCGTTTTTGACACCACTTCTGTCACTGTCAGAATCAAGAGTGGTAGCCTAAGAATCTCCACAATCACCACAAACAAGAGGCAAACAATCCAGACACTGAGGGGCGAGACTATGACTAGCCTGGGGTGACCTAAAAATGCTGTGATTCTGGACAGCTTTAACTAGCCACTAACCCCAATTTCAGGGGGAAAGACATTGTCATGTTCTATAAACTCAGATCCCACCATCCATAACCAATTACAAGATTAGCTGTGCTCTATCATTACCCCATTTAAAAGGGGCACTGGATCAGATGGCATGAAGCATTACCTTGGTAACTGGTAGAGAACTCGATCATCTGATGTCTACCATCACAAAAGTAACCTCTGACATCACCATTACCAGAATAGCACTGGATTAATTCTAACAGATGTGCACTGGATCAAGTGACCTTTATCATTATCAAGGTAACCAGAAAGTTGACTGGATCACCTGATCTCTGTGGTAACCTGGCATGCATTGAAAACTCTACTTCCTGATCACCCTAGACTATATATATTTACAAGTTTACAAGGATTTAGAAGATTTGATTGGATTGTATATGTTTCAATAAATATATTCAATATTTCAATCCTCAAGATTGCACTCGTTTTAAATAATTCTTCTTAAACTAAAGAGATTTTCATCTGGGCACGTAAACACTCCACAGGGATTGAACAAGCCATTAACACATCTGTGACAATCCTGCAGAGCTGCTCTACAGGGCGTCTCTAACAAGCATCCCCAATTAACTCAAGTACCGAAGAATCAGAGCCTGGTACCCACCAAAACCCGAATCCACCAACTTATGTCAAGCGAATTTGTTATCCTGTGTGTGTATATGCATGTGTGTATAGGTATGTATGCATTCACAAAACAGTTAAATTCTAACCACTAAAATGTATAAATGAAAGACGGGTGTTAAATTAATTAAAAACTTTTGTTGCCAATGCAATTAATATACTGTAAATTAGTTTATGGTCGAATTGCACTTGTATACAATAAAGCAGCTGTAAGAATTACCCACCAAGGTCATCCATCAGACTTATGACGTTTCCCTTGGAGAGAATTTTCAAGCCTCAAATGCAACTTGCATTTGAACGCATCTCTTTGTCATTCTTAGCTGTTAATGAGATTGATGGTTTTTCACTCAGGCTTAGTGTGTGCACGCATGTGCAGAAGTGTCTGTGCTTTTGGAAGCACTGGGAGAGCAGCAGCAAAGAAGGGAGGAGAAGGTCTGGGATGATAAATACGCTCAGAGCCCTCATCTAGACAGTAATCTCCTCTCTGTCGTCACACGCACACAGCACACCTCAGTGTGGGCGTGCACCTTTCAGCTTCAAGGCTGTGAGGGGCCAAATCTCATCCATCTATCTGCAGTTAAATCTGCAGCCTGCTGTGAAGTGGACAAATTGTTTAAAAAAAAGGAGGCATCACATTTTTCCAAGAGTTCATGGTCCTGGGCAGAGCTTTTCCTCACCACATTACTCAGAACACAGAAAAGCAGCTCAAGCCATCAAGAACCGTTACAATGTGAGTTTTGCAGTTAATAAGTATCCCTCCATGATTAACAAACACATGATGCTGCAGTCACTAGTAGGATGAGAGAGCAAAGTTTGCAGGCTATGATTCCCTAAAGACAAAACAGATTAAGGATCTCCAATAGTGGCAACATGTTAGTAAAGTGAGTCCGATTGTGTCCATTCTTGGGAACATATTTACTAACAAAGCAAAACAACAAAGTCCAGGGGTAATAATTGTCTTGTATCTTTTTCTTCAAAAGCTTCATGATATTCTAAGGTTTGCTAAAGCTACATGGAGTAAAACAAATTTTATATAAGTATACCACCATTGTTATGAAGACTATTTAGCCAAACATCAATATTTTGTTTAACTGTATATCACCGTCATTGTTATCACCACATCCACACAAGGTCAAAAACAGTGGCAGACCAACCGTCTCTGTGTCCATGAGATCCGGATCACGTGTCTATGGGAAGCAACACATCATGGCAATTAAAATCTCACATTTCCTCAGTCTATATGGAGGTTTGGGATTAGGACAGTATCTGGAAACTCAGAGACTTCTGATCAATAAATAGGGCATCAGAACAAAGGAATCCTTTAAAAAAACAATTATGTACCAAGGTCTGGAGAAATGTTATTTACTACTCATGTTTTTTTTTTATTGCAACTACCCACCACCATCACCATTCCCAAAAGATTTGGGAAGAAATACAAATAAAATATTCTTTGTGTCCCAAGAAAGAATGGGTATATTTTGTCAGCACATCAAGAACCCAAGCTCAAACAAAGGATAAAAAAGTCATTTCAAAGTATGAGTGTACGATCGGCAGTTCAAAGATGCTACAGAAATTGGTCAAAGAGGCTTTGGTTGCTGAAGGATCTCAAGCATGAGTTTGACTATGCCTGTTAGGTATGTGAGCGAGTGTGCGCCGGGCTCCCTGCGACACCCTGCCCAGGCCCGTTTCAAAGTGTGCCTTCCCCTTGCCATCACCGCCATACATAACAGAGACAGATAGTGACAGAGCTCCACTTCCTCCACTTCACTTTCAATTAAACTGAAATGTTTTTCGGTCATCCCCTCCACTGCTTTTCATCACACTTTACTGCAATATCCCATGCATCTGTCAATTTAATATATTACCACTTAATTCTAGTTTAATTTTATGGATCATAAGATTAAATCATGAATATGTTGTATGACTGTTACAGTTTTAAAGCTCTGCTATTTAAATTATCGATAGACAATGAAAAGTCATGGATCATTAAATATGATTTTTCTTTGTAAAATAAATGTTATAATGGTTTGTACTTGGTTTCGTATTATGCCTTAAAGGAATAGAGACAATTCTCTAGTCTAGAAATGCTAGAAATATCTAAGATTTATACTTTAAAGTGCTACAGATCAGATGATTTAAAAACACAATTATGTTTGTTGCAGTCCTTCAGACATAATCATAGATGTCTACACAGCTTTTCGTGTTTAATCCCAATTAAAGAATAACAATTTTTCCACTACATTAAAATCCCCAGTTCAGGACATCACCTAATACTTTTACTTACGAATATAAAATGTATTTATGAAATAAATAAAGCTTGGCACAGTTTCATAAAATTGAACAAAAAGTCCAGCAATAAACAAATACTTGAACTGCAAAAGAAAAATGCTGAGAATCATACTATTTGATAATAATAAAATAAAAGTTCACAATGTCTTTCGCAGTACACATACCATGCAACAAGAAGGTCAGCCATAAGCTGTTTTTTCCCAGCGCCATATCCACTGTGAACAACAGGATAGCTGCTTAATGATGTGGCTTCACTCACCTGAATCTTGATTGGCCAGGAGAAATTGCTGACATAGACATAAAAGGTTATGTTGGGATTGGAGCGGAAGCTGAACTTGTCATAGGAGAAGCTGTCTCTGTAGTCCTTTATGTTGGTCTTGGAGATGATAGGGACTTCTTCACCTGATATAGTCCCAGCTGCAAAGACAGGACACTGGGTCAAGGGTCAAAAGTCAAAGAGCAAGATCAATGTGGCCATTACTGTTTGTAATCATATGTACATTCATGCATGTTGTCTCAAACATTTAATAAATTGTTGAAGCGTGATAAGAATAAATAAAAAATATAATTTTGATATAAATGAAGGACAGCTCATAAATGTTTCGATTTGAATACCCATCAGAGTATTTCTTTTCAGTATCTATACAAGGGAAAAACACCTTGTAAATGTTCTTGCCATTTTGAACCTGAAATAGTTTTCAAACAAAGCACTTCAACAATATGGCTGGGCACTGTCAAAATGTTGTCTGTTTTATAAATTAAAAATGTATACCAGTACAGAGATTGACATTGCATGACTAATAATTACTGTGTCCCCTCTATCACAGCCAATTTGAAATACGCATTGTTTTAAACACACAGTCAGTGTTCCAGATTTTTATTTCTATTGGCATTTATAAAAAAAAATGTTTAAACCCCAGCATTGAATGGTGCTACGTGCGAAAATTTATCTTAATTAAAATCACAACACTTCAGAATGCCCCAATGCTGAAATCCCAAGCTGCTGCCCCAGCCTTTGTCAAAAGCTGTATTCTCACAGGGAATATATATTTTTGCAAAATGGGTCTGTCTGGCCCAAAATATTAATGGCAGTGTCTTGTTTGGATGACATGGCCAATGTGGAGAAATGAGTCTCAAATTAAATATAAAAAATAAAATACAAAAATATCATAACCCATTAAATGTCATGGGGACTGATCAAATAATTAAAATAGCAGATGTGTCTATTAAAGAATGTATGAGACAGCATGTACAGGATTACCATTAGACACCATTAATGAGATCAATGGTTTCTAGGTGGAATAAGAGTGTATCACAGCATGGTCTACAGCACTGCAGCTGCATTGAAATACTATTACACAAGTGAACAATGTAAGGCTGAAACTGCATGTAATCCAGACTGTGGGTGTGCAGCTGAATCTTAGGGGATTTGTGGTTGACACAGAGAAATGAAATGACAGCCCACACAGCCTCCATCCCACTTCACATCTCCTGCTGACAACAAGACCCGGATTTGCAGTTGCAGTGCATTTTGGGTATGCAAAATATCACCGCTATGACTATACACATGTGATACTGCCTACTGACTTATAGGCAGGTCATACATACACTCATGGTTTTTGAATTTCCTTTACCTGTAGAGCCTATGGACCAAGTAATGTTGAGGTTGAAGTTGTTTGATGCGTTGATGGACATGTCTAGGTTCTTATTGGTCTGGAAAGAAGTAATATTTTACATCGCTATAATTACCAATGTCCACATACGTAACAGATTTCCCTAAACTCAACTTCAAAGCAGCAATATTAATACAATCATGCAGATATGCTTGACCTAATGCAAAAGCAAATGACACACAATAAAATTAAAGTAAGCTAAACAAAGTATTTTCTGTCACCCTAAAATGACATATTTTGTCTTTGACAAATGTATTCATCAATTTCTGTCTTCACAGAATGTTTTCAACTGTATGCCTCAACTTTTAATAAAAGGACAACCCATTCCCATTTCATTTCCAATGCTCACATACAGACCAGAGATAAGGAATAAGAATTGAAATGTTACTTCAGTGCAAAAGGGAGAGAGATTAGAATCATCCATCCCTGAAATGTTCAGATAGTTTATGGCTGCAGCGAATTACCTGTAGAGTCTCACTACCATCAGCCTTGGTTACAGGGCAAGTAAATATTAGGAGACCATGGGCTCTGGTTTCACTGACTGCAATCTAATGACCGGTTCTGTTCAGGTGTGAAGGTGATTGTACCTGTTTCATCAGGTGTAAATTTGAGTGTACATCTCTGTTCAGGAGTGGAAATAATATTCTATTCAGAGGGACAGCTTACTGATCTATTCAAATGTAAGGGTGGAGGGTTCTGCTCTGTCCAGGTGTGAGAGTGAGGGAATCTGTTCTGTCCAGGTGTGAGAGTGAGGGAATCTGTTCTGTCCAGGTGTGAGGGTGAGGGAATCTGTTCTGTCCAGGTGTGAGGGTGAGGAAATCTGTTCTGTACAGGTGTGAGGGTGAGGGAATCTGTTCTGTCCAGGTGTGAGGGTGAGGGAATCTGTTCTGTCCAGGTGTGAGGGTGAGGAAATCTGTTCTGTACAGGTGTGAGGGTGAGGGAATCTGTTCTGTCCAGGTGTGAGGGTCAGGGAACCTGTTCTGTACAGGTGTGAGGTTGAGGGAACCTGTTCTGTACAGGTGTGAGGTTGAGGGAACCTGTTCTGTACAGGTGTGAGGTTGAGGGAACCTGTTCTGTACAGGTGTGAGGGTCAGGGAACCTGTTCTGTCCAGATGTGAGGTTGAGGGAACCTGTTCTCTTTGGGCATGAGGGTGAGCATACCTGTTCAGGTGTGGCCATGAAATTAATGGCAGTGTAGTGATGGTCATCTTCTTGCAAGAGGCTGAAGGTGAACTGGTAATCAATTAGAAGATTATCTGTAGGGATAGTAAACCCAGTGAGATAAATAGAGAGCATCGTGCATGAGACACATCCAATAGCAAACAAACACACTTTGTTTGTTTGCTATTGGGGGTGGGGATCACATCAAATCAAAAAGCATGTTTTAAGGAAAAACTGTGCATTTCCAATTCACTTGAACCTGAAAACGCATTGGTTAAGAATCATCAAGGGGACTCACACAATAAGGCAGGGTTGTAATGTGGGTGACATTTATAAAGGAGATTCTAGTAGTTTCAGCTGTCACATGTAATCTGACACCATGTGCAATGACAAACAATTTTATGTTATCTCATTAACACACCTGCTTGAAACACAAACATAAACCTCACTAAACTAAAACTACAAATGTTTTTTTGAGTGAGTGAGTTGGTCTTGGACTCAGAGACAGAGCATACCCACGGTCAGAATAAAAACAGGCAAGTGATTAATCAAAAGGAGAGACTCTGGACCCTAGACATGGTTTGTGAAGTTCCCACAATGTGATAGCACTTATTGGACTTTAAAGTTCTATAACACAGTTAAAGTTATCCTTGCCATTATGGGTTGAAAGTGTTCACTATTTCCTGATTGACCACAGCAAGAAACCAGTGTTTAATAGAAGTTACATGTATATTTACACAGCAGGAAAATCATTATCTACCATTTCAGATTTAGACAAAACCCACCTGCCAAGTTCACAGAAGATTTAATTGACTCCTCTCCATGTACATTCCACCCGTAACCGAGACCAATGGAAATTATGTTTGACAAATAGCTATGTTTTGTTCTGTCGCTCCACAGAGTCAGTGAAATTAGTGCAGATCAGATCAAAGCCATCGTCTCTCTTGCTCAAGGCACACGTTCACACTCTGTTTATCCCATAAGCTTTTCAGCAAACTTCACAGAGTTCCTAACATTCTGTGAGGGGACAAAGCATTAGAACAAATTCAAAGCACAGACTTGAGGTCTGTGTATTGGTCTTTGTATTTGGTACATATTAATACTTGGAGCAATTCAGCACTCACAGTCCTCCAATTTATTGTGTGTGTGTGTGGGTGTTTGTCCATTCATGAGGTTTTACAGAAGGCTAGACTGTGCGCTCAAACTACAGATGATCTTCATAGCATGAACTCCATTATTCTATTATGTTTGATTTTACGCATGTTATGAAATAAGGCACTTCAGACAGTGGATTTAATCTCTAAATTGAATCTTTCAACAGATAAAGCTGAAATCGCTTCAAGTTCTTCAATTCTGCACACAATTTATATCTGAATCTTCCAGTTCAATTTGAATCAAAACTTTCTTTTCATAATTACATACATTAAATGAATAAAACACACAAAAATTGAGGGCTTTTTTTCACATTCAATAATTCTGTTTTTTTTGTTACATTTTTTCTTTTTTTTTGGTATAAGTTGTATTTCTGTAGATATGCAATGTTTGCACTTCATTGGGTTTACGACAAGACCAGGGTGTGCCAAGGCTGTTTTCTGATGCAGAATTAATTCATAACTAGCAAAGTTAATACAATAGAAACTGCACATAGTCTCAATAGGCTGTATGGGGGCCACATATTCATGAAGGGACGAACAGCCTGAGGTTTAAGCACCAGGAAAGCATCGTGTAAGTCCTGCCCATGCCAGTTAAAACTGTGGAAATGCAACAGGCCCTGATATAGCTTGGCACACTGTGCTTTAGCCTAGCTGAGGAAACAGGGCTAATGACAGAAGAATGACAGGTTGTGGCAGAGGGGTATCCACTGGTAAACTTGTGGATCAAAGGATTCATTTCTCATTGGATCTGAACATGTATCTTGGTTTAAAATGTTAAAAAAATATATTTACCATTATTTATATTTAAATAAATTCAGCCATGTGACTCATGTTAGCAAATCATTAACCCTAATCTGCAAGTATTTCAATATCAAACTTTCAGCATTGACTTATCCAATACAATACAATCATACAATGCACACTGGCAGCTAAGAGTTAATGACTTCAGTATTCAGTTTATTGGGATTATGTACACATAGACCTCCCCAGCCAGAGTGGCATATTGGTAGATCAGTCACCAGACATGTGGAGTGCTTTGAGATATCATCTACTGAAATTGCTGCCAGACAATTCATAATACCAATTATTTTTCTCATTTCATATTTGAGACACTTTCTACAAGGCACAGATAGCACAGAATGATACTCAGAAAGACAGAGCATGGAAAGGTGGTGATTACATCTGGTAGTTTGTGAAACTGTACATGCCAGGACGAAGCAGGTTTGCAGATGCAAGAAAATGTATGTGGGTGGAGCAAAAAAAAAAAAAAAGATAGCCATGTTTCACTTTCCTATTACCAATGCAGTCTCATCATTTCTTTCTCCTAAGCACACAATATGGGCTACCCTTCAGAAATTATTTTCATATGCAGTTATAGAGAGTATTTAGCAGCATGCTGTGAAGGAATATTTTTGTTCATATAATTACCTGTGCTCCCTGTAAACTCATTCATATTCATACTGAAATACATTTATTAAACATCTTTTCTCAGCAGTTCTCTAAATGTTTTACTGGTCACATAGGCACAACACAACACAATGTTCTCCCATTCTAAGTGACAAAAGTACAGCTGCTATATGGTGCTATTCCCAACACTCTTTAAGACTGTTCAGCAATATTAGGATTAGGGTCAGTGCATATCCCGTGTGTCGCTTTATCACTATGTAGCATAGTTACTTCCATTCCAAAGGGATACATGTGGGTTCATCGACATGAGGGGTGTGCACATGTCAAATTAAAAAGATTTGGTGGTGTCTAGAGATGTGTTATTTGGAGGACAGTATTAGAAGTTTGACAGTTATAGCATTAAACAGAGAATACAGTGTTTTATGTCACCCCTGTTGTTTTTGCAACCACCTACTTGTGTAGCAGAATGTTGCTCAATATAGAAGCACTCACCAAAATCAGCGATATGGAACACATCTTTGTCACACTATGCACCAGAGGATTAATAGTGTCCAATGTCTTACATTTTTAATACAACTATTGAGTCATTGTATAAAGTAAATCTACTAACAGAAATTAGAAAACTGAAATCAACTCCAGGCCCTTGAGTTAAGTTAAGTTAACCTTAAGTAGGATGGGTGGGCCAGGAAGTATATTTCATGATTACATGATTGAATGCAACATTTTACCTTTTTTGTTTGTAACAATTAACACAAAGTCATCTTGTTGCCGTGCCCTTTTGTTTTTTTTTTGTTTTTTTAAACCACCACCATCGCTGTACATACATAACAGGTATACTCATCCCTTTAACAGCTCAGTGGTTAGCTTTTGTAATCACATTTAGCACAAAAATAAATTGGGGTAGAAGGGGTTTAGTTCTAATGAGCATGGTCGTATCTCAATGAATAATCTATTCAGATCAAGACAGGCACTTCATACATGCGCGTCTAATTTGGGAGATAGAGAGAGACTTTTTTCAATTTAAACCAGCTTTGCCTGAAAAACTAGGTTTGGAACTGATATCTTATAATGTATGCACTAAAGAAAATTAAAGGATTCTCAGCAGTTTATCCTCAAAATGAGAACAGTGATTTTAAACTGCAAATCATGAAAGTATTACTAATTAGGAGGCAGTAGGTGTGAGAAAAAAAGCTTTTTAATTTTTGTCCTCAAAAGGCCAGTTGCACACAGTCCCTTACAATAACCAACTAAAAGGTGTTCCAGCAGGACATCTCTGGCTATAAACTAGTAATTCCTGAACACATCTCACCATTTTTAATTGAATCATGAATGTTTATATTTTTTTATTTTATCTTCTGACAAAGGACAGTGGCTTCTATTATTCCACATGATTCACATTATATATGCAATCCCTTACTCTGTTTTTAATTAAATTCAGTGTGCAGCAAACCTTTTGTTGAGTGTTATTTTAAATCTGATATGCTGATTGATTGAGAATGAGACGAATGCTTTCTATGTTAGTCAGGGACACTCTTGTCATTTCCCATTCTTCCTTCAGTCTCATCACTCTGTACTGCGAGAGTGCCACCTAGTGCCCTCCCACAATGCACTGCTTTACTTGCTGACAGCATTTGCCGGAAACATCTGAGCATCAGACTAGCAGCAAGTTCTGGGACTTTCCTGGCTTCTTCCTCGCTTTCCTCACTGATGAGAAACATACCCAAATCTCCCAGAAGCCCTTCCTTGTCTATTTTCAAGAATGGGTGGAGAAGCCACCTTTTTCTGATTGCCCTTTGACATAAAATTGTAGATGGAATGTAATTTGCATCTGAAGGTCAGAACTAACTCAGAACTGACTTACAGCTGGTAATAAGAAAATGTGTGATGCTCCCCTTGCACCCAGCCACCCAGAGCTTTCAAAGGAGGGGACTTTCCTGTGTGAGACTCTCTGAAAAAGATCTATAGTGCTGACTCAAAGTCCTGATCTCCATTTTCCCCAAGGTTAAATCCATCACCCAGTGAGCATACTGCTCTGTTCCCACATTTGAGCGCTACAGATCAGTGCCCAGCTTACATTGCATTGTGTATATATTGTGAGCTACATCAACACTCCTGTGGTACATGGGTTTAAGAACATGGTCGGTGTCCTGGACCATGAAGTCTCTTTTAATCACATCAGTTCAGATGCTTTACAATCCTAAACTATAGGTTCTTCCAGTGTATCCAATTTTAAATCATGGAGTATTCCAAGAGTCACAATTCTATGTGGAAAAAAAACTATCTTTTTATTCCACTACAGGTGACCAAATACAGTTTCTTCAATTCACCAAATGCAAAAAGGGGTCTGTTTCAAAATCAATGGGTTTTTCATGCTTTTATTCTGCTGTCCTGAGATACACAAATGAGTATACTCACACCCTCATGCAACAGCATTCCTGTGAGTGTTAAACTCTCAATCCCAAACTATCATATTCAAAGCAATTTACAAAGGACAACATAAGTGTATCCACCTGATATATATGAACAATAGTGTCATGCCTTAGCTAACCACATTTCCAGACAATCAAGCACATAGTATCAGAAAGCACCAATTCCTGTTGGTTGTGCCACATCTAAGTTACAAAACAACTCATCCATGCAATCTACACATTCCAGGAAAATATATTAAACCAATATTACAATCAAGAAAAAAAAAATTAGGTTAAAAGTGAGTGCACTAACTCTCATCCAGCAAGTGAATGTTTCACTCTAACTATTCGTCTACTATTACAATGTCAACATACTCATGTACCAATACTGCTGATCTCTGCCTGAGGCAAATAACAAATCCTGGACAATTGTAGATTTATACGTTACCTCCTACCATCTGTACATCTGTCCCAAAAGCCTAACAATCCTGAGGGTAATCTGTCTCATATGAGTGCTGGAAGTAAATTCTTCTAAGGGAATGATTTATGACTCTGCATTCCTGACAAGTATATTTCCTCTCTCCTAATAGTAAAATGATAATCATTTGGAATAGGTATTACAACAGTGTGCATTTTAAAATTCAGGGGGTTTTGCCTGACATTGAACATATGGCTTGAGCAAGGCGATGGGATACTCACAATAGCATGTTCCCCGGAGAGGGTTGCCAAGGTAACGGTTTTCAGAGTCGCATCTGCAATTTACAAAAAAAAAAGAAACCATTTTTAAGGGCATTATCAATCACGCTCATTCAGTAAATCCTACATAAACATTTATTAATGGCAGTCTCTGTGAGTGTTCCAAAGAAAATATTTTTTCTCCAAACCAAAAAGATGTCTCTGCTGATCAAAAAAGCAGGAGAAGTGTTTCATTCAGAATAAACAGAGTGAGAGACATAAAATCAACCAGTGCTTATGGAGAGAACTTTATACACCCCTGTGTACAGCACTTTTATTCTCTATGAAAGTACTGGTGCTCTGAGTTCTTCAATACATAGCACTTGACAAACCGATGCATTACTCATTCAAATCCTCCCAACCAACTGTCCTTATCATTGTTTGGCTGCACAGTTGACAAGTTTCTTCCAGTAAATATGGTCACGGGCAAGGTTTGAAATATGATTTGGTGGATGCTAGTTGCGTTTGGTCCCCATCATGCTTTGAAAATGTGAGAGGTAGGCTGTCCACTGGTGCCCAGTTTCCAGGGCATCTTTTTCCATGTGGTGAAATGGTCGGGGCATATCACTTGGCAGGGCGTTCTCCTGGAAGTGCATGATGAGTCTCAAAAATCTCACCTATTTTTAACCACTGTATCAAGGGAGTGGCATAGCATGTTCTTCTCTCCTGGTCAGTCATCCCATTTGCTAATTTGGTTTACATTATAAACATAGAGTTCATAATTTTAACAAATATAAATGTCATTCTAAGAAGCCTGAATTCAGAGAAAAAATATAGAAAACAAACAAGACTCATTTTAAAAATTTCAAAACAATGTGATTGTCATACATTCAGTTACGTAATAAATCAATTTTGATTGAATTCAGTTTTTATTAGCCACTTATTGTCAAAACCACTCCAATATGATTGCCAAATACAAAATTTCTTAAAAAACCCAAACTTGAAACACAATGGTCATGATGGTAAAGGATAAAAAGATAAACAGCGCATACTTCACATATGTAGAAAAATATAGTTTTATGAGTATGTAGTAGCCATATCACGTGTATCCTGAACTTTCTGATTGAGACTGCAGGGCTGATTCTCACAGAGGGCTCAGGGAATAGGCATTATTGTGTAGTGCATTTGTTTCTAATGATTATTGGCCTCTTGAATTAATCTGCAGCACAGTACATGACAAGCAGATTAAAGTGCATCAGGAGAAATGCGGAATGTTCTCCTGTGGTCTTCGCCAACCCACAGAACACTTAACACTCAGACACCAGGGGAAGCCATTTGTGTCAAACTTAAGCAGATTATAAATTGTTTTGAAGGGGGGTAGAGAGATAGAGAGGGAAAAGAGAAAACCTAACAGCCTTTTAACTGCACTGTGACTTTCACAAAGGACCACAAATATGAGGCAAAACACTGAAGCAAGGAGAGCCCCAGAGACTGGTTAATCTGCGATTAGACACCACACATCGTCACACAATAAGTACTCGAAGGCCCACCTCTCCTCAGCACCAAGGAAGAGGAAGATGTTCATGGAAGCAACCATATATCACAGGACGTGACATCACAACAGTCAAACCAAAAGGTCAGCATGCGGATGGAAATAGTTTAGCAGTAATTGTGCCATTTGGTGTGCTTTATTTCTATGCAAACAAAGTGGCACTCACAAGAGAAGGGAATGTGATTCATATGCAACAAATGTACAGCTTCAGTTTCTAAAGTAATGATTGAACTTGTAGTTCACCAACGCTTAACCTGCTAAAAGGCATGACCTGTTAAAATGAAGTGTACATCAGTAAAACAAACAGCCACAAATTATTAAGCTTGAGCATGGTCACATTTTTGAAAACAAGATGTTTGTTCATCATTCAGGCCTACTTAAGTCCAGAAAAGTATCATTATGTTTTTATAATATTACTGGAGAGTAGAATGTTGATTTTTACATTTACGATAAACTAGTAAAGTGCAAAGTCATTAACTTATGGTACCACATTGTTTCATTGTGTTCATAACATATAATTAACAACTCACACTGATAATTAATGTTGATAATGAAGCAGGAGGTATTGTGGGTCTTTGTCTCATGTGAGTTCAACAGTGTCCAGGATGGGAGCTAAACTTATAAACATTCAGCTATAGGACAGGTATATAACACGATTTGATTTTGCTGGATATCCCTTTTATTTGTGCTTATTTTGTTATGTCTAGGATGACAAAATACTCAACACCAACCTACATTACTTCCCATGCTACCCACCCACACCGCATTTTTCTAGACACCCTCTACATCCACCCTCATCACTTAACTACTTCAACACTCTCAATGCACACTTTTGGACAAATTGTTGCCTCATGACCTTCAGCAGAGGAAGTGAAGACCACACAACTCGCTGGTGACTGCACGGAGCCAAAATAAATGACTGAGACAGAACGCTCAAAATTGTTTATTTGTTAGCAATTCCACAGAGCACTGACTCTCTGTTCAGGGAACATTTCCCTCACACAGCGTATACCTTTGTGATTCAGCTGGGTGGAGGTGGAGGTGGAGGGTGAAAAGGCCATGCTTGTTTGTTTACTCATGTTCGGAGTGCATTTTTTGTGTACACGCTGCGCTAATCCCTGCGCGGGCCTTGGCTGACAGAATACACAAACCAAGGGCTTCTCTTTCCTCTCTCATTCAAGCAAAACAATTAAAGACAGTTAACAGGACTCTTCACATCAATTAGAAATGCCAGCTGGCTTTAAATCCAGACATATTAATGAACAAAAAAAAACAAAAATGACAAAGCAATCAGAGACAGTGGCAAAAATGATTTATAACAAAATTCACAGTATGTTTGAACTAACTTTATTCCCAAAATTCTTCCTTTGTGAAGCCAAAAAATTCTACTGTATTCCCTTCAAACTCTCCAATCATATTTATCCATACAGTACATCAATCTGTAAATTCAAAGTTATTCAGAGGGTAATACATTTGTAGAGGGTCTGTCAGCCTTCGTATATACATTTGTTTGATGTTCTTTGTGTTTTATGGGTCATGTGACAGGACTGTACCTTAAAGTCCCAAATAGGATAAGGCAAATCACTCTTAACATGGAGCCACTGAACAAAGAATTTATTTGCTTTTAGCTGTTCAATGTATTAAATTCTTCCAAGCGGTTTTTTCTCTCTCTCTTTCTCTTTCTCTTTCTTCTCTCTCTCTCTCTCTTTCTCTCTCTCTCAAATTCTCCTGGCTCAACTTTGCCAGAAACATCCTGTGTTTTGCATCTCCCTGTTCTGTCCACACCACCAACTGTATGGCAGTGACCTCTGACCCCAGCAGATCTACACAACTTTTCAGGTTGAGCAAAATTATTTTGTTCTTAACACCTCCCAATTTCTGTTATGTACCTTTTTCAACTTAAAGTACTGGTGACAAAACTATCAGACAATGAGCAAACAAGAAAACAATGCTGCAACACATGAAGCATCTGAACACATTTCTTGTGCGATTTGATGTTTACTTTGTTTGCCTGATCAAATAAAGGCGATGGGAAGTGTTTATGCCTGGCTCTGTAGGCGGGCTGAATCAGGAGGGGAAGCGTGTGGTGTGTACTGCATTTCCCCAGCTTCTGTTCACCCAGTAATCAATCTAACAGTCAGAGTCGTACCATACACTCAGCTCTCAGGCCCTGACAAGCAATCTGCTGCAGACAGCCATGTGGAACGAGGTTTGTTGTGCTTCCGTATGCCTCCTCTCCTAGTCACGTCCATGGATCTGTTGGTGTCAAACTCCCAGACAAATCCTTCCCGACAAATTTAACAAGGGAGAGCTTTGCTTTTCCGCCACGGAACTGAAATGAGGTAGTGCTCGCTTTCACTCACAACTTTAAACCGGCGCGGCGTCTCCTGCCAGGCGCCTGGCTCCGAGGCCGATGGGCAGCTGGCCTCATTATCCCAACGAGGAGGCAGGTATGCTGTGCAGTGAGGGGAAAGATAAACAGAGCAGACTTTTGGGGGGAGCTCCTCCTTTCTTTTTCACAGGGCATTTACGGGGCCAGGGTTTATTCTCGGAGGGGACAAACATCAACAGCAGCATGGGTTTGTTCTTAGGGAAGGAACATTCATGATAGAGGATTCTTTCTGATGGGAAGGTTTGTACAGTGGGAGGACTTAATCATTTGAGGGGAGGAGCACATCACACAGAGAATGTATTCCAATACTATGTGTCTGCAAAGGAGGAGGAGTTAACTCTGAGGGAAGGAGCATATGCAAGGAAGGAAAGGAAAAGATGGCAGTGTTTCCATACATGGAAACTCAAGTTCCTTAACATAAAGTTGCTGTCATTAGTTATAAAGAAATTATATCATGCTGTTTGTAAAACACTCACACAGCTGATACCAGAAGCTGAGACCAGAAGTAAAAACAAAGGTAGAAAACTGGGAAAGACAAAAAGCAGTAAAGTCCACAATGCCTCCTGCCCCCAGCAGATGTTACATAAATACATAAAGGAGATTCAAACAAAGAATGATATAATTTCACACTTCACATGCTGGGCTCCAAAATGTAAAGGGATCAAGTCAATGGATCAGTGCATCAGAGGATGACGCCAAGTCAATCTTGTGGAGTCTCATAGAGACAGAAAATTAAATATAAACCTGAGCTTATACAATGTTTGAATATAAGTGTTCATTCAATAATGAAACCTTCACAAACGCTGTTTAACCTTCACATCCTTTATGCCTTATTCCTAACCACAGAGTGTCCCTCAGCATATTCAGAATGGCGTATCAATCATTTAAATGGAAACCAATAATCCTGTAATGGACGACCATTATCATTATCTCAAAAATGCACTGATAACACCAGATGACTGTTTAAAATCCTCCATTGGTTAGCATGTGACCTTCACAAAGATATTAGAGGCCATCCTAATGTAGGAACTGTTGCAGCTCGGTACTACATAATGACACATTCAGTTCAACTAATTCAGTTCCAACCTGTTGTTACATTAAATTTATTTTTTCCCCCAGATATAAACATGAGCACTCTCTCCAGTGTGAGCGTTTTCTCCAACATAAAACAATAAACAGCAATATACAGCTTCAATTAAGCACCACAAGTGTTCTCTCCAATGGAAAACAACATTCACAGTCCTCCTGCCTCCCTCCCTCCGCCCTCCTTGTTGAAATGGTGTCAATGGTTGGAGTATTTTAACCATGTTTAATGGGTCTGACAAATAGGCACACAGAATCCACAGGGTACGCTCTCTGTCTGCAAAGATTTCCATCCTCGGTCTCATCTCAGCCCTAGCCTTTAACTTCATCATCTCTACTCCACTGTCTCTTCCTCATCATCCAGGCTGCTCTGTCCATCTCTTCTCCAGATCCTACCTGTTCTGATACCCTCTCCTCACTTTCTTAGCATAACTTCTCTCTATCCTTGCCATCATTCCTTCTCTCTCTACTCCATTTCTCCATCCACCTAATAAATCCACAGCAAAATTTGAGGAAGAGTGTATAACAGATGAAATGAGTGTGGTGGTCCTGATTTCAGATTACAGGCCTATACAGACAACATGAGCTTTGACATAGACTTACATCTAAGGACAAACAGTGGACAACGCCTGGAAGAGTTTTATGAAATTACATATGCTTGACATTTCACAAACAAACTTTTGAGACAGAGGCGTTCCATTTCCTAGCTTACTCATGTATGGTAACCTGCCTCGCTAACAGTTAATGGAGTGAACAGCTCTCTGCTCTGCTATTAATGGCTTTTGCAGTACACCTCTCTGCTCTTAATGGAGTCTTCATTAAAAGCACTCCAGGCCTATACACCTGTTGTACAAAGAGGGGAGCTTAATATAACCAGGATGAAATCACTTATTAATAACCAATACAATAAACAACAGATCTGGATGCCATACTGTGATTTTTTCATCAGACTTGATGTCTTTTGTAAGTTTTGCCTGAAAAGTCCTTTAGTAGAATATGTGAAGCATTAAAAGAGATGCCAAGTTCAGAAATTGATGTTGGAATTGACTGTAAAGCCAAGCTGCACTCAAAGATAATCTGTCAGTTGGCTGTGTAAGAGTCGGTTATGATTAATAAAATGTTTAACTGAAGTGAAGGACAACATGTTCCTTCTGCCAGCAAGTGACAAATACCACTGCATCAATACTGCATTCCAAAACCACAACCAAAAATATTCCATCTCTAATCTTTTCGGCTCAGAGCATGCTCAGTTCAATAATCTCTGTGCCAGGAGAAAAGAACCAATGAGAGATGGGATGCAGTGTGCAGAGATTAGGGACAGTGCGTAGAGGTCAGGTGTGTTTGTGTGTGTGTGTGTGTGTGTGTGTGTGTCTGCATGTGTGTGTGTGTGTGTGTGTGTGTGTGTGTGTGTGTGTGTGTCTGCATGTGTGTGCATGTGTGTGTGTGTGTGTGTGTGTGTGTGTGCGTGTACGGAAGGGGAATGGTGCATTGTCGAGGTCAGAAGTGAAAGATATTAATGATTCTGATTTGATGATTCATCATGATTCATGGCAAATAGTTCATCTGTTTACACTGTTCTCTCACATATACTGTGAACAGAGCATCTATTCTAAACTGAGGACATATGCAACGATACTGTGTGAGTCAATTTCCCATCTGTTCAATCACTACACCGTTACATCTCACTTATGTTTGTGCTTCTCAATATTGTATCCCTGCTTCTGTAACCCATATTATTTTTTCATGCCGTTCTAGAAAATACCTGTTTTTAACTACAGTGTTTGTCCCTGTGAGTAAAAATCAAACAAGGCATTTCACAAACAAAACTGCCAGCTACTTTTATTAAAATGGCGAAAAATGCATGACTTATATCCATTTGAAACAACATCTACAAAAATATCAAATCTGAGATGACGTACTGTATTCGTCGTGGGAAAACACTTGTGTATCAGCAGAATGTTCCTTTCCTGTTATATAAGCACTGAGCCAGGCTGTGATTAGTGAAATGAGGTATGAACACACGTGGGAATGTGACTCCAGTTGAAGGGGAGTGGCAAGTAGGATCACAGCCTCCCTTTGACACTCCATTCAATCTGTGATTGGGGTCAAAGTTCATGCCCACTAGTGCTGCTCCTTGGGCCAACACAGACATATAAATGCACATATACCTGTACTCAAATGTGCATGCTACGGATTGTGCAGAAAAGCACTTTGCTGGAGTGCATATTCTGTTCTTTTGTGAGGCCCAGGATTCCAGGCCACTGCTGCCGCTGTCAGGGCTCTGTCCTGCCCCCTTACAGGGTATTAAACACATTGATCCCGCCTCTTCAAAGCCTACCAAACACACACACAGCAAGGCTAACTCTTCAGCAGCCAGTAAAACACTACAGCCACATTTACAGGAAGTGACATCAGAGGTAAGGGGTCAAAGCTGTACATTATGCCAGGGGGGTTGGTCGAGGACATTTCTAAAGGTTTAGTTGAGTCTTGTGATTTATTGACACACACAATATAAAACATAACATTGACTTACATTCACAATGTAATATTCTATCTTTCTCAAAATACAGGTTTCTCTACTGCCTCACTGGTTAACCCAGGTTTTATGGCATATGGTTAAAAGAGATACAAACCTATATTTAGACATACATCTGAACTTGAAATGCATCACCATATAACTATTGGAAAACATACATGTAATATCTCTTGACTGAGAATGATGACTCATAGCTTACTATGGCCAAAAACAACAGTGGTCAGAGCTAATCAAGTGTAGTCATACTACGGACAGTGATTTGGGTTGGATAAGCATGGTTAAAATCATATTGGTCTTGGTTGATTAAATGTGGCTACACTCACAGTGATTAAGGTTAGCTTAGTGTAGTTACAATCACAGTAGTCCTGGTTGATTTAGTGTGGTCATACAGTGATTAGAGTTAGCTTAGTGTGGTTAAAATCACAGTGGTCATGGCTGGTTTAGTGTAGTCATACTAACAGTGATCATGGTTAGCTTAGTGTGGTCAAAATCACAGTGGTCATGGCTGGTTTAGTGTAGTCATACTCACAGCTGGCACTGGTCTCCTTTGATGCCTTTAGTTGTGCAGTAACATTTTCCAGTCAGGACCTGGCAGACATTTGCATGGCCATTACATTTACATGCTGCAGGAAGGAGAGTGAGGGAGGGAGAGAGTAGGATAAAGGGAGAGATGGAGAGAAGGAGAGAGTGAGGGGGTGAGAAATGGTCAGCAAGCATAATAACAATGTTCTATAAACACACTGTAAGTCATTAAGCAAACACAGCCTTATTGGGAGAGCCAGAACTCTAAATTACAGCACCATCACTGCATGAACACAAATTCTAATCAACCGCAGCCTAGGTTCATTAAAGAGGGCTTCTTCATCCCAAATAAATTGCCGGGGATGGAAACATGCAACAATGAACTGCACTGAAGCGCCAAATTGAAAGCTCAGCTGCTCATTTTTGTGGAATAAAAACCATGACTCTAATATCCAACATCAACACAAGTATAGACAAAGCGCTAGACTGAAGAACAGACCTGAATATGCTTTCACTTCATTAAAACATGCGAGGACTGTATATTTGGCCATAGAATATTTAGTGAACAGTTTAACCTTTAATTCCAAGAAACTACACAAATGTTAGCAAAGCAGTGCAAGCAGTAGGAGAACCTGGGAGTCATATGCATGACTCTCCAAACCATTATTTTTTCCTGAAATAGTACACTGGGTGCTGAGAGAGCTGCCCCAATCTAGTAACCCACCCCTGCATCCACCCACACTTAACACTCTGAGCATCCTGTTTGCCCTTCTGGCCTGTATCATGACTCAGGAACTCTGAACAGAACTGGAAACAGCACTGAGATCTACCCACTTATAACTGTACAAAAGACAGAACAGTGCAGTCATGTTTAAGTCCTGTACATCACACAATCACAATGTTTAGAGCACTGCAAGCTAAACAATCACACACTGCACATGTAACTATGTGGAGTATGCAGTCCATTTGTAAATAAATTCTAACAGGGGGTCTCAGATTAGATATAACGTGTCGACTTGACATGTCTAATGGGACATGACTTCGTCTCTGGGGTCTCTTATTGGACATGGGAGCCAGAATGCTTTACTGTAGGTGGAGACCAACACTGGCCCACCACTCAGACATTGCAGAGAGAAGATCCTTCAGCAGCATGGCCTATTTTCTGAAAATACAAAGGCGTAAGGATGGTGCAACATGGACAAGCACTAAAAGGCACTTGTTTGCTTTTCATCAGCGGAGAGATTCCACGCACTGCCATCCTTTGTACATTCACTTATATTCCCACATGCTTGTCTTCTCACAAAACCAAATAGCCAAATCTGAAAAAGAAATGTGTTGCTTTTTTCTCTTTGATCAAGCTTTGCCAAACACATTAGGAGGGCTGACATCCTCCTCCCCCAAATACACAGAGTACGTGCTCTCAGATAAACACTGTTATGCACAATACAATTAATTCCACAGTGAACCGGTTTCTGTCCAAATCAACACAGCAAAAGTTCTTTCAGTCCCTGAGCCAGGATTTGTCCCTAACATATATCCCGAATCCCGCTCCCACACACAGACATTGTAATTCTTCATCTGAGACCACAATTAAACATAAGCCATAAATAACCCCCACCACACACACAGCCATCAACAAACAAAACGCCTTATCCTTCTGAAGACACTCATGTTCACACATTGATCTGTTTCACATCATACATATACTCACACTCAAACTTACATATATGTAATCACATACACAGATCTCTCACTCTCACAAAAAGTGCTCTCACTGCATACAGTCTGCTGTTTTAATTTTTAATTAACACGCACTCACACGTACACACCTCTCTTTTTTAACAAAAAAACAACGTATTCTTCTCTCCTCATTCAGTACAACCTATAGACATTACAATTTTACAGCAAGATTTTTAAACCATACAAAAATTATACAAACAGTCAGCAGCTAAAAGGACAAAACTTTAAAATGAAGTCACTTGATAGGGTGGAAGTGACAACCAATGCTCTGTGGATTGAGGCACTGTAATCCTGGAAGACAACCCATCCAACATGAAAGAAATGATGCAACATGGGATAAAGATGTTATCTCAATAATCACCTTTAGGTGGTGTTTAGCATTAAAATTGATGTCTAAGGAGCTGAGTGAATCCAAAGCTTGCCAGGAAAATGCACCCCTCACCATTTTTGAGCTGCAAGAGTCTTTCATTGTTGAAGCCATGTACTCAGTCCTGCAGGCCTCTTCAAATGTGCACCAGTCCACTTGTTGAGGACATGCTGAAGGGTAATTGATCTGACCATGCTTCATTCTTCCACTGCTCTTCAACCACTGCCAGTGCTCTTTGCTCTTATTGTACTCTCAAACATGCGAGGGCAGGTGTAATGAGTAGAATGTTCATTGCAACTCAATTACGGTACCTTGCTATTGGCTTACCAATCATGGTGAAACTATCCGATTATGTCCCAAGTTTAAATTTGCAGTGAGCTGTACCTTTTCAGCCTTGCACCTTGAATTACTGTACAGACTTAACAATCCAGGAATATGCATTACAGACCACAGCTGCAATTTGTGTATGATATCTTTCTTCTCCTTTGACACTTCATGTATCTCATTTGACACTGTTCCATGTAAATAAAAACAAACAAAATGTCTTCATTACCATAAATCTTGTCAAAATGACCCTGCAATCAACCCTCTTGTAAAGTAACCAGTGTATCTTTTCTAGCTAAGCTGAAAATGTATGTAATGTATGTTACAGGAACTACACCTGTTGTAAAGCGTATCCACACATTCCATGAAAAGACACATAGATACACACACTCTGACAATACCCAACACACTTACTGCCAAGAACATTCAAACAAACTGCACATGCTATGACACAAAAAGAGACACATCCGTGCACACGCACACACTCACACAACCCACCTCATACAAACACAGGTACACTTGAACTCAGTCACATAAATCCATACATACTGTGAACACACTATTACACACATACTATACACGTATGTGTGTCATACTGTACACACACCAACTATTAAATTTCCCAACACATGAACACAGACTCGCCTACACCGCACACACGCACACACATACACACAGTATCAGCAGGGATAGAAATAAGCTTAATTGTGTTGTGGAGTGGCAGAACTCCAGGGGGAGAGCTGGGCTGCTGGATGATTTATAGCTAAATTAGGATCTACAGAATATACTCAGACAATAGAAGTGGAGCATCTCAGATCTGCAGCTGCTGCTTCAGCATTTACAACATGGACCTGTGGGCTCCACAGAACTTTCTCAAACTACAGAGAGTCCTCTGCAGCCCCTCTTTACCATTGTATCACTACCACATAATCACACACCCAGAAAATAGAACATCAGACTCAAAAACGTAGGCTCCACTCCTCAACTGTGTGGTCTTCAAACAGCCAATTAGTTTTGGAGCAGCTGAACAATTCAGTGTCTGAGTACAAGAGAGAATTCTGTTTCTCAGATGTGCACATGCATGCAGGCAAATACATGCTCACATAAAATGCGTGCATGCGCACGCACACGCACACACGCACACGCACACATACAGACAGCAAGGGGGTTAAATGGAAAATTGATGTTAATTACCACACTTTAGAGACGATATAATTATAATACATGTTTTTGCTGAGATAGATTTTATGGATTTGCAATTTCTAAACCCTGAGAGCATCATTACCTGCCATCTGTGTCATAAAACTCATAAACGGAGTGTCTCTCCTGCAGGGATAGAGGGAAACAGGGAGGGAGGAAAGACAGTGAGGAGGGAGGGGATGGAAGAGGGAGGTAGAAAGATGATAGAGGATAAAAGAGAGAAAGAGAAGGATAAAGAGACAGTGACGGGCTCTGATTTGAGGAGGGTGTCTAAAGGCAGATGTAGCCATGATCTCACACATTGTAGCTGAGCAGAAGTCTTGTTTTAAGATTAGTTTGGAGGTACAGCAGAGTATTTATAAGCTGGACACACTCTTGAAAGGACAAGACAACCGTTAGCTTTCAACAAAATGCATAAGAAATGACGTGCATTTGGTGACTATAGCCACAGGAACAGAACTGTAAAGTCATTTATATTATCAGTAGAAAACATTGCGTGGGAGAAAAATTGTGGCATAATCATTCTTTGAAAGTGTCTGATTAAATGCTAATGAAACCTGGAATACATCTGTCGTTTCCGTGATTATTTCCTTGAGTTTTTTCCCTTATTAAATGCTTCTTGACAATCTTATTAGCTTCCATATAGCTAAAAAAATATGAGCCCGAGCATTGTTCTTTGAAGTAAAAAGTGCATGGATCATTATAAGCCAAGTAAAATGATATTTGCATGTATGAGCAGTAGTATAGTGGAAACTGAGATGGTACAGTGCCACACTTCTGCTGACAGAGCGGAATTCCTGTCCATCCCTGGGATTTGATATAAATCACATTTCCCATTTGTTGCAATGCCTCCCATGAGATCTATGTTCCTATGTTTCCCAGGGAAACAAGCTTGTGTTGCACCCCTTATACTTTTGCTTCTCCATCCAGCCATGTTTGTTCCATCTTTGTCTCACATGCTAAGATATTATGAATTTGTATGTGATATTCTAATAAAATAAAGGCTAATACATGATGTGTGGTTTCACCACAAGCTTTTCTAAATTTTACTTTAATATTTTATGTAGAATAAGAGCTTATTAAAGCTGTACGGTTTTCCGAAATTCCAGCAGTCAGAGACACACTGGCAAGGTTGGCCAGAATCAAGATTGGAAGATAATATTATGTGTACAAATGTGATTAGTACACCCATCTGAGGTTTTTCCACAGGAATACTGGAAACCCTCTATCTGAAATGTCTTGTGTTGTAATGTTATCACACAAACTGATTATTTTAATCTTGATTCTAAATTAGCTTATTCCAAATATGATGAACGTTTCAGCATGCTTGTTAAATATGGAGGCTTTAAGTATGTTGACCTGTGTAAACATACATAGACCTGTCCCCCTAAAAGAAGTCCATCTTGAGTAATATCCCCCATGGGGGTGCTGTCTGATGCACATGCAACCACAGGCCACCGCAGAGCTACATCTGCTCCTGCCCTCATTAACTCTCAACAAATGTGTTAATAAATGAGCCATTATTTGCGGCACTGTAAGGGACACTGAGGTTATCTGTCAATCATTAACAAAGCAGTTTTCTAAGAACTGTCACTGTAAAAACATTGGTACACTTTTACTAGAAAATGAACATTTATCTGCACTGTGCCAGGGTTCAGTTTCAGTACTACCTGTAAAAATACGCAATAAATGCCTAGTGAAGCTTCTAAGACAGAAACACTCCCCTCTGCATTTGCATCAAACAAAATTGATTTTTGACACCCTAGAATGAGGGATAGTACACACTAGTAGAGGAAAAAATAAGAAACAGTGCACACAAAAAGCCAGATCAGAGCGGAGGGTGGAAAATCTAATATGTGGTAGTGTATATTATTAAAGGTAAAAACAGTGATGGTATAACTATGAGGACTGAGAAAAATATGGAAAACATAGGCTCCCATACACTAAAAAGCAAAACAGAGTTACTGACCCATAGCCAGGGATAAAAGGGTTCAAGGGCAGGAAGTTAGGGGTCATCAGGGGTCAGAGCCCATGGAAAAACAATGTGGAGATGGGGAGAGAAGCTGGCCGGGCTATGCTTAAGCATTATCGATAGGCAGTGTGGGCACTGACCATGTGAGGTGCAATCATATTGCCTGTGGACAGCAGCAATTTCTAAGCAACTGGGAGAGAGAACAGTGATCCTTGAAAAAAATTTAGTTTGAGGAGAAGTCGCACACCCCATCCTCCTCATGTTTGGGAGCCTGGGTTTAATTAGCAGACATAGCCACGTCTATCCCAGTCCACATGGGCCGGTCGGATCAGCAATGGCACCCCCAGACAGGTGATAAATTAAGAGAGGGGGCAGAGCAGATGTCTTGGGGCGCCCTGTTGTTGTTTGGTATTCATTGCACTGGCACCCCTCCCCCCAAACCCACCAATGTGGCAATTAACTGTGATTAAGAGCAATAAATCTGTCCCATTACTGTGCCTCCACCTGAGATGCACTGTACATGTGCCTCTCCCCCACAGGCTGGCCCACAATACTGCTGACACGCGAGCACCAGCCCCCTCACTTTCAGCCCCTCGCCATCCACCTGCTCTGTCCATTTATGCTTTTGTAATGCAGCCAAAAGTGACAAGATGAATGAATATTTCATGAAAAATAGGTTTCTTGGGAGCAACAGCACTTTATTTACTTATTTATTTATTTGTTTATTTATTTATTTCATTAGGTACTATTTTTTTTAAAACCACAAGCCTGAGATGCATTTGTATTCTGCTCAGTTTGGATGTCTCCCTGTGTTACAGAAGTGATATATGTTCCACTCATTAACCAGCAGCAACAGAGACCTCTGAAAATCCTCACATCATAAACTGAGAACATCAATCTGAGCTGATTACCATCTCAGCCAAAATATGACTGACTGACTATTTGCATTGTTGAAAGAACATTAAAATTAAGTACTGCAATATAAAAAGATCTCTCTTGTATTCAGGACGACACATTCGTTAAGAACTGAAATGATGTTCAGCAAAGCCCCAGTGTTTGGTGGACCAGCGATATTTTGCTGAGTAAAGGTGTTGAGCAGGGATCTGAGAGTGAAAGCTGAGATACAGTACGGTTTGTAAAGTGAAACTATATGTCGGGAAAGAAAGGCATTAAGCCACAGTGATTCTCTAGAGGATATATAGGGATTTGTGCCCCTGGTTTCTGTGGAGTGCAGGTGTGTGTTTGGCCCTGGGCACAGTTCCAGGACTGCTGTGTGGAACAGCCAGCTTTTGTCTCCTAGAGAACCCAGGTTTGGAGTTTGTTTGCCCTGGCATCAAACTGTAGGTGCCAAGGCAATAAAAAACCTGGAGGGGAGAGATTAATGAGTGTGTGTGCCTGTGTTTGTGTGTGCCTGTGTGTGTGTGTGTGTGTGTGTGTGTGTGTGTGTGTGTGTGTGTGTGTGTGTGTGTGTGTGTGTGTGTGTGTGTGTGTGTGTGTGTGTGTGTGTGTGTGTGTGTGTGTGTGTGTGTGTGCGTGTGTGTGTGTGTGTGTGTGTGTGTGTGTGTGTGTTTTCTTTATCTCAGTATCACCCTTGTGGAACTCCACAAATCCTACCAATCTGTCTGTAGCACAACAGCATCTGTATACATATGTACAGAGCAAAAACAGATTACCAGCTTTTAAGAAGGTTTAAAATGCCTAAATAGTTGCAACATTTGTTCCATCAAAAACAAAGGCAAGTTACAACAAAAACAGATTTCTTTATAGGTTTTTGTGAGGAAAGATAACAAAAATTCAGAGCTGACATGGAAAATGCTTTTCCATGTGTGGGGGTGTGGCCATGAATTACTGAATTTTGAAAAATAATTGCACTCTTCTGTGTTCTCTAAAGAAAACAACCTTCAATCTTATGGCAATCAAGATTCCCCAAAATACATGAGAAGCACAGACAAAGCCTGTCAAAATGTTGATTCTTTCAACAGAATTCCTCCACCAACAGAACCTAATTCCACTGAAAACAGATGATATTTCCACAGTGTTGACACTCAACACCATACAGGTTGCACTGTCTCAGATAGTGTTTCTCTCAGATGTTGGGCTGGAAGGTGCGAGATAATGAGCCACATCCGCAAACAATCTAGATTTGTCTGTGATTCAGCAATTCCACCCCCTCCCTTGGCTCATTCATCAGCTGGGACCACTCTTGCATTCCTCATCCTTCAGAAGTGACCAATCCCACTGTTTGGTTTTCACACAATGTTTTTCACCTGCCAGGTGTTCACCCCCCATTCCTGACGGAGCCAAAGGGTAGAGGCCACTGTAGGAGGGCTGATATATACAAACCCTATGATACACAGGCTTGTAAAATCACTCCTTATCCTCCTTTTTGTGTGGAAATGGAAAGGTGGTTTTACAGTTGCCAGGATAAAAGGGATGGATTAATCGACCCAGGAGAGTGGATAAGCGCACAGATCTTGTGGCTTGTTTGCCTCCGTAAGCAATCCTGATTACATCAATTTCTACAATCAACATCTGTGAGCTTTTCCCATCTTCAGCCCCACTGCTGTACCATGCACTTTCTTCCACCTAGGATTTTCAGAATGTGTGTGTGTATGTCTGTCACTGTGTGAGCAAACGAGAGAGGATGTGAGTAAGAGAAAGTCACAGAGCATGTGTTTCTGTATGTACATATTAGCAAGATGATGTGTATGAGAAAGCGTGTGTCAGAGAGTTTCAGTGAAGAAGTGTATGACAGGGTGTGAGCAAGTAAGGGGGGAGAGAGAATATGAGGGTATGAGCATGTGTGTGTATCTGAGTGAAAGGGTGTGTGTGTGTGTGTATCTGTTTGTGTGTGGGTGGTTCGTGTGCATTTTATCTGAGCCGTTGCTATACTTTAATCCCTCTTCATTTAATCCCTTCAGTAACTGATACTGGCATGTGACAGCAGCTATCCCTCATCTACAGGAAACAATGTTAGATATAGCTGAGCCACACTTATATATCAATATTTAAAGGATCCGCATACACCTTCTTAATATGTGGAAGGATCTGGTATAGACTAATTAGTGCAATCTGAAAGGATTAGTAGATGACAAAAGTGTATGTTATACATAGATATACTATGTGCCATATAAATAAAGCCATATCATCTCAATAACATCTCTGGCCATTGTTATCTATGCCACACAGACATGAGCAAGGGCCTAACCAAAGACATGAAAAACTGATAAATTGGTTTCCAGCTGTTCACAACCCCTCCAGTGTGGAACTCCAATGGAAACTCCTACAGAGAGAATGATGAATCCATATCTGTCAGGTCTGATCAGGATGGACTCCACTACATATCACAGCAAGGTCTCTGTAAGAAATTTGACTGGATTGTATAATCTGCATGTGGCCTCTGATTCAGGGAGGGGAGACTTCATATCTGGAATGATGTTCTGATCGCAGGTACATCGGCTAGCAGACATACACTGATGACAAATGCACTTCCTCATCAGAGTGAGACTGTTCGACTGTGACACCTGGGTGCATTCACACACATGCATGTACACAAACATACAAAGAAACACATGTATACGCACTCTCACTTACACATGGACAAACATGCACTGTCACTCTTATACACAAGTTTGCAAACACACACACACACACACACACACACAGTGAAGAGAGGTGTGGGGCAGTGCCAGAACTTTGGCCTATCAGGTAAAAAGCTGTTTCACAGGAGTTAGCAAACCCCTTCATCCCTTTAACAGATGTGCTTGTCTAATCCTTCCTACTCAATGAGGGAACAGAAGTCAGTACAGCTGCAGGACTTAGACACTCGTGCCATTTCATTCGCACTGCAGCTCCATTCACACACCCGCTTGACACACCCTTATCACCCTACGTCCTTCAAGAGGCTTGGTGACAGTCTGTCGTCCTTTCCTACTGGAGCTTCCACACTTCTGAATGTTTGTGATAAAGGAAGCAGTAGATTAACAGTGGGGAATGTAAGCGGGAGAGAGGAAAGCACCCCTAACACACACACACACACACACACACACACACACACACACACACACACACACACACACAATGCACAGACTCACACCACTGCACAGATGAACAGACACTCGGATAAACCTTTTTCAGTTGCTCATGCTAATAGCTAACAGACGAACAGACACTCAGTCCATTTCCTACTTCTCATTGTCTACTCTCACACACACATACACATACATGTACATACTTACATTCTCGCACACAGACACAAACACACAGACGCAGTCATACATGAACTCGAAAGATTCTGAGTTTGTAATGGAAATCTCCAGTCCCCAGCAGGGGAGTCTGGAAGTCATGAATATTCTAATTGCTCTGCTCCACAGCAGGCTTCACATAGGCCTTCTGCACTTTCCTCAGGTACTGCATGAGAGGAAGCTGCCTCAATTTGGCCAGACCAGGCGCTCTGACTGGCAAGGGCCCCCCGGAGGCCTCCAGCTGCCTCTCCCAGTGAGGAACGCACTGCTGCCGCTCCCCAACCCTCTGCGTCTGTGTGTCTGTCCACATTAACATCTACCGTTTAATCCAGACAATGGAGAACAACACCGTACGGGAGTCATTCAAAAAACATTACCATCAGACTGTATCTCTATCTACCACCTTTTTTCCCCTCTACTTACAGAAAAGTCAAAAAGTTACATTTGGGATATGAATTTCAGTTTATGTGAAAAAGTAAATGTTTATTTTCAATTCTGACCTTGTTTTCCATTTTCTGAAAGGGAGGGGGAAAGTGTGATGCATTCAGGAGAAAGATATACAGGGTTTGTGAGGTGGGTGCTTTTGTGTACTCTTCTTTTCTCCTCACTAGACTTGGAGCATTTAAAAACAGGAAATGGTTCACCACACACCTGCCCTAAAACAACTACATGGGAGTCTTTCAGTATTATTTGACTGATCCCAGGAGTTATGTCTGACCACCACAATATCATATTAATAATCCTGATATGGACCTCTGCTGTACAGATGTCCATATGAATGGCACTAATAGTACAGTGAGTTTCCATGAATCCCATGACAGTTACGAATCACTCAAATGCTTCAACCAATTACATTATTTTGCTTTGTCCAGCAAAAAGCAGAGATTGGTCTCAAGGATTGAGTCACCGATGACATTTGCTACTTTAGCTCCACCTGTTATTGGATTCATGAAACTCTTTCACAAATAAATGGCACAGGTGACAACTCTTGTCAGGTGTAAAAACTAAGGACTTTCAAAACATTTTCAGCGAACAGGCATTCCATAGCAACTGGGCCAACTGCTGGCCAACACAACTACTTAATTTAAAAAACTCCACAAGGTGAACCTGTCAGCGCTGATGGGTTTAGAGGTTTTATCTCGCTTAAGTAAATGTCATGTCTGTAAAGAAGCTCATACCATCTACCTCCATTTGTACAAGGTCAGTCTTGAAAACCATCGAACGCAATTCCATGACAGGTTAAAAATACCATGAGACATCCATCTTTCTAAAATTTAGCTGTATGACATTTGTTTTCAAGGACAGCTTTGTTTTGCAACATTTCAATCCAACGAGTTACTGACTCATTGTCTCTATTTTTGCAAACATCAAGCGCATAATGACATCTGCCCTGCAGAACAGTTATGTGACAGATTTTCCCAAATTTGTGATAGATCAGTGCACTGCCTGTTTTTGTTTCTTGGTGGCATTTGAGTGTGATGTAGATTTTTTTCAGAGCCATAGACAGTTAGATAGAGGTTACATAGAAGGTGCAATATACAAGCAGTCAGCTTGGTACCTGGGAATAGGGAAACATATCTAATGAGGTAGGGTATGATGGCTTTTAATGTAGGTGACATTAATTAATCTGTAGTGAAGTTAATGTCATTGGATTCTTGGTGTTACAAGGCCATGAGCTGACGGTTGTGGGGTGTGAGACTGTGCGGGTTACAGTGGGTGGAGGGGACTGTATGTGTGTTTCCCTGGCCTGAGGGAGGGGAGGTGTGAGTCTGTTACACTGATGGGAGTGCAGATGGTGGGGTGTGTGTGGTGTGTGCCGTCCCTGGCCCTGGAAGGAGCCAGAGGGTCACATCTATCACATCAGCTCTGAAAGGCCATAGACACCACAGGCCTTCACTCAACCTCTGGAAATAATAGTGATTACGAGTGATTTACTATCACAGGGAATATGGGGAAAGGGCTTGTGTCAGGTGGAGAATAATGATATTCACCACACTCTGCCTCTCCCCTTCCTTGTCTCCATCTCTAGAGAGAAGTCTCTCTACATGCAGCGATTCAGCGCTCTTTGACACAACACAAAAGAGAGCTAAAGCACACTGAATTAAAAAGTGCTAAAAAAAGCTAATAAAAATCAAAACCCACAGAGGAGCAGCTTTTTCCAAAAATTATGACAGACTGCAGATAATGTCATATGGAGGGCATACTGAACCCCAATGCACTCTTTTTGCTACCAGACATATAGGCAAAATTTCATAGTACCACAATCTGAATATTTGAAATCTTCCCACTACAGTAAATACGAGCACACCCTTCAGAGCACTTGAACTCAATACACAGACTCCTGTACTCACCTTGACACCGTCCTCCGTTGGTGGGGTCTCCATAGTAACCAGGCATGCAGGTCTGACAGTGCTGTCCAGTGGTCAGGTTCTTGCAGTGTTCACACATGCTACCATTCACACAGATGCTGTGACCATTACACTGGCAGGCTGGAGCACAAAAACAAGCAGTTTAGCAGGTATCAGTGCCACAGCAAAGCTATATTCAGATATGTTGACTAATGGAAAGACAAAGCCAGAGTGTATGTGGATGCATGAATCCATGCTGTTCATATGTGTGTGTATGCGCATGTGCTGTACATGTGTGAGTGTATGTATGTTTGTATGTGTGAGTTCATGCTTTGTATGTGTGTGCTGGATGTGTATGTAGTGAAAGGGTGAAAGAGCACAGTTGTTCATGTATGTAAGGAGTGTATGTGCATGTACTCACCAGGGCAGGTGATAAAGGCCCAGTCATACCCTCGCTCTCGGGGGCACAGTCCGGGCTCCAGCAGCATGTCTGGGCTCTGTTTGGATGCCGTGCTCCTCATGGGCCCCCGGTGTGACCCCTCCATACACTGACCCCTCCCAGTGTTACTGGGGTCACTGCACCAACCACAATCTGGCTGCTCCAGGCACTGCACACACGTGCGCAGACCAGAGCAGTTCTGGGCTGCACAGGGAGAGAGAACAGGGAGAGGAGGCTCACTGTGTGATCATTAGATCTGAGATTTCCGGAGTCCAGGCACCTGTCCTCAACACAAGCTGAATAGGACATTACCACAGAGCACTACAGGGCGAGCCCCATAGCTGCATTCATTCATGAGTTTGGGACTAACACTCGTCCTCAAAGAGGGGTTTGAGTTTTACAGGACAGGTATCCATGCGATCATTGATGAGTCTGCTGTGTGCGACGGCAGTTTCTTTTCAATTTTATATTCATACAGAACTCAGTATATCTTAAGATTCATCCAACTTTTGTATTAGCCACTACAGGTAGTGGCAAATCTACTGAAGATCAAGATCAGAGAGAATTCCTTCATCTTCTCTGATGCACCAAGGTAGTTTGACTGACAGCTACCCCAAGGATACAGTGGTCTCTGGGAAGTTTCAGAATTGCAGTGACAGTTTTTCTTTAAAAACAGGTTAAGATGAACATGCAGTGAGGTGCACAACCAAACAAACTTTAAATTTGACCATCCATGGCATTCATATACACACTTTAGGGTCCTGCCCTATTGTGGTAGAAGTGTATCCACTGCTTTTCTTTATTCATGTTTTACTGTGATTTACACAGCCAGATTCTATAAGAATGCATGAAGGCCATGTCCTGTACCTGTAGTATTGTTTATCCATACAGTTGTAAGTTTTATATATCACCATTCCTTCGTGAATTTTGTGTATATCGCTTATGGCAATTCATGTTTAAGCACTTTTCTTATGTAGTAATTCATGTTCATAAATTCATAGTCTTAAGTTATACATGTTTACATAGCTCTGCTCTCTTGTAAGTAAATATTTGTTCATAAACAAGGCTATATAGTAGTTATGCATATTCACAAGGCTCAGCTCCCTGCTAATGTGTGTTTACTTTGTGTTATTCTGCAGTAATGCATTCTCAAAGGGTGACATTCTCTAGTAATGCACATTTCCGCTCTCAGCTCTGTAGTCACCCTTTTTACGCAGTGCGGTTCCTCTATTCTGTGTGGCACAGCTAGTCTTAATCAACTTTGCAAAGTTTCCTCTTTCTCTTAAAATTTGAGCAGCATCACAATTCATTTTCACTTTCCATGGCTTTCAGAAACAGTCTTATTTTATAATTACAAACACAGTGGGTCCTGTTCTCTCTCAGCATGACAGAAATATTTATGAAACTGAGTTAATGCTTCCCCGCATGCACTCCTGCTCTATTTGTTACAGTTTTCCACATTTATTTACTTCAGCATGAACAGAGAGACACAGAGGCTGCACTACAGCAACCCACGCAGCATGAAAAGCTCCAGAACAAGTTTTACTCAGTTTATCTGCACACAGCACAGCCTACTGAACACTATACAACTGCCTTGAAACTATTGTGAATGTGTGTGCAAGTGAGAGAGAATGAGAAAGACTAAAGTAAAAAATTAACAATCTGTGTTAAAATGTGGGTGTATGGATAAGACGGGGACAGAGAAAATTTGCTTGCTTGTGTGTGTGTGTGTGTGTGTGAGTGTACATGTTGAAGCATGCATACACGTGTTTGTGTATGTGTCCACTTTTCCTTTTGTGAAAAGAACAGGCTGTTGTTTGTATTTCGCTCACACTGCATTCTCTGGCATTGTGTGATTAAATCTCGGCCTGCCTGCAGTCGACAGGCTGTGAGGATGAATGTATGGAGGTGTCATTAAGGTTAATGTGGCTGAACACTCCCGTGGTGTTCCGGGCTCAGAGACAGTCTATTGCTTGGGATCTGCTCTAAATGGGCAGTGCCCTTGTCAGCTTGCAACAGATGGAGGATTCAGAAATGCACATGATAGCCTGACAGTTAGGCATGGTGCACATGTGTCAAACTAAACACAAATCATGATTTGATACCAACTAGACAATTCGAAACCTGTCGCTCTTTTGCTGAGAGGCACTTCGTATTCAACTAGACCTGATTTATTTATAATGTAAGTCTCAAAAGGTATGTGTGATGTGATTATACACTGTGATACCCATACAAATTTAGTGAGGGGTTTCCATTGACTGACTTTCAGTGTGCAGTGTACTCAACTTGATAAAGAATGAAGTGTAAAGTGAATGAAATGGCTTGCAAATGCTATTCCTCAACAGTGTCCTAAAAACAACCCACATGAAACAATAAAACCGGAAGAGAAAGGATGGACAGTTCAGACTTGTTCTACCAACCCCCACTGCTTCTGTATCAAATTAAAATAACAAACATATTACCTCTTATTCTCTAAATATTCACAAATTGGCAATGCAATCTATCACAAGCATGTTTTGCGTGACTCTAAAAAAATGAAAAAGTAAAACAAAGATTGTATGGTAGCTGCCACAGACAGATTGCATAGCGAAAGGAAAGTGGGGGTGGGGAAGAGGCAGAAGCAATTTCAGGCTACCCACAGAGAACAGGAAACAGGCACTGTTCTAATTACATTTTAAAATGTGACCTTCAATCTGACGGTCCCATCTCAGAAGCTGCTGGAGTCACACTGCATTAGCAGGACACCCTCCCACAGCTGCCAAAGTCACAAAGTGTGCCCGCTTTCAGCATAAACATGTCCCATGGCTAGCAGAGGTAGAGGGCTTTCAATCTCTACTGAGCCTCCCGCACCACTCCCTCAACAAATAAAAACATCTGATCAACTGCCATCAGGACAGTTACAGATAGACAGCCTTCCAAAGATGAACCTAAATAAATTAACTGGCAATCCTTTGTACACTGTGCACGAGTGCCAAATATGTGCATTTGATTGTGAGGTTATGCCAAAATTCTCAGTCTTGTGAGCTTTGGTGTTTATTTACTGTGAAATGACATGGCTTTAGCCTCTCTGGAGCACAAATGATGTCACTTTGCCTCAGGAGCTTTTATTTATTTATTTTTTTTTTTTTTTTTTTTTAAATCAGCAAGGCAATCCTGCTTGGAATCACTGGTACGCCACAACAACACAAGCTTCCCCTCCCAACCCTCCCCATCCCCAAACCACTAAACCCTTGCTCTGGCTTCATAGTACCATAGCTAGGAACCTCCTTCACCATGAACAGTTTGATTAGACACAGTGTCTCAGCAGTGAAAAAGCGATGGGTTCTGTGAAAGGCTCTGACCAGTTTTCAGCACACGTGACAGTGAGTACATTTACACAAGTGCCCCAGATGCCTCTTTGTGTCTGTCTGTTTCTCAGTCATGATAGATGCTACTTGCTGTTATGCTTGCACTTTGTAGTACACATTTTATTCTTTATTGTAGCCTGCTTATGCTGTCCTACAGGGCCCATGAGGGCAAAAAGGCACTGATATCATTTCTGACAGAAAAATATTCAGAAATTGCACGCATTCCATTCAAAGCTACAGATTACATCCTAATGCCAAACACACACACTGAGCACAGCCATACAGTAGGATACTGGAAAATTTCTATATATTTTTTTTTTATTAAACCATACATATTGTAAGAGGGTCAGGGGATGTGCTTGAAACCACTCAAGAGATAACGATGGCTTTATGCATGCTGTCATGCCTATTATCACAGTAGTATTTATAGGAAGCTTAATGTAATCGGAAATATTATAGTGCTTTTATTCCAGAGGCAACTTCTCTGTGTTGAATAAATACATTGAAAGTTGATATTTAATCTAATTGCATTTTGGAAGCATATGAACACACAGTGAAAGCATTCACACATTACAAAATAAAACCATTCACAATGCCAGTCAGAATAAGTCAAATCTGAAATATAACCATGAGAGGCTTCTCATGCAGGCAGAAATGATGCTGTGACAATATGCATTGTCAAAACCCACTGAGGTCCTCTCTGTTGCCTAATAAATGGACACTTTGCAGCATATACATGAAAAATCATGAACCAACTGTCTCACAGGTGGATCCAAACTTTTTTTTTTTTTTTTTTTTTAATGGAGGGAAGCACAAGCAGTGTTTTCTTTCCATTTGGTCAGACAGGCGTCAATACAGTATGGATTTTCTGGAAAAAAATGTCTTCGCCACAACTGCTGCAGCACAATACCTGCCTGCATTTACTGATTTTGGTTGTCTTGTTGATATTTTGAAACCTGATTGAAAACAAAGATTGAAAGGTCACATTACAGGCACTATCAGCTTCCTACTACCCTTGGGGGGTCAACACTGGTCAAAACGAAAAACAGACCACTGCATCCTCCTGTTTGGGACCTGCAACATATTCTGGAGTGGAAGATATAGCTTTCTTACAATTCCTACCTAAACAGAGGAAACATATAACAACACTCAATAGCAGTTCAATATATTTAGTTACCAGGTGTCTCACCCTATAAGAACACTGCCTGCTTTCAACAAGCTGATTCAGATCAGATATAGGTCTCAAATTAGTCGACCAGAATTGCATAAGGTGCAGGTGTCATGACAAATCAAAGGGATTTTATAGACTTACACACACAGTCCCCAGTCTGCCACTCCAGGCACTGCCCGTAGGGAAAGGAGATGACGTAGGCATTGGAGTCGACACAGCGCTTGGTGCTGCTACACCACATGCACTCCATGGCCTGGCTGGTGCAGTTTCCACAGGAGTTGCGCAGGGAGCAGGGTGTCTTGCATGGTCGGGCATTCTGATTGGGGCTCACTGTTGGTGAGAAACAAAGCTTCAATAAAATTACAAAAATTTCAGCACAGCAAATAATCTGAATTTAATATACTTCTCACCTGTTGCCCTGAAGTCAACAGAAATTGATTGCAGCCATTTATACTCATTTGAGCTAAAGCCTTCACCAGAAGATTTTGCCAAAACACATTGTTTACAGTATCTAAACGGTCTGCAAATTCCAAATATTTTCCATAAATGAGGACTGCTTTTTACTAAGATAAGCTGGGAAACACTGTTCACAGACAGGCTCACAAGCCATCTCTAAGACCAACACAGAATCTTTTTTTCTCATGGCTTCATTGGGCTTGCTCAGCAGACAGTGTTTTATTGATTTCTCCATCCATCCCTCTTCTGCCAGGCTCCTTATAAGGCTTGATTTGTTACTGTAATACTGGATACTTGCTGCAGGTATTGAGTAGTCTGCTCAAGGATACAACAGCAATAGTCCAACTGGGATTCAAACTAGCAACCTCTCTGACACAAGTCAACTTATATTACCACGAAGCCACAGTGTTTAAAGGTCATGTTGTCTGTAACTGGCCTATCGGAGACAGCAGAAACTGAAATCCTGCTCTGTGCTTTCTCTACACAGAGAATTTCCATAGAAACCATCATAGCTCATGGTGGAGCAGGAGTCACTGAGATTTCCAGTATCGAAGCATTCCTCCTTACGTGAGTGTTTTCGAAGTACAACCAAAAACAAGTACATGCTACTTTTATCCATGTAATCAGCCACTCCACAAGCTTTCCCAAGAGACTCAACAGAAAAAGCCGACACACTTGCTTCCTGCAATGGTAGTGATGAACCTTTACTGTCATTTTCACAGCAGATGTGAAACGAATCCCATCTTGCTCTTCCCATCAGATGAATGTGGATGTATGTTAATTCCACAAATCTTTCTAAAACAGGCACAGTGGAGGTCACAGAAGTGTGATGAGACTGCTGAGTTTAACCAACATCATTGTGAATTAACTTTTGCAAGGCTTACAAATCTGTGGATCTCATAGCCGGTAATTGTGTGGCTAGGATTCTTGCTCCCAGCTGTGGGACTCATAACCACACTGCAAACATATGCTTTTAATTAACCATTTTTGGGCCCTCAGAAGAAAACTAATTTTGTCTTTATATGATTGTCACCTCCATAAGTGTGGCTTTGTTGTGGAAGTATGCTTTGTTTCATGGTGGGTCTGGTATTTGGGTGTTGGATTGTCAGGATGGGAGTGGAGTTTTGTGTTGAAGTGTTAGGGTGGGTTCTATTTTCTATATCATTTGAGTGTGACTCACCAACGGGTTTCTCACAGATAAGTCCCTCAGTTGTGGCAGTGCAGGGGTTGGCCTTCAGGCCTGACACCTCGGCCCGGTCCAGATATGCGCAGAATCCAGAGTCACTGGGCTCACTCGGGAGCCACTGCAGGGAGGTGTTCGTGAAGGGGGAGGAGTCTTCCCATCCCCAATATGACACATTAATCTTCCTCAACCCCACCCATGGAGAGATCTTCTGCAGGAGGTGTGGAAACATAGGAAGAGGATCAATTACAGAAGTTTGTTTCACAGGATTCACATGGAAATAAACTATCCAGATGAAGAATGCACTGCTGGCGTGTCAGTTGCCAAAACACTACCACCTACCCAAGATGAAATAACACATCAGATTGGAGAACTTGTGGGCAAATGGCTCAAATGGCAAACTATTAGATTTTTTTTTGAGTGTGAGTCACATGTATCACACCTGTCAAAACAAATTTGTGTAAATTGCTACAAAATTAATTCAATAAAATTAAGATTTATTATGAACCTGTTAGCTGCCTATTCAACTACATATTGAATGTACCTTAGCTTTTAACACCCAAAGACATTTTGTTATTTCAGTGCTTGCAAAGTTGAGTTTTTTCAAAACTATTAAACCAAGCAAACAAATAATTCACAAAGTAATTCATGCCAGTCCTCATCCACTCAAGAGGACCTATGATGGACATAACATGGCACCGGCCAAGATATCAACCACTAAAGTACTAACCTTTTCCTGCAGCTCGTACCTCTGCAGCTCCTCCAGCACAAAGTCCACCTGCTTGGTGGTGGTAAGTGAGGCAATGTTGCCTCCTAGGTTCTTGCAGTAATGTTGGGCATTGTCATAGCTTTCACGGCTGGAGTTTATTCGCAGACAGGCCTCCCCTATGTGGTTCCAACCATCTCCACAGAGGTGAGCTATGGAGGAGACACAGGACTCAGGTGAGACCTAGCATCACACCAGTGAAGGTTTCACTGAATTATTTTATACGGTTACTATGTATTTTCTTTATGTATATTTGTACAAATATTTGTTTGCACTACTTTCAGCAAATAGACATCAGGTTTTAAAACATATTTTCACACACAAGATTACTGGCCAGCAATCCATCCATTCTGAGGCTTGACCGCTATGTTTCTATATCGTAAAACAATTGTTCATACATGGTGAAATTAGTCAAAAAATAATAAACACAAAGGTAGTTTTACATAATTTCAGTCATGTAGAGGCAAATATTTAGTTTTGCTAGGATTATCGCCCATCATTTCCAGTGAGGTGGTCTACTTACATTCCATTCTGGTTTAGTTCCAGACTGAAGTATTTACTCTGTATACACAAACACATGTGTTCCTCTTCCTGAGTGGACGTATTCCACACTACTTTCCGCTTTCACATGAAATTAATCATACCATCTCCCCACAGAGCATTTCAGAGGACGTGCAATCAGTGTCCAATGTCACCAACGGAAAAGGTTTTTATTTTTTCACCCAGTAGCAAGAAGCGGACTCCAGTTCACCCAACCCACAATTCAATAAACAGGCCTGATTAAACCGATGCATACAGTTGCTGTAGTACTATAATCCCATGCTTTCTTTTCTCCTCACAGCCAAACTTTCTAGGCTGTAATTTTGAGTCAGCCATGCCTCAACTTTCATAAACAACGAGTAAACAATTATAATTGGCCTACTTCTTTGCTTCATGTTGGAAAAGGCTTTTTTCAAGGATGGTTCCTGTTAGAGAATGAAATCTGGAGCACATAGCTGCGGTAAACCTATTCCTGAGATATAAAAAAACACCATTTCCCACTGGCAAGATTACAGGAACGTTAAATAATGCATCAAACGTGGCATCATTTCTTCAAGCATTCAACTCGCCAGTGTTGGACACAAACAGGTGGTCTCCTATGAGAAGGAGGGGAATTTTTCTTTTATTTTTATTTTTTTATTAATGAAATTTATCTGAAATTCAAAGACTTTGTCACTTTATGGGGGTTTCCAAGAGAAACGATCACAATGGTCAAAGACTCTCCATATTTCCTCCGCCTTATTAATTTTCCTGACAATAACATTATCATTACTGCTTTAGTTAAATCAATATATTAGCTCTTATTATTGATTTATACCAAGTAATAACATCCTCTCTTCAGACCTACTTCATCTATTCATTTTATCCAGTTGCAGGACATGAAGGTGACATCTTTACTTTCAACCTACTGGATATGAATGTGACAGTTTTACAGCCGATGGAATTTGCAGAATGAAAATGTATTTTTCTAAAATGTTTTATATATACTGTATATAGTGACACATTTGGATAATGGATCATATTGTTTTGTTATTTACGCTGCTAACATGAATGCAAGATAGCAATAAAAAAAGTATTTCAACTTTAACCATAAAATCTTTGCTTAAAATTAAACCAATGAAGTGCAGGTAGCAAGTGATTGTGATTGGTACTTAGTCTACTATGCTGGATTCCTACCCAGCAGCTGGGGTATACAGCTTCTGTATGCTCACTGCTTTAGGTGACAAGTGAATGAATGGCATCACACTGACACTGCAAACAGACTGTTTTTCAATAACCACATGACTTATTCTTGATTCTCCAAAACTGTACATCAGTTATGGTAGCAGCATTCAGAGCTTGCAGATTGTTTTACAGATGGCTTTTTTAAACTGAATACATTTTGTTGAGATTACCAGGAATACCTGAGGAATTGACAATACTGAGTTAAAATATTTCAGTGTTACTCCTCAGTCAGCCACAGAATGAATAATGATTTGGTGAAGGGATCAACTGAGTGGCCCTGCCCTCTTCTCACCTGGGAGGGCGTTGCATTCCTGCTGCTGTGGATCCCATTGGCAGTTGAGGTTGAGGGAGCAGCTTTTGCAGTTGGCTGACTTTGCACACACCTGCTCACTCCTCACATGACACCGGGTGTAATTATTCACAGCCTGCAGGGGGTGCACAAGAGCATTAAGTGGAACAAGAAACTGGGTTTACTCTTTTTTTTAAGGTCAAAAACAGACAGCGTTTATGCTCTTTAGAAGTAAAGTAATCCAAACAAACTTTTCCAGTAGTGCTTTACAGGCTATTTGAAATTTTATGTGTACACGTTTTAGTACAGGCTATACAACAGACACTAAAATATACAAACATTTCCAAACTTGCGTATGCCATGCTTCCAAGCAGACATCTGTCTTTCTGACAAAATGGATGTTGGCGGAGCGAGGGGCTGTGGGACTCTGTGCTGCTGGAACAGTTCTGGGTTTAACTGGAGGCACAAACAGGATGCAGTGACTGCAGATATATTATTGAAATCCATTTGTAAGAGTGCAAAATACATGCTCAAGAAAAGACACTTTTTTCCCAGGATTCTCACAGATTTAAAAAAAACCTTTGCTGCTGTTTCTCCATCGCTGTCTGAATCATACAGTACAAACTGCCCCCACTCTGACTGAGGGATAAACTCCATTTTCCTGCACTGGGCCAATGACCTCTTGGTCAAGGTAGAGTGTTGCCCAGAAGCATTGCGGGTAAGTTTCATATGTGGGTGGGAACTAATCAATACCTCTGTATTGTCAGACTGGTAGGCCCCTAGAAGTAAGTTAACATTTTGGAAACCTGTGCTGTTAAGTACCCCCTCCCCGCCCTACTCACTGTGCAGTTGCTGGTAGCCGAGATACACTTCTTCTCCTCACACCACTTGCAGCCATTGGTGTTTGAGGTGCAGCTGGAGCAGTCCGAGTAGCGGAAACACAGTTCGTCTGATGCAGCTAGGGGTGAGGGGAGAGCGGCAGGTGAAAGAAAAAACAAGGGAGAGCTGTACTGTTTAATCTGGCCCCCCATAAGACCGCAGCATATGGTGCTTTATCACCTGAATGGTCCTGCTGCCATTATTATGCCCAGTCCGAAGGCCAATTCTCTATTTACATCCTTATCTCATCTGTCTATCAAACAAAACAAGCGTCTCTCAAATGTCACTTTCCTGTTGTGTGTCTTTGTGAAGGTTCAGAGATAAAATGCATTTTCAACTACAGGGAGAGGACAGAATCACAGAATACATTCACTGCTTCCTAGCACAAAGGCAGGCTGGTGACAGACTATGGTTATGAGATTAATCTTGGATAATCAGCCTGTTAATTCATTACTTAATTACAGTTAAATCCACCTTTGGTACCACTCGAACATTGGCATTAATTACAGTCATTACCACAGCTCAATTTTGCTGAAGGATTATTGTAAATACAATGCATCCGTTTCCACAATTCTGTGGGTTTAAATGCAATGCAATTATAATAACAAGAGACTCTTGTGACACAAAAACTGACTTTTCGTTCTCAAAGTGACCTGTTAGTGTCAAACAATTGCTCTTCTAAAAAGATCTTAACCTGGGCAAAGACATTAAAGAAAGCTTATTTTTTCTCTGTCTTACAATTTATTTTCTTACAATTTATGTTGCATCCTGTAAAAACAGACTCCAGAGCAACTGCAAACAAGTAATTACAAGTTACAGCTGACTTTGGGTGTTTTTGGGTGCTGTCATTAGGAAGCCATTAGGAAGCCATTCCCAGACACTCTGCAGTGTCGACATAGTTCTACTTGAACAGTTACACCCGGAACCCAAGTTGCCAGTGCATTTATGTAGTCTTTCAAATACCATGAGCTTAGGGTAGGGATAGGCAGTAAGAACATTATTTGCATGTGATTTTAAATGTCTGGACAGCTTTAACAGTCAGTGGATGTTGCACCTTACTCTATCAATGTGTTGAATGGAAGCCACTGTAGTTCAGAACACAGAGCAATGGTTCCTCTGTGCTTCCTGCCATCTCCTATCTATTGTCCAGGTTCTAAATGCACAAAAGCTTGAAATATATGCAGATTGTTCTGTGTTTCTCTATGTGATGCAGACTTTCAAATAGAGATCAAAAGCCCAGACTGAGGCAAAATGGCCTCTCACACTGTAATGAATAAGCCCCACTGCATCTTTGTCCAGAAGGAGAGAATGGCCTGCTGCAGCTTTTGTTCTCCACAGATCTATGTTTTTTCATGCATGCTGTCTTCCTGCCCTGTACTGAGCACAGGGGAATCTCCCATCATGCACTTCTCTCTCCTGCAGCTGATAGGCCTCTCTGGTGTACCTAATTTAATTTCTAAATCCACACACTACATGACCAGGAGGTATGACCAACAAAACTGCTCAAAATCAAATGAACATAACTGTCTGCTGGAATGGTGTACCGTGAAACAAAATAAAAAATAAATTAATAAAACATGAATGGGGAAAATCTTCTGTTCATATTAAATCGCTATGGCTAAGGCTATGGCCATTTTTGAATTATCAAAGCAGGATTCCCAAACACTTATGTTCTCACTGATTTGGCATAGTATTTTCTCTAAAGACTGACTGGTCAGTGAAATTGTGGTAATTGTGGTCATTGTTCTCAGCTCTGATTGGCTGATCATTACTTCTCCATCCTAAAATCATCTTGGTGACCACAGTCTGCTGGAAGACACAGAACTGGAAAACAGCTAACTTTGTTTACTAACATTTACTGCATCCAGGGGTTTAACCCAAACATGCTGCTGGCACTTAAACTCCCATATTGTGAATTCTGGCCATAACATTTCTGGAAATAACTAATTGTATAGAGAAAATGGAACTCATCAATTATTTAATATCATAGGTTATATCAAATAAAATCTGTTTGATAACCAAAGTAGACAAGGGGAGCCCAGTAGACACAATGACAAGGTCAACAGTGACAAAAATAAAAAAATAAAAAACTCTGAGGGTTTCTGAGTAACACAGAGTGGCGGAGAGACTTACGGGACCTAGGGGGGCAGAATGTGGCAGGGGTCTGGCCATTGCTGTGAGCGGGGTCCCAGGGGACACACTGGCCCCTGCTCCACAGGCATCGGACCCCAGGGCCTGCATTCAAACAGGCCTTCTCTTCCCTGAAGGCCTCACAGCTCGGGGGCCAGTACACCAGCACATCATTCAGCAGGACGCTGGAGAACCCCCCAAACACGTACATTGACCTGGGGAATAACACAGCAACCACCCACTTACACACACGGAAGTGCACTTCAGGGATCTGCGGGGTGACATTGTACATTCATACACCACAGATACATGCAACATCTGTCAAACTTGAACCCTGACAATGACGTTATCTAACATGATGTCATTATTCAGAAAAATAAGCCATTTTTGTGCCAAGGGATTTACACAAACCTTGCCTAGAATGGTGAAGTAAAAGCAAATATCACTTGTAGAATATCTGGGTGTCAGACTGTTTGAGTGAAGGAGGCCCTAAAATCACAAGATCAAAGTGAACATCGCATGTCATTACCTCTAGGTGAGTGAGTGCCTGCGAAAGAGACTCACCCATTGCTGACGACTGCTGTATGGCCAAAGCGATTCAAATCACGGTGCAAGTTTGGTCTGGGCAAGACTTTCCACTCATCGCATGCTATAAAGTTAAAACAAAGTAACACACATGTCACACAATGGGAAATGTTTGCTGTGCAGTCATGCTGACGCAGACACTTACTGCAGTTTATAAACTGTCCTTGGTGAGCACAGTGGATATGTGATAGCTGATAACAAGCAGGCCACTATATTCAGGCCAGATGTGGCTGTTGCCATGAATTAAAGTGGAAGATCATTCTAGAAGGTGCTGGTTTCATTTCCCATCCCATGACTAGCACCACACGTCCTACAGTTGTCACCATAGAGACGCACTGTCCAACTCCCTGCCACAATGCTCTGTCGAACATTCTCTCTATAGACCGTTTTGAGTCCATCCTCCACTGTTCGTGGGTGTTCTTTTATGCATTTTTACACACTTAACACCATGAGTAATCTCCACTGATCCCGTCTGAGATATTTCACTGTTTTTAAATGGAAAGGTGTAGAACTACCCCTTTGACCTTTAATATGGATTATATGACATGGTTAATATGTAACCGTTACATAATTTAAATGAGAGACGGTTGGAGTTTCTGCAGATAGTGAGAGAAGTGGAGAAATGTTGAAGGTGGAGATGACTGTAGACACTGGTGAATAGAGATAGGGAGTGGTAACAAGGGTGGAGCTGCCTGCAGAGGTGGGCCAGGTGAAGCCCACTATCAGCGTTTGTGTCTGCAGATTGATAAGGGTGGCTGTGGGAGGGGTGAACTCTGGTGACAGACAGACAGGGACAGAGCCGGTAATGTGAGCTCTTTGGCATGTGTTCTTTCCAGCCCACCCAATTAGTGCTGCGTTCCCCATTACATGCTTCATAACTGTATAATTATCCCTGCTTCGGATCAATTAGCCCGCCATTGAGGAACCGTCTGTGCTAATTTCCTGCTCCGGATTGGATTACAGCACACCCGGGCCAGGGCAGTGGGCCTTGGTTCTGCAGCTCAGTAGGTCCTCACAGCAATACAACAGAATCCAGCTAAAACCTGCAGGAGCTCAGTGTGACTAGAATCAGTGACACTGGGAATCCCAGACTACGACAGCCAAGAAATTTCAGCCCACAGCACCAACAGTGAAGATCCATTACACTCACACTCCCCTCCAACCTGAATACCCCCACAGACACACACACAAATATATATAAATAAACCACATGTGAGCAAATATACATACAATACCGATACTGCAATGCACACATTGACACACATGTCCATTCACATACATGTGCAAACACGTAACTCGCACACACAAACATGTATCGTAGCATGAACATGAATGTACTCACATGTGCATACGCACATGTACAAACACAGACCCTTTCTTTCACAGAAGTCTATGAACCCCTCATACAATATACAAACACCATGGTAAGTAGATGTCTGGGAAGCAAAAGCAAACAGAGACGGTGTCAGGATGAATATCAACGTTTCATACTTTGCTATTAATTGTGACGGGTCCTGTGTGTGCCAGAGGCAGGCAGTGATTAGCAGGCTTTGTGTTTGCAGAGCAGAGTGCTGTGGGTTTTACTGTGACATGACACCCTCATCAAACCGCAGCCACAGCCCAAACAAAAGGGACACATTTATGACTTAAGTGATTCCAAAAAAAAAAAAAAATCATAAAATATTAATCCTCCACAGCTGCCATTATAAAATTGTGAGGCTGGACAGCGAGCCCATAATGTGATTTTAATCTCAGGCTCCTAAAACCTGGGGCCTCACCACACACACAAGGTGAAAACCATAATAAGTTTAACACTAGTGCTGGAGGAGGCAATACTACCTTACAAATACTTGCTCAAAGGTGACACTATTTAAACAGTTATGACAACCTTATGTTTATCTATAAATAACACAAATTTATTAAAGGCAGCAACAATTAGTTAAGTTCCAGTGCACCCTCCTCTTTGTTTTCAATTAGAATCATAAAAATCATTACCAAGAGGCAGGGATCTGAGGCAGTTCTCAGGGTGTTGAAAGAATTAGTCAGGTCTTGGACCCTCTTCATCAGTATTAAATCAGGACTGAGAACTGTGGAGGGACCAGATCTGAGGACATCTCTGAGGCCCATCCGAAACTATCATTTAAGAATCAGGACACGAAACTGCCAGTGTGAAAAAAACCTCTTCGGTACGGTAAATACAGGTTTTTGAAGGTGACATTGTCAGTGAGCGACTACTCCATCCTGTGTCCTAAGTCTCTCCATTTCTGTTTGAAAGGAGATGTCTATAAAACACAGCTGACAGGATAACCCTTGCAATTCATAGTGAACATTTCAATGTTCCTACTAAATTCATGCAGGGAAAACAGATAAAACTACATAAAAACAATTAAAAGCAGACCAGTTAGAATATACTCAATTAAGTACTGAATTAGACTGAATAACTGTTCAGCTGTTCTCTGCTAAAACATTCAAAGGACCCCCACCCTGATCAGCCTTGTTATTTGGATGCAAGTGAACTCCTGATCCCCTGATATAATTTGTTGTGTATTTGCTGTGTATCATTTTTGAAAGATTATGTTTACGATTCAATTTCAGTGCTTTGCATTGGCTCACAACCAAAACATCTGGCATGGTATTAATATGTAAATGCATCTGATCATACCAGCATTAAGGACTCATCACATGAATGTTAGTTGGGCATAAAATGTGCAGTCATGTTGCAAATGAGTCTTCAAAGAGCTCTATTAATCAAGTCCCCCTGCATCACCAAAAGATATAAAAAATGCCACTTACAAGTTTAATTCATCAAATATTGAAGTGTGAACAGTTGAAATCCATTACATTTTTTTTTTGTTTAGCCAAATCAGTCCAAGTGGAAAAGAACCCTTTGGACTGACATCAGAAAACCATAGCAATGGACTTGAAAGGGGCACAGGTGAACTCCCAGCATGCTTGACTCTATGCCAGAGATGGTTGTGAGAGGGCAGTAGCACTGGATGAGTACCATGAATAACTGCCCAACCCAGTCTAATCTGAGGGCATCCAATACTCCAGCTGCTCTCTGACCTGAATTACCAAGGCAGATGAATTCCTCATGACAGTCTGGAAAACTATTTTGGGAGGAAATTCCCGGGGACAAGAAGGATACATATTTCTGAGGGATGTGAAAAACATTGGCTTTGTTTCTATCAAACAAAAGCTTAAGGAGGGAGGTGAGCTGGCTTCTGGCAGCATGAAAAGGCCATTAGCTAGATGAACAGGATCGACCCTGCAATCAACAGCAGGTTGTGTATCAGAACGCAAACTCATCGTTTTGTTTCCCCTCAGAGGGGTCAAAGACAAAATGACATCACCTTCCCCGCAAATGTTCATAAACACAAAATCCGCTTCACTGTACAAGTTTAGCATCTAAACCTTTCTACTGTAACTGTACAGTATCAATACCCAGTCACAAAATTGTGTGTGTGGACATGCAAAACAGACATTTACAAGTACGGATAGGAACATAATAAATTCACATATGCAGAATCTTTTATACCAGTGTTATTATTGATGCAGTCTTGTAAAGTTATGACTAATTGTTGTGCATTTGAATTGAAATACAGAGCGAGAGAGAGAAAAGATTTCTTTCACAAAACTATAAGAGGAGTACCGAACTCTTGAGGTTGGTGTGTGTGATGCATACAAATACCAGGGTCCTATCAGAGCATACCAGATCAGCAGTCCAGAGTTACAGTTCATGGCATGTGGTTACGTTATGGAGACCCACCATCCAGCCCAGGCCAGTGTTCTGACTGCACCTTAAACACAATGTTTTTATGTGATATCTCCATGCAGCTTCTGCTGGGGACAATCTAATCAAGAGGACAGAGGGAGCTCCCCTTCAGGAATCATTTCAAAGTAAAAATATGTTTTCCCTGCCCCTGTTTTCACCTGGAATCCACACACATTCAAACACCACAAACACACAATACAGAAAATATGAACACTTACAGAACACAGAGTCATAAACACCCTAAACATATTTATCCACAACCATCAATAAACTTAGATAAGGCCATTGTTGCTTTGTGCATGATATGTTAATGTTAATCAATGCATGGTTAATGTTATGGCATTGTCTTTACTGACGCCAAGAGCAAACACTTGCCAAAATCTCACTAGGTGACACATGAACCCTGAACAAAAATGCTCCATAAAATTTTGGGGTAGGGTTACATTTATTAAGGGGACTGTTAGGATTGTCTCACGGGCTAAGCATGAATAGCAACCCTCCCCTCCTCCCCCCCTTCCCTAACAGGGAGACCACCTGATGGATATCACAGCCCCCAATTTCATTTCCTCACAGGATATTGGCTCGACTCCCATTACCACCCCAGCAACAGAAGTGGATCGGAATAATGCAATCGTAGTAAGACAGAGAGACAGAGACAAAGACAGAGACAGAGAGAGGGAAAGAGAGAGAGAGATGGGGTAGGGAAGAGAGAGAGAGTGCGAGAACACAGAGCAAGAGTGAGTGAGGAAGATAAATAAATCACAGTGCTCTAATGTGAGATTTAATGAAAAGTGTTTTCTTATTACACTGCTTTCAGCTACTTTGTCTGATGATTATATAAAACACCCTGCATTAAAGATGGAGGTACTAATGTCTTTCAGGGCCAGATGTACATTTTTAATTAGAGTTCATTTTCCTGGAATCTAATTACAAGTATGAGGGAAAAAGAATTAAACGCAAATGAAATCTGCTTCTATGTCGACCCAAATTTAATATTCCGTCGCAAACACAAAAAGCTAATAACTTCAAGTCCCTCCAAGGTTAGAAGAGGAAAAAAACACAAAGCAACAAAAACAAATTAAAGCTCTCACAGCTCTGCACTCACACTGGAGTGTCAGAAGTATATGGCAATCATGGAAATGGTGTAGCTTCAACAGGTAGCACTGGCTCTTTTTATGCCTTGAAAGACACAAACAAGAGCACTCAAGATCAGCCAACGGCCTGGATGTATTATATAAGATTCATTTAATACATCTGAGAAAGAAAGTCAGTAAAGAAAGAACCTGTGGCTACAAGAAAACTTTCATTAACCGAGTCACAGCAAGAAGAAGGCCACCCAGCTCAGCTCCAAATCTAATTCTGTCTAATGGCAATAGGCCTCCTCATTATCACTGCTCTGTGTTCTTTTTATTTGATAATTTATGTAAACCTATAAAATGCTATGCATACATCGACACAGAAGTGCAGATTAAATATAGCGCACCCTGTACATTATATGATTTCAGGAATCTGTTCTATACAAATGTTCATTTGTTCAGAAATTTTATTTTCTGGATAATTATGCAATGATAGCAACACATCTTCAAAGACACAAACAGAGGATGTCAGACATCAAAAAGCTGTGATTACATCCAAAGCACCTCGGCCCCAGCAATGGGGCACCCAGCAGCCAGCAGCCAATCATTACATTCAGCCAGCAGTCAATCCCCATGTAGTCCAGAGCACTTTGGAGACATCTAAATACATTCACTTTGCGTGAATGGCTTGCTGTTTATTTTTGTTTGTTTTTGTTTTCTGTTGTGGAGCTCTGACTGCTCTGTGATGCTGCAATTTGGGTTGACTGAGCTATAGTCGCTGTTTCACACAGGCCATAAGGTTGGAGGTTGTGTAAAATAGATACAGGCAACGGCGAAGAAACTCAGAAACATATGGCTACAAAGTATGTTTTATGAAAGTGAAATGCCCTTATAACCTTTTCAATAAATCTAGCGCATGTCTTCAACAACTTCATTCTGAATCATAAAGGATTAATGTATTAATTATTCTTAAATCATGTAACATTTTTCTTAGACAAATGATGAAAGAAGCAGCTAACAGACATTTTCATCTTGTGAGGATAAAAATTAAATTACAAAACATGGCAATAATTAAGAGGTAGACATTAGTCATAATTAAGTTAACGTTTTACTCAAAAACATGTTTAAAGTCTATGGAATTCCCTTAAGCTAAAGAGCTTTCAAAGCCAAAAGCAGGCATTCCTGTATGCTTGTTAGTAGAAATGTTTCAATTCATACAAACATTGCAACCTAGATCAACAATACCAAGAGACAACCAACAGCGTTCACTTTCTTTCATTTTCATGTCAGCATGCAACACTAGGTGAACTCTGAAAGGATGGCTTACTACTGTTGTCAAAAAGAACAAAATTCTCAGCAAAACAGCTGAGCAAGCTCTGGTTCCACCCTTCCACTATGCACGCCATGATCTTTGAAACATATCGTGACATTTCTCACACTGTAAGACAGGTAAGGTAGGACATGTACAGTGGTTCAGAGGCAGACTGTGGGTGCCCACCTGACCAGCAGGGGTCAGTGAAGCGTGATGAGACAGGGACATCATCGCTGACTGAATTCCTGCCATTCTACTCTGGGGCCTGTGATGCATCACCCTACAGGGGTGCCAGCCACAGCTAGCATGGACATGGTCCAAAAGTTAATACCAGCCAGTGGGTCTGATTTACACATTAGAATATTCCCTTAACTGAATGAGCTATATCAAAGGCTTTTTAGTGTTTGTATTGTTTTTGTTTGAATGAATTGCAATTGTGAAGATTACTGGCAGTTTTGATTGAATATAAGCCACTGACAAATTTAATTTGTCAACAACAAATGCTGTTCAATACTAAGGTTGTCAATCATTTAAAAAAATGTATCACACAATTTTCTGCAATTGTGATTAATACCACTTTTGTAATTTATACAAATATTGATTCAAAAGCAAGGATTTTTACATTTGAAGCCAAATCAACCATTACATCAATGTAGAATCAGCACCAAGAAAGTGTATCAAAACCAGTGATTGTTTAATGGCATATATTTTTACTGTGAACACAAACACTCCTGTGATCTACAGTAAGTGCCATTATATTTAAATGGCATAGCTAGCTGCACTGATTACCATCAGGTCATCAGACATCTTGAAATAAAAAGCTCTGCCCAGAAGTCAGGACTGTCTTTATTTTTCTCCATCTCAGCTAGCAGGGTGTGGATGTGCTTAAACATTGTGTATGTGCATGCTATTTCATCATAATTAATTGCACTACTTTTTTATTAAAGTATTAAACATTTCAAAGTCATCACAAAAGTTAATGTGTTAATTTTGACAGCCCTATTTAGCAAATCTTGAATATGTGAGTTTTCAATTTCCAAACCATTTAAACATGGTGTAAAAAATCTGGCAATTCAATCTGAAATTATCCTTTCCAGGGAGGGAGGGAGGGAGAGAGAGAGAGCAAGGCCTTGAAAAGTAAATTTTCCCTTGAAAAAAGGGAATCTCTATTGCATGGGAAATTGCACCATAAAATCATTATGGTGCCTCCAGGGCATCTAATCCAACTAAAACACTGCCCTTTGGCACAGTGGCTGGAATCTGTTCTTGGCCATGCTTGTATTGACTGTGGCTGGTAGATATATGCGGTGACACACAATTGTCCTCAGTGTCACCCAGGGAGGCAGAGCTTTAGTTGGCAGGAATTCCCTGTGTTGCTGTCCCTCTGGTGAGTCTTTACTAGCTGTATATGTCCTGTGGCACGATTGCTGTTCAACTCTGTGTATCTTACATGTTTTTGTGACAACTACCTGCATAAGCTTCAAAGTGAAATGAGGTAGAGGATGTGGGAGTATGGGGGCAAACCTACAGTACAGAACGAAAAAGGTACACCAAATGTGGAATAAGGGAAAATCTTCATGAACATCATCAACTCTTTATAATGCTTTAATAATGTTAATTTCAATAACAATAGAGCACAGCACAGCATTAAGCCCTAGTGTTTTATCACAAAGGGATGATCAGCAAGGGTTGTGAGTGCAAGGGGAACGGACCTATGTCGTAGGCCAGGAAGTCAGAGGAGAAGCACTTGGCACCATTGCTGAGGGACGTGTCGTTGTGGGTATTTCCTCCGAAGACCAGCATTACCCCGCTGATAAGCACGGCTGAGTGGAGGTACCTGGCGAGTCCACTCTCCCGCAAAATCGTCCTGCAGAAACAGACAGTGCCATGGAATCAGGCTGTAGAGTGAGGCAGACCTCTCTCTAGAGAAAGGGACCCTGAAGCTGTGATTATGGGCGTGCTTGAATCAAGGACTGTGGTGTCTGTAATAATGGCTGTGTGCAGGATGAAATTGTGCGCAGTGCCTGAAATTTGGGCTGCTAATGAATCCATAATCATGGCTATGTGTTTGTCCCACTGTTATTGTAGCTGTGCGTGTGTGTAGTCACGGCAGTCCATGTGTCTGTAATCATATCTCTGCATGTTGTCATATAGCATGACTGCAGTCATGGGGTCAGTCCCCAGGTGCAAGCAGCTGGTCTCTAGGGAAACTCGAGATGAGCCTCACCAGGATGAGTGTTTTGGGGGAGGCAGGGGTGGGAAGGGAGGGGGCAGGTATTATGGGTAATCTGAGAGGCACACTTGGTCTGAAGGGCAGACTCACCACATTGCTGGACACAGACACACGCAGACGGCATCAATAACACGCATTCCAGGGCCAGTCTCACAGAGGCCTGGGGCTTCATGGCCACCGTGAGAAAAATACATTCAGTGAGAGTGACCCACCCCTGACCCTGATGGCCCGTCTTCTAATTACAGGCACACTGTCACAGCATTCTGTAAATGAAGCCTGGTCAACATGTGGGCCCCTGCGCCCTGCTCTATCACCACTGCCCTTGAGTCAGGGTTTAATTCCCTAACTCTACCATTCCTGCAGACCCCTCAGCACAGAGCATGGGACGCCTGCCCTCCCGCCGCAGCTCTCACTACCCAGCTGCCGAGTGGGAGGCAGTCAGGGCCTTGCAGTGAGAGCAGCATAAATCACAGAGCAGGCATACAGCATTACACCGCTACAGGGCCACTGACAGCTGATACAACAGAGCCCTGCACCAGAGTCTGCTATGGGTCACACTGCCAGCTCAACACCACTCTAGTGCTACGTCCTCATAGGGATAAACCGGTCAGTCTGATCCTCCGGTCTATTGTGTGCATGTGTGTATGTGTTAACATTACTCCAGATGTTCACAACAGGAGATAAAACCACCTGTAAAACATTGTGTGTGTACGCATGTGTGGGACAGACAGTGTGCATGCACGCATTTTACTATCTGTACAATATATTACATACGCAGCGAGAGATGTTATTTCTATGTGTTAGTGTGTTTGTGTATATTTAATGTGAGTAACGCAGTGTGTAAGAGGCAGTTTGATCAAATGTTCTGCATCAGTGCTGCACTGACAGGACAGCTCGGCGCTGAGCCGCCTTTATGCTGAGCGCTGTTAAAAACGCTCAAGTCACCACAGACAACAGCAGATCTGAAAGCAGCTGTCAGAGAGTGTTTCTGTGCGCAGCGAGGCTGCGTGGAGGCAAAACCCCTGACAGTCTCTCCGTTCACAAACGTTCATGTCTGAGCCCGACTCTGTGCGTATACGGGACGCAGACATGCCTTTCCGCAGGGATCGTCCACCCGCCCCGGTTAAACACTGTCAGGTTTAATAGCCTGCACCGCCTCACGAACAAGACGACCTTCCACTGCGCCAGTGTTGTTTGTGTAATGAGCCAGAAGCTGGCTTCTGGACCTCAGAGAGCGATTCTGCTTCATAAACATGGCACACTAGCAGTTTGGATTCAATTCGTTACTCATTAATACAGCTTTAATAACTGCTGTTTTCCTCCAATGTTGGCTTGTATCTAAGAAACCTCATAATATGAAGCACACAAAAGTTCAAAAGAAATCTCATCAAATATCTTGAATACAATATTCAGAAAACTTGAAAAGTTTAAAATGCTCTGTGGTTAGAAACAGGGAAGATCTTCCTTCACACACTGTGTTGTTGGGGAACAGGTCTTAACAGCTGGGAGACAGCAGACCAGGGTGTTTCCAGGTGAACAGACCAACCCCAGTGCGTACTCACCATGTACGTGACCGCACCTCATAGCGATACAGGTCATCCACCAGGCCGTACTTGTTGGCAGGCAGGGCCTTGTAGCCTCCGTGAACATACACAGACCTGGTCATATGGTCATACACGCTGCTGTGACCATACCCTCCCTGGACGATGGCACCATTTGTCTCTGGAACCAGCCATGTGTTCGTCCCTGCGGGGAGCACAAATATTAGTACACAGACATACATGTCAACAAATACAACCACATGATAATATTTCCAACAAAGACATATACATTCACACAAACTCGCATAGAAATACACATGCAACCTACAGCATCAGCTATGTATAAAATTATGTACAAACACAGATCTGTGCATCTTTTTGCTGTGGGCCTTTTGACTGGGACCAGCTGAATCTCCTCTCTATAAGTGAATGTGTTGATGATGCGGTCAGACAGGATGGTCAGAGAGTCCAGGCAGAGAAAATGGTCATGTACCTGAGCTCCAGCCGTGCAGGCTCTAAAGTACAGCAGGCCACACTCAGAAGATGCTGGGACACTACACCCTGAATCTCTGACAATCCAGGAATAGAGGGGCCCAGAGAGGAGCACAGGCCCATTTATCACTGTCCAAGACCAGCCTGCTCCAGTCACACCTCTCCCTAATGACCCAAAAAGCCGCCTGCATGACCCAGAGGTGCTGTGTGCCTCATGCACGGCTCACGTCCAGCACCAGTTCCACCAGGACATCTACTCTGACTTTGGACCAAAGGCAAAAACTCTGTACACTGATGTTCAGAGCCCAATCACAGAGCCCATGGAGTTCTGCTCCGGTGCTCTCAGCCGGAGCAATTCAGATTTCCTCCAGCCCATAAACTACAAGCAAATCAAAATCTGAGCACCCCTAAAACTGAAAACTAAAATCTGATCTTCCCTGAAAGCACAAACCAAAATCCACACCCCAAAAACTGAGAAACAAAATGTAATCACCGCTAAAACTACAAAACAAGGTCTGATAACTTCTACAATTACAAAACTATATTTGATTACTCAATGAGTGACTGTGTTTATCAACAATAAATCGATATGTTCATCAGTAATGAGTGACCATGGCATCAATAATGAGCGACTGTGGCAAATAATGACAGTGCACTTTTGTGTTGCAAGGTGTGTGGGTGTAGTTCGCACTGATGTGAGAGGTGTACAGGTGTAATTCGCACTGATGTGAGAGGTGTGCAGGTGTGGTTTGCACTGATGTGAGAGGTGTGTGGGTGTGGTTTGCACTGATGTGAGAGGTGTGCGGGTGTGGTTTGCACTGATGTGAGAGGTGTGCGGGTGTGGTTTGCACTGATGTGAGAGGTGTGCGGGTGTGGTTTGCACTGATGTGAGAGGTGTGCGGGTGTGGTTTGCACTGATGTGAGAGGTGTGCGGGTGTGGTTTGCAGTGATGTGAGAGGTGTGTGGGTATGGTTTGCACTGATGTGAGAGGTGTGCGGGTGTGGTTTGCACTGATGTGAGAGGTGTGTGGGTGTGGTTTGCACTGATGTGAGAGGTGTGTGGGTGTGGTTTGCACTGATGTGAGAGGTGTGTGGGTGTGGTTTGCACTGATGTGAGAGGTGTGCGGGTGTGGTTTGCAGTGATGTGAGAGGTGTGTGGGTGTGGTTTGCACTGATGTGAGAGGTGTGCGGGTGTGGTTTGCACTGATGTGAGAGGTGTGCGGGTGTGGTTTGCACTGATGTGAGAGGTGTGCGGGTGTGGTTAAGTAGTAATGCCTGAGGTGTATGGGTATGGTCTTCCTTGATGAGGTTAGATGATGAAGCAGTTACATGTCCTTGGTGGTCAGAAGTGCACTCAGATTCTAAAACAGGTTTTCTCTTGTTCACAATTCAGTGAAAATACACTGTGAAACATGTATTCACACATACACACAGGCATTCACAAATGAAGGTTGCTTACTGGATTGAAGGACTTGTTTAGATAGTTCAAATGCAGGAGGGTTGAGGTTATTTTAGTTCTTTTTTCCTTTAGCACAATGTCCACAGATTTTCCAGGAGAGGTTGCATCTCAGCCCCTGTCATGCAGAGCCTGCAGGGGGCACTCCTGGGCCCTTGGCATTATGACTGCTCATTAGGGTGAAGTAAACCTCTCCTCCAAGGCACACACTTCACCTAACGTACAGCACATTGTTTGTTCTTCTATTTATAGCTGAGAGGGGATTCTGATCGCTCTTTACCTCACTCGGCCCTGCACTCGGCCTGCAGCAGAACTCCAGAGAGTGTGCTGACGAACAGCCTGAGTGGCCCCGGGGAGCCCAGGGGCAGTACTACAGCGCCATCTACTGGCTGCTACTTCAGAGAAACACACAAAGCTTCACCCTCAAAGAGACTAATTGGTTTCATGATGTGCAATGACAACTTTAATAAACAATGCACATGACACATTATTTGAAAACCATTGCAAGCACTGTGCATGCTGCATCCCCATGCGACTCCATGTACATAAGAGGGCTTTCACAAAACACATCAGTTCTGAAACACACTTATGTTCTCCTGCTGTAACAGACAGACTCTCTAACAGATCTGCACAATTAGATAAACTTACTGAGGTTGTACTCCTGCACATTGCTGACATAACTGTAGATTGAGGAGTAGCCAAAGAAGGTAACCATGATGACTTCTCCGTTGTCAAGCTCCACAATGTGGGCGGAGTGCCCCTCCACAGCGAAGAGCTGGCCATGCACAAGGATGCTGGGGTAGCGCTGGGACCAGGAGCGGCTGGGGAGGCTGAAGACCCACAGCTCATCTGTCACATTACTGGCACCACCCTCCAGTTTACCTCCGAACATGTAAATCTCACCCTGCAGAAAGACAGGCAGGGGAACTGAGACAGGCACCTGTGTGTGCATGTAGGAGTTCTTTTCTGAAAAGAAAAATAAAGGAATCCATGACTTATACCACTGACTTGATAATGCCTAAATTGGTAATGCATACATATCAATACCTTATCCATTACTGAATTCCAGTTTATCAAAATCCATGGTGATAAATTACAATCCCCTAGAATAGATTTGTCTATACCTTTGCCTAAACTTGTAATTACTGATTCATAACCATAATATGCAGTAAAAACTGCACATGCATATGTAAACGTGTGTGGTTGTCTGTTTGTGACAGAAGGGAGGGAGAGAGGGGGAGGAAATAAAGGACATGCATGTGAGAGAGGGAATTATATATGTGTGAGCCACAGGTGCAGGAGAGGGGGATACACAGGATAAAGGGGACAACAGGCAACAGACATACAAGGGGACACACAAGTTACAGAAAGAGAAAAACGTGTGAGGAAAGAGGGGTGGTGTACACTGCAAAGCCATCATTTTGCTCCTGCCACTGGCTTTTAGCTGTAGGATGCTGTATATTACTTTATGACATAATTACCCACAGGCTACTATTTCATCTAAACTGTACATGCAAAACCAGCCCTTTAAAAGCCTGGCACAGGCAAACCATCACTCAAAGTAAAGCAACATAATTGTCAGTGAAACATCAGCATAAAATGTAGTATTAGTATATTTTCTCAAGTTATCAATAAGCTGCCAATGAAAACCATGTATTTTTAAAGCCCATGAGGCTTTATTCTCTAACATGTAATGGATAATTTAATGTTTTGTAACAGAGATTATGAGGTGAGGTGATGCAACTGTCTCTCCAGCTCTGCTGTTGAATACACAGGAAAACCGCTCTGTCTCACTGACCCAGATACAACAGGATAACCATGCATTTCACAGCATATAACCATCACTCCACTAAAACTCAGGACGCTCTCAGCACTGGGAGGATGGAGGGTGACTAATGCGATCGCTTTTTAACACTTCAGCAGTGACTGGTGCGCTGGAGATCGTGGGGAGATGAGCGGATAGAGTCACTGTCTGCTGGAGAGATCATTTAGCAGCAATGATCATCAACTGCAGGGGCTCTCAAACCGCGGGGTCATCGGAGGGGTGGAGAGGGTCTGTGTGACACACGCCTCCCACAGTTATTCACAGAAACACCACCCAACATGCCACCACAAGTATGTATACGAAATTACATATTAATGAATGTGAAATCTAAAAGTTTGACAGAGCCCTAATTTATGAGTAGATTTCCTTCAGTGCCAAAAAATGACTGTGCTTGAGTACAGGAGTGGTCACAAATGACAGCAATGGAGTACAGATGTGGCCTGGTAGCTTTTTGTGCCAGGCTTACAGCTCTCCACTATAAGCCTGAGGATGGCAGTGTAGTTCAGAGTGATACATTTTTTCACTTTCAGGACATTAAGTTTTAACCAATAATCTCCTACCATTAAGATTAACGCATAGACAGTATGTCAAATTGAAGGTGTAATTCAAAAAAGTAATTCAACAAAAACCTAACTCTCTAGAAACATGTGCAAAATATGTGACACTTCCACATCCACCCCTCTGGAAACCTGACCAGTGCCTAAGCTGAGTCCTGGTCAGGCAATGGCTGCTACCTGTTCCAAGACAGTAAGGCAAGTATATTGACACTGCAATCTGACTATCAGGGTTTCAAAAGTTTGCCATATATGCCAAGAGGAATATGTAGGTGTGGCTTCACATCACTGCACTGACACACAGGTATGGTGTCGGCTGTGCCTTTGGGATGAGAGTCACCTAGAAGCCCTTCTGTAGCACTGCACTGGCAATCGGGACAGGGACATAGTGCGCACAGCAACCATTTTTTGAGGGAGAACACAATGAGAACCTTGACAAACACACAGCCTGGGATGGTATGACCCACAGTTCCGCAGCTCTCGCACAGCAATCTCACCACATATGAGATGCAGTGGGAGTTAATGTGTGTTCTGTGCGTTCAGCTGCCTCCATTTTCTCTGACAGGAAATTAACCACCCCCCCAAATCAAAGTCATCAGCTCCTTAATCTCAGCCAGCCCCCACAGTTTATATTTAGTAGATTTGTAGGAAATCATATATGAACTGCATTTGCAGCTACTATATATATATTTACATTACATGTATGGTGATTGTGGGATGCTATTCATTTTTTTAGATTATTTTAAAAGGGAAATTGTTGCAAATGTAATGCAGCTGCTTACATAAACACTAATCTGAATACATGTGTAACACAAGGCTTTGGATAATAGAGTCCATTAAGTCCACTGGTGCATCAGCAGGGCTCTTTCCTGCAGAACAAAAACAGAGAGTGAGCACAGCTTTGATTTACTGCAGAGGCAGACGGTTATTCCGCAGAATAAAACTATTAAGAGAGACCGGAGACTCCCTACACAGACACTTGAAGGGAAAAATGGAGTTGGCCGCATTCTCTGGATTTAGCTGAAGAGAGACGCTGTGAGGAGGTGGTCCTCTGGCCTCCCTGCGGTGGAGGAGATTAAATGCTAAGCCAGTGTTTTGAGCTCCTAAAAAACACACACACACACACACAGACACACAGACACACACACACACACGTGTAAGCACACAAAAATGCAAGCACATGCACTCAGAGACATGCGTGCGAAAACACACACACGTACACACACACATATGCCCACACACACACACACACACACACACACACACACACACAAAAGATGGGAGCCCTGCAATCCTGGTCAAGAGCTCTTCAAATCTTCCTAATCTCTTCCTTTCCTGTCTGCATGAATTCTGAAAAATGATGAGAAATGCACTTATTCAGACTTTCAAATCACTTCCCCTTTTCACCCCAAACTCTGCGGTTTCCTATCAGGCCTAGGAGCACCAGAGGGAAAGTGACAAACACACAGCTACCCAGCAGTGCCACCTGCTGTCCAAATGCTGCCCTGTCTGCCCAATAACAAACCCCTATTATTTTTGTCAGCAGTGATTAAAAGAACTGTGGGTTTAGCAAATGTAGTGGCTGTTATTGTTTATCTTGAATCTCTGACATCTTGAGATATTATCATGCTTTTCCACCCCTAAACCTTACTGCATTAACCCTTAGTATCTGATGGACATCAAGTGGCTTCTGAATTATTCCCTATAATCCTGATTTAATAAAATACTCATTTTATAATGTAGATTTTTAAATTAAATTTAAGAGGAATTTCTCTTTATGTAGCAAAGAGAATATGTTTTGTACAAGCCTGTGATCAGACGTTTTCAGAAGAGATACCAAATTTCACCTCGTTTTTTCCATAACTGCCATTTAATTGTTCATGGTAAGAAATGCAAACTAATTTACCTGAATAGATATAACAAATAGAACAGTTGGCTCATGTTAAGCATGATTACATGATATGAAAACATGTCTTCTTTGTGTTTTGGATGATTTTCCATACTGCTGTATATATTTGCTTGCAATCAAGGAGATGCAAAGTAATTTTTAATTGCAATTTACCTATTATATAAAATAGTTTACTGAATATATTCTATGTGTACATTTATCTATTAACTATGTATTTATTTATTTTGTTGCATATTGAAAAACAGATACAACTGATGTTTTAGCTGTGCATTTCAGTTATATGTTATATTTTCATCTAAAAATCCACTTTTTTATGTATTACAATCTAATGTCATATTTAGGGGATTATTTGATCAAGATACTCATCACAAATAGTATAATCACAAAATACCTCAAATTAGATGTTTACTTGTGGATTTAACATTACAGAGAGCTTTCTTTTCAACTAGCGAAAATCATTTTACCTCACAGAAAAGGGAATAACAAATTCCTAATGTAATGATAATGTTCTCCATTACACAAACTAGTTCTGATAATGATTTATTGGCTCTTGGGTTGAATCAAAACTGTCCAACACATGCTTGGTTTAAAATGATAAATAATAATCCAAATCACCACGTTTGAATGCTTATCTTTTATTATTTTCCCCAATTTCTCCCAATTTCTCCCCCACCCCCATTAAGCCCCCAACTGGTGGATTTCCACTGAAAACATACATTGACTCTGTCTTGACACTGTAACTCTATTTTACTCCCCCACATCCACAACACAAAGCAGCATGACTGATCTTTTTGTGGCAGGAGTCAGATCGATACAGCATCATAAAAGTGATCTGAGCACAGGTTTTCAAAGGTATCCTACATTCAGGGCAGTAGAGGTAGGCACTCAGTGTTAAACTCCAGTCAAAAAAGGCTCCTTACTCTCAGGACAACTCTCAAGAAAAGAGGATTTGTTAGACATTGGAGTGTATGAGATATGGGTGACGTGTAATGAGGAGTTTGTGAGGGGTAGGTGAGGTTTTGGTGTTAGGTTTAAGGTCCCGCATAAAGACAGTTCATTTAGCATTATGGCCAGTATCCCTAATTTTCCACAAAGTTTTAAAATGTTAAACTTAGGTTTGACCTTTAAATAAGCATAATACAAAAGAACATGAAACGCAGGTTTGGTCATGAGTAGCTTCCTCACTAAAGGCATTTGCCATGCAAGCTATGACTGACCAGAGTCAGAATTAGCATCACACAGTTTTACATTTATTTATAAGGTTGGCTGACTGAGAACTCAATTCTCCCTTGCTACCTGGGGAATCAAATTGAGCAGAAATAGCAAGGGATTGTGAAACCAAAAGGGAATTATCAGGATGCCATAAGAAGACAGCCCAGTTTTTCTGGCTATAACAACCCTGCCTTTTTGTTAAAGTGGCCAGCCTTAATAATTATCGTGAGTCAGGGCCTGCAAAGTATCTCAAGTCACCCAGAGAATCTCAGATCTCTATGACATTGTAAAGTGAACCTCTCAGTTCCCTTCAGCAGTTAATCTGACTTTTCAACACTTCACATGCATCCTGTTTGTCCCATAACCCCCTTGTTCCATCACAGTCTCACACTACAACATTTATCAGCAATAAGATTTCACATTAGGCCAAAAAATGTATGATAGCAGCTCCACACTGCCCCCTGGTGACTGACAGCACTTACATGGGAAAAACGGATTCTGTCTCCTGTCTGAAGCAGTCTGACCTGTTCCTGAATCAGTTTCTTTTAGTTAGACTGACTTATAATTTCAACAGCAATTCTAACTTCATAAACATCTCAATGGCTCACTTTCTAAAAGCACTCTCACTGAAAAAAGACTTTAGAAAATTTACAGCATTGCCACTGTAAAGCTGTGTGGTAAAACAGTTTTTTTGAAAAGCACAGGTAATAAATATATTGTAAAACAGCCAACATTTATAGGTTTGATGACCCTAGAACATATCTAATTACTGGGTAAATTCCAACATTATACTTGAATAGTTTTTTTCTGTACAAAAACAGAAATACTTTACATTCAGGTTAATTATTTTGAGACTGATCGTGATCCTATATCACAAATAAAGGAGCTTTCTATGCAGCTTCAGCATGTCAAACAAAATAACCACCTGATGGCTCGCAGAGAGCCTGCGATGGTGCAGCTCTTAAACTCAGGTCAGGGAAAACTAGTTGCCTGTCTGCATCATGTCTGTTTGAACCTTGACCTTATTTTTATTTTTTTTTCCATGAAAGTATGATGTCAAAATAGAATCAGAGATTTCAACATGCACATTTCCTTCACATATGAATAATGTCTAAGTATCCACGAATTCCTGCAAGAAATGCAAGAGATTAGAAATGTTAAAGAGGCATATTACCATAAAAGGCTTTTATTACCAAAGAGCCCAACTAACTATAATTTCCAGACACTCCCTCCTCAGTATGCCAGTAATCCTTCATTTCTCTGGACCTGCACAAAAACAAAACCTAACATTTTCCATTACAGAATCTCTGAGAGCCCTATAAACGCCCTTAACACAGCCTAGGGTGCCATGGTGGGGGCAGTGGGCTATGTTTGCTCTGAATGTAGGCCAATGAAAGCCAGCCTATGAAACAGCAGTACCATCACAACATTCATTCATCCCCCTGTCCTGTTCCTTCCAGTGGATGTGAGGGGAGGAAATCCTCTCAACCAAAATCTAGCCAACCCCATCCCCCCCTCCTTTTTGACAGCAGGAGTCCTGAAAGACTAAAATATAGTTGCTGAATTACATCCACTCCATCGCCACACAAGAGCTGGGATAAAGCTCTCCCTCCTCCCTTCATTAACACCACTACAGCAGGGTGAATCATACACATCACCATCTGTCCTTGATCAGTCCACCTCACTGGGGGAATTAGAGAGATTCAAAGGCAAAAGGAGATAAAATGAAAGCAAAGACAGCGATTTCTTATCCTTTTTTCAAACTTTCATATGAAAAAAGAATTAATTCCATGAAATTAATATAAGCTGTGATCAGGTACAACATGAATATGCTTCATGAAAATATAATGAAATGACTCAACTGGGCCAAATGCAAATCATTAATAATAAACTGACAAAAACTAAACCATCCTTGTGTCAACTAAAATGATCTATTAAGAAAAACATTATTAAGAAAATTTTCAATCCAGCAGCAAAGGTGAGATTCTGCAGGCCCACCATCAGGCTGGGATCCTTTAATGAAAATTTTTACATGTCTGTAGAGCATAGTGCCACAATGAAGATGGGGAAATATATAAAGGGTTATTGACTATTTTAGATAAAAATTAAAAAACAACAAAACAAAAACAAAAAATACCTTACAATGGTTCCTAGGAATGTTATCCCTTCATTAAACATGTGATCTCTGCATTCATAGCAGAAGCAGAGCATTGAGGAATACAAAGTTATATACCTGATAGAGGGCCAAGGAGTGGCCGTATCGAGGCAGAGGCCCACTGTTGATTGGCACCACATTCCAGATGCTGCTCTCAAGATTATAGCTGCAGAGAAAACAGAGACAGCTGCAGTGAGGTTGAGGGTAACTCCACACATCCCAACAACATTTAGGATTAAACTACAGGAAGACAGAATGATGCTCTGCTGAGCCACTCACTCTATACCTAAAAAGGGGGAATAACTCAATTTCACTGACAGAGACACCAAGAAAGATACTCACAATGAGTGAGACAAACAAACCTAGAACCTCAGAGATACTCAGGTAGGTAGAAATGGACTCAATGAGATGTGATTACAAAGAAATTCACAGAGATACTCACAGAAAGAGCTAGATTCATATGGAGAGTGAAAATCTCAGAGACATTCATAAACACCTCAAGGCTTACAAAGAGAGAGAATTAAACAATCAGAATAATTCAACACTCACAGAGATTCTCAAACAGGCAAGACACACAGATCACAACAGTGAGAAAACCAAAACCATGAGAGAGCAGGACCCTGAAAAGTGATGAAACACAGGCAACGGAGGCCTCGCTTCGAGTTGTTGATAATTTCATCAATCCAAAGATCCGTGAGGATGGTTTTATACACATTGGGCTAAGACATAGTTTGTATTTGCATAACATACACTTTAATGCAATTCTGGAGCCAGCTGTATTTGAGGATGTATTCTTGGCCTTTTGACACAGCCTTAAGCATGTGGAGCAGTGCATGCATAAATCAGGAATTTGGCAACAATTAAATGATATTTTAAGTTAGCTGACAATGTCCTTATAATTTTTAAAAAGCAGATCAACATATTAAATGAATTAAGAGAATATATCTCTTAACCAATGCACTATCTGTGCCCCCTCACCTCTGTGACACATCAGGTAACACCATCAGGATGGGAAAGGACAGAATTCAGCTGCCAAACACACTCACTTGAGCACCATTTGGAAAGAGCTGTAATTGAAGGTGTAGCCCCCGATCACCCACATCAACTTCCCATGCACCACGGCCTTATGGGATGCGCGGCCCACTGTGGGGCTGAAGGGCTTCATGTTGGGCAAGACCCAGAAGGACTCCATGGATGGCACTGTTAGAGAGCAGTCTGGACCTGCACACAGGAATGGAAGGGAGGAGAGGAAGAGAGGGACATAGGGAGAGATGACAAGTGACATATGTTAAACCTGGTACTGAAAGGGGTGTGATTTTCGATCTAATGGAATGGTTACTGATCCAGAAGCACACACCACCTGAAGTGATAAAATATTGCATCCCCATCTGTTGTGCTATTAATCAGCAGATGCTGCTAGCTGCTGATCAAATATGACATAGCACAGAGTAACATCTGCTATTCATACCACTCTAAGTCAGTGAATGAGGTTTCATGAAACAAAAATTAAGGTAAAGGTAACATTTGGTAACAACAAAATCTGAAATATAAATCATGGTGTACTAGATATGCTTGTATCTAATATTTATCAGTGATAAACAACAGGGTTTTTACTCATAAATGCAACTCTTAACAAATGGGTATTGAATCATATAGAACCACTATGTAGAAAATCTAAGAATTCCAATTGGTCCAAACATAACGTCTCAATTATTATCAATGAAAAAGTTACAATGGTTTTCTGATGGAAGCTGAATCAATGGAAACCATGAGACTAAAAGTGGTCCTTAATGAGAAAAATTGCATCTCAAAAAACACAATGGATATATTCAATGAATATATCCAACATTTTCAAGACTCAACGACCATGTATCATTAATTGTATCATTAGTACATCAAATATGACCTATGTGGAAGGTCTGCATCACTAATTCAATCAACATTAACTGGCCCATAGTAGCGGTTAACTTAGTTTAAATGAGCAAAGACAATCCAGGCATGTCTACTAGTACTGTGATACAATAAGTGCACATGCAGTAAGATAAAGTATAGCAGTAAAGTTTTTTAACACAGAAAATGGGTGCTTAATAGCAATGTAATTCAAAGTCAGGGAAAACTTAATATCATAATAACTAGAAAAAATACTCACAAAACCAGCACCTTAACCAATTACAGCCCTACTGGTAAACTAAATAAATTAAAATGTAATAAATATCTAAAAGTGAATTATTAATCATTCCAAATGTAGCACAGTGAAATATAGAATGTGTAAGTTTATCTGCCTGAATGAAAGTCCTACAGTGAGAATATGGTACATATTGTCTTGGCATGCATAGACATTTCTGACACACTGAGGTTTGAGGATAAATCATCTCAAAAGACAGTAAAAGTGTCTCATTAAGAGCCATTACCAGTTTGGTATAATTCAAGGGTTGCAACTGTGGTCAGAATGAAAACAGACACACGTAAGGGTTCCCCAGTGTGAGTTTAAAGGATACTACTTCAAGGGGTCATGAAACTTCACTTCGTCTACATTAGTCAGACAAGGATGTCTGAACAAGGAGAACATATCCAGACAATTGTGTTATTAATTTCTTTCTCTGTGAATACAATCAGTGGATGTACAGTTGAGAAGATATTTTTGCATCAAAGTCGATTTCATCATGACAAATGTGTTATAATATAAGGAACAATCAGTGGTGTAGAGTCTGAAAACCCTTTAGCCATCTACTATATTCATGATATACTAGGGCCCATGTGACTTACTGCTTTTATAAAAAGGTGACTGCACATTTTTCAAAAAAAAAGAACAGCGCTGTGTATTACAAATGTTGAATGTTTTACAAATAATAACCATTAGATTGCATCCTTCCTCTATATCATACCCCAAATATGTGGGGCTAGGAAAGTGAATTGTGGGAAAGACAAGTGAATTACTATGCGGACTTAAAGTATCTGACTGAAAAGTGTTTCAGACACCATTTCACCTTTATCCACTTTACTACGGCAATTCACTGTTTGTATGTTGGTGTCATAGCTATGTGTAAACTTTCTCTTGACCATAAATTAGCAAGCTACTTAACAACCATGGCCGTTCTACATTGCTACGAAAGGGATAAAAATGACTACATTTTGGGTGAACTATCACTTTAAGGACAGTAGATGACTGTGATCATTTCTGTTCACCACTGGGTGGCACACTTGGCATGCATAACCACTCTAAGTAGTGCCCAGTGTATCGCACAGACGCACGCCTTTAGTAAACTGCCAAGGCGATATTAGTGAGGCGTGTGGTCAATGCATTCCTCCCTGCAGAACAAATACAGGGCAGTCATTTTCAACATATCATTTCAGGGCACAGGTTGTAGGTATGAAAGGTCTGCCTTTAGTTTTGAGTTATTAGGGAGGTGTAGATGTGTTGCATTTACACGATGTCAAAATTGCAGGCACAGTTGAATTCAAACAAAATCACACACTCTCCCTCTGTTTTTCCAAAAAACACACACAGACAGCCTGTGGTGTGTTGGGTTCATAGGACATGAAGCCCACCTTGCCAGCTGTCATTGCAGACACACAGCTTCTCGCCCGTGAGATCGCAGTAACCACGGTCGGGGCTGCCGCAGTTGTTCCTGCAGTAAGGGATGTCACAGGCCTCTCCCTTCCAGTACTTATCACACTCACAGTACACCCTGCTGGATATGGAGTTTCCCGTGCTGCACTTTCCATGGCCAGAGCAGTTGTTTGGGCAGGAATTGATCCTGCAGGTTCACAAAACATAGATTTAGAGGGATTGGGGGCGGGGTGCGAGACGTCAATTCAGCCAAGACTGGCAGTACGACAATGATGATGCTCAGCAGATGAAGACAATGACAATAGTGATAATGGTGAAAACAGCATTCTGATTAACAGGTGTCGTTCTAGGAGAGGGTGAGGCCCGTCAGACAGCACTTCTACATGCTTCCAACAGCAAGATTGCGCTGCCATGGCAACCATTGTTCTCCTCTGAATGTGAGACTCTAAGCAGTAGGAGATATGTTTGCAAGGGTTACGCATACCTGCACATTTCTACACCTTCTAATTTATTCAGCACATGCAAATTTACATTTTAATTATTTGCATTTATTCATTTCATGAAGGGCTTCATCTAAAATGACATTCAGTTCCATTATGGCAAACAGCAACAGGAAGTGAAAGGGAAATGCCACGGAAAAACTAAAAGTGCCAGAACAAAGAGAACAGTAACTAGATTTCAAGTAAAACTGATGCCCCATAAGAGGAAAAGTGACATGAATTGTTTAAAAAATTGAATGAATACTGAAAGAACAATACTCTTACATAGCAACAGATCAATACATTGCAACAATACAAAATGAAGACAGACAGACTGACAGACAGATAGAATGGCAAACAGAGGACTATGTAGAAGCCGAAGTACTATTCAAATATCCCTGTATTCCTGTCTGTGACTGATTGAATGTATTTGTCTATCTGCCTGTAAAATTATACACACCTCTTGTCTACATTGGCATTGGGCATTGTTCCTTCGTGATTTTTGACATGCTTTCGATGTATCACTAACATTTGTGTATTAGTGGTTCTTTATGTACATGCAACTGATAGCTACAACAGAGCAGCCTTGGTTTTAAAACACCTTAAAATACTGCTTACCCCACTGCAATGTCTGAGGGGTATCACGGTATGAAAAGAATGGGTACTAACCAAGCCTAACTGACACTCAGTAATTATAATCTGGTTACTCACGAGTAGAAGATGCTGAATCCTGTCAAGTTGTACGCAGCATCGCTGAAGAAGTGCAAGAGGGCGTAGCCTGAGGTGGTGACAACCTCTGGCACCGTCTCATTTCCTCTGACCTCGGGAACGATGAGACCACTGTGCAACCACAAATTTGCAAGTCGCACGCACGCCCACAAGCAAGCACGCACGCACACACACACGCATTAGTAAAGCACTGGAATGATAATTGCCAGAAGCATGGAACTGTGTGAAAACAGGGCTCAGAATCACTGGCATGTTCATCCAGGTCAGTTAGACCAGTAGGTTACCACAGCAGCACAGCTCTGTTGTGAAGACAACTTCTCATCCTTATTTATCTCACTTAGCCTGGACCGGGGATAGTGGTTTGAAGGGCTGTGGGTGTGGATGCTGGGGGCACTATTCACATTGATGACCACATTGATCTGAGGTTCACACTTCAAAAAAAGTAATCAAACTGCCCTTATCAAGAAGCTGATACTTCTTCTAAGTGACAGTAAAACTGTAGGTGGAAAAACTCTATTTGCATATGACTTTGTGGCTAACATGAACCTGCCAGTAGCTTGTTTGGAACTTTGGGCTGTTCACATTTTCTCTTCTCCTACACTGGAATTTTGGATTCATGAAGTCACAGCCTCCCATCAATGTTACACAAGAATTGAAAAAAGCTAGGAGAGACTCACACACATGCTCTGGTGTGGCTTTTACAGGTTGGGCAACTGTTCTATTACGTTATAGGGTGAACTCAAGTCCTTTCAGGAGATATCAGTCTTGAACTATATATTATTCAAATTGCACATGACAACAAGGACTTAAATTGTATGATGATGAAGCAATTAAACACAAATGAAAGATAAGTGAATTACTGGCTCAACACATCACCAAACACCATGGGGACTTTCACAAATTGATCAAACATTGAATAGCTGAGAACAATTAGAAGCATTTGAATTTGTAACACCCAAGCTAATTAGAGCCAAGATGAAAGTATCAATGTCTCTGTCTTATCAATTCAAGACACTTAAGTGCAAAAATGAACTCTTTCATGTTGACTGTTTGTACTCAAAATGTTTCTGTTCAGGAGACAGATTGCCTAGTTAACTGATTCACGTCATCTGTGCAGATGGACAGGCAGACTGACTGACTGACTGATAAAACCGCATGCTCCTTAAACAAAAAAACCCTTGACGAGGGACCAACTGCTTCATAAAGTATGTATTGCTTCAAATTCAAATAACCTTGAAAATCCCTGAAAATAAAACCAAAAAGATAAGCAAAGAGTAATAATAATCATGACAAAAACATGACAAACTAATCTATCCTGAGGATTGGGTAATGCCGCAGCTGCCCGGTATCCCTTGGGCCATGGAACTGTGCAGACCACGGCACTTTGGGTCCCTCACCCCATACAGTTCATTATTTTCATCATACACATTCTCTTCCGGTCATGGAACAAGCTGCTTTAATCACTGAGAGCCACACAGAGTCAAACACTGAAGTTAACAGAGTTAAATGGTAAAACTCACCTGAACACAGCAATTAAAGGTGCGTATATGGAGTCGCCATCATAAACATACATATGATCCCAGCTACACTCTGTGGCAAAGTGGTTAAATCTCAACCGCAGAACAGCATTTGGGCTACAAAAAAGAGCAAAAATCCTTTAACCAATCACAAACCTAAGAGCTGAAAGCCTTGTTTTTGTGTTGTAATGAAATCATGATATTTAAGGGTGTATATCAGCCCAGAATGCCAGAGATAACAGTAATAGCTGATTATCAGTCTGCAACCCACTCAAAGGGTATGGAAAAGGCCATTATCAGGTCACCACCCTCGACAATCCAACAAACAATGACCTCATTAACAATATTGTGAGTTTGGGTTTTGTGCACATATGTGTAGATGCATGCTCACTTGATTATAATTTGTTTTGAATAACTTCTTTATGCAGCCAAAACCTCCCACACAATGGACAGACTGACCATCTAGTCATCTAGCTTTTGAGTTAACTCTAAACAAAATTGTTTCTTAACACATGGCTGCTTAAATATAGCTTATTTGGTCTCAACACATACCCACTAAGTTCCTTGATGTACTGCCATCTAAATCCAAGTTGTGGCTATGAAATTGTCATGAGAGAGTGTATGTGTACAAAAGAGACAGAGAGGAGGAGGAGGAGGAGGAGGAGGAGGAGAGGTGACTCACTATCCCTCAATGAGCCAAGTACATTTGGTCTTGTACTTGTAGTTGATTGGTCCATCTGTGAGGTAGCCTGAAGGCTCTGTCAGTCTGTGGAGAGAGAACGAGAGCATATTCAACACTGCAGAACCAAGCACCGAGCTCTCCCATTATAAACACTGATCTCCATTATGGTAAATTCACATTAACACATCATCATAGAGAGACTGCAGCATGACAGAGAAAATAATTTCAGATTGTCCAATAATGTAGCTAAATTTAACCCTGTAAGGCGTTCAAAGTGAAGTCATTTGGCCTCTTGTTTGGAGAAGTACTTACATCTAAGTAAACCAGTGCAAATAAAACATATTTTGGGATATTTGTTTGGATAAAATGTTTAGGTGTAAACTATGTATTATCCATTAACTTATAGCAAAATTTACATTACAGGGTATAGAAGAGGTATTATTAAACTACAAAGGATAGAAAGCCATTTCAGAAGATAAAATTAGAACTGATCACGAGAATCAGAAGATCATTCTGCTGGCTAGGTAACTGCCCACAATCCATTTCTTTTCATTCTGAGTGATAACCGCAGGCAGAACATCCTGCCAAGTCTCAGGTATGACTCACGTTTCAAACAAAATTTAGCTTGCTGTTATTCATTTATCATGGGACCATTTCATTGTGCCTCAAAATCATAATAATGCTGTTTATAATACATGAGTTATTCTACGTTATTGTTTTGCATTCGTGGGTTGGGGGGAGGGCATAAGTGGATCAGCTAGGTGACAAACCAGATTCAGAGCCTGGATGGTACAAACCATGGAGTGACATAAGACAGAAAACCACACTGAGCAGGCAAGCATGTATGAGAAGGAGAAAGGGTTGCATGGCAACAGCAGAGCAGTCTTGGCAGCATAGAAGACTAAACTGACTGCAGTGGAAAGCAATTATTATTTTTTTAAACACACAGCACAAACCACTGATCAGTATGGGTAGTCTATGACTGAACCCCCAAAACTCCTTGGCTGGGGCAAATATTGTATCCAACCTGTTTTCAGACACCCGTATGGAGACATAGCTGATACTTGCTCTCTTTCCATGAGAAGATAAATATATATCAAAATGATAATAAATATGATAATATGCAAGCTGCAGATTTCATCACAAGATTTGCATTGTATTGCTGCATGATCATTCCTATTGGCACATGCATCACTTTTACAAAGAGTGGCACATAAGAAGATCTGGGTGTCACTGACAATTCTAGTTAAATGGATTTACAGAGTGTCTCTCTCTACACAGATGGATAGAAAATACATGGGCAGGTTCAGAGGATTACAGAAATACCATCCAGACCTTAAAAGATTAAAAATCCGCTATTCCACACTGGCATTAACCAAAAGCGGACTTGTGATGTAATTTATATAAATAGTCACTTTATATAACATGTGCACGCGCTGACTGGTGGAAGTGTGTGGAGTGGGTGTCCAGCAGGGAAAGTGACTGCTGATCTGCAGAGGGAGTGCAGAGAGTGAGGGAGCTCATGCAGTCTGTCCTAAGACACTGGCAGCTTTGAGACCTCTGGCAGTATTGACATAGCTAGGTTGGCTAAGCAATGCTCTTGGCCCGGCATGGACCCATGTTAAACGCATCGCTTTAATGAACACTGACATCAGATCAGAAGCACTCAGCGCTGTCTTTACTGAAACAATTAAGCACAGCCAGCACCAACACCGCGGTGGCTTTTAAAGGAAATCATTCACGGTGACATTGGCTGCCCTCACACAGCCGCCCTAGTGACCCACCACTCACTCAGGAATACCGCATGTGTCCACAGAGCTGATCTGTTCCGACACCGTTAAAAAATCAAGAAGGGAAAAGCATCCAGAATTAATTCCAAATTGTAACAAGATTAAACAACAAGAGAAAACAAAGAGCTCTATTCTTGGCAGAGATTTATGGTTGAGTAAGAACTGAGATCACCTCCTTTTAGGCGATTAATTGAGCATTTGAATGTGGACACAAGGCAGCTTGTCATGAGTATGACAGAGAATGTTCATGCACGGTCAGATGAGCAGATGTGGGAGGAGCACAGACACCAGGTCAGGGGTCAGAGGTCAGAGGCATGTTTGCTTCCAGTAGATGCATGGCCAAGAGTCAGGCAAGGACACATTTACAGCATCCTTCACTTAAAAATGTGTTTATTGCCATTTATTAAGTTGATATCATGATGATGCTAAAAATTTGACTACTGTGCAACCCTACTATATGCCCACAAGTCCATAAATACCTGCATGTCTGCAACATGATAATTAATCTCTATTCAACTGATATCCTGTAACACACCTATACATTCACATAAAACTGTGGCAACATATCCCCTGACAACAGCATAGATGTAACACACCATCTCATCTACATGCAGGTGCAACATGGATGCATTCACACACAACTGCATGAATGCCAGCGTGTCCCCAAACAACCATATCCTGAGGCACACAGACACTGGCAACTTACATTCATGGCTACTGAGGTTTAAGCAGAGGCTGTTCATCTACATGAGACAAAGGACTGAGCAGTACTCATGTGTGTAGGGGGGAGTGTAAAGTGAGGCAGGAGTGAAAGAGACAGAGGAGGAGTGAGCCTGCAGGGGAAGACCCGCTCATCTGCCGAGCAGTGGGGGAAGATGGGGGATTTAGGCACAGAGGACCAGTGCAACGTGACATCCCCTGATGATTAAAAGGCAACAGATTGTGCGGCTGCCTCGGCTCCTGTTGAACGGCAGACACACAGAACAGCCGGAATCAGGCCCGGGACACGCGGAGTGATCACAACGATGGGGCTGCAGGCCACGTGAGAGGAGGGAGAGTGGGACGACAAGCCACTGTTCCATCCAACCGCTCTCAGATCAGAGATAATCCTCTGGATTTCAGCAAAAACGTTCATTACTCTGCTATGGACCTACGCCCACTGCACTGCTCAGCTGTGTGGACCCAATGCCAGGTCTCTGTAGCATGACACACAACTCTTCAAAACACAAGCAAACCTGAGCACATTGATCATTACATTTCAGCGGTGTGTACACTTGCACAGCCTTTTGGCTTGAAACAGCATTATGAAATACTGAGAATGTGTTAAATATGAAAGGCAGACACTGACAATTACTTGTTTAATATGCAATCTATGACGAGGGATTGAATTTTTGCTGAAACTCTCATTCACACACATCTCCAGCATAGTGGAAAAAGAGGTAGAGAGCTAAAAAGAGCAACAACTGAGGACCCACCTTGGTGATTCACATGAACTATTCTGTGCGAGAAAGCTTCTGAAATATTAAGTTGCAGCAGAGCATTATTTGGCCAATTAATCTGGGAGTGATTACATGGTCTGTTTGACACAGCCAGGTTGGGATCTCCCTGCTTTGTTATCCTATATAAACCTCCTTGCTATACTTCAGAAAAGTCAATCAATGAGAATGCTGAACACGGAATGCTACAGTAAGCCATGTTCCCTGAATTGATTATTTTATTGCTTGAGTTTTTCATGGGATGATTGCAGCTTGGCAATTGTGTGTAGTTTTGAAGTCCATTAGCATTTCAAAAATGTAATCCAGAGAAGCACACAGCCTTAGGAAGGCCCTGCAGAGGCCGACTGATGAGTGCTGGATGCATCAAACTCATTTTACCGGTTTTAATCCCCTGAGCAATCACACTGCAAAGAGGATAAAGAGGATAGTGCATCTTCAAATCAGAAGAACTCGTCAGAATAAGACTGAATATGCTTCCCATGCTCACAGTCAATATGAAATATTACATTCTGAATCAGACATTATTTATTTTCATTGTTGTAAAGAAAAAGTATCTCCATTTTTCATATATGTGGTAGTTTGAAGCAAGTCTGCGTCAGAAGTTGTGTAGTATTATAAATGTTCCATGGCACTTTGATTAATGCATTTTTTTTATTTACTGTGTGAATGTTTTTTTTTTCCTCATACAAACAAACACGTAATACATATGTGCGTAGTGTGCATTCAATCTGTCAGACATTATGTATAAATAACTACTGTATACACTCATAAATATGACACACTAATATAAAAAAACTAACTTTTCTACGTTTACACACTGAGATATAAGGCCTCCTCTACAAACAAGCCTTAACCAGAAAGAATATAAAGAAAAGCAGGTAGAACAGTGAATTAAAGCGCAAACAGGAAAATCAAATTAGTCCATCATATGCAAAGTACGCAGTATCAGGGTATTTCAATCAATGAAAGCAAACTAATGCAAGTGAGAGGAAACTGCTGTACATCAATCTGAACTGTGCCAATGGTGCAAGACTCAAGTTTACACTTTGGGTCATTCCATGCCAACTCACGCAGAATTCAGAACTTTTCCCAGTTCATGTCATGGATTTTCTGAAAAAAATTCATGCACAGTAAATACTTCTGTTAAATTCATGGGACCTTGCAAAATCCTTTGGCCCACGGAGCTAAATTTCACAATTTTTGTAATTTCTTGTATGTGTATTCTAAGCCTCACCAATTGCTTATTTTTCACTGGATTGGGTTGAAATTTGAACTGAACATCCAAGAAACCCTAAGGACAATTTTCAACATGTATCCATGCAAATAGTTGTTGCTGAATGTTTTACAAAAATCTAATTGATAAAAATAAATAATTCAAAATATTTTTTTTTACCTGAACAAAGAATCTTTAATTTTCAAAAATTAATATTTCCACTAGTTTTCACTTTCTTGCAACTACATTTTCATTTTGTGTAGTATTCATGCAGTTCTATCAGAGAGTTTAGAACTAGAAGTTACTTGGTCCTACATAAAAAAAAAAAAAAAAGAGCGCCACAGATCTTTGGAGCTGAAAAACACTTCAAGACATTTTGACATTTTCCCTCAAAGGATTATTTTAATTTCCTTGAAACTTTTTTTTATCAGAGAGTATTCCTATACAAATATTAATATTCATTGCAGATACATAAAAAAATTAAAGATGTTATATTACTCCATCATTTAACATTTTTTTGAATATAGCTAATTTTTCATACTTTTCACTGGCTGTAATATTACATTCAGTAGTTTTATTTCATAGGTAGTTATTTGCACTATGTTGACTTCAAGGTTTTCTATCTCGGTGTGATACCTATTGAGTTTGTTATTCATTGGGTTCAGGAAATTTGTAATTTACAGCTTGTAATGGCTTGGCTTGTTACATATTGGATGATGTCATCTTGTTTCATGTGTCTCGACAAAATATTAATCTTAGTTCACCAGTTAATCTTTTCACATGAATTTTTTAAAGAAAATCCATGACATGAATTGAGAGGTCCTAGGTGAGTTGGTATTTGATGACCCTTTTATTCTACAAATCGTTCCAATAGTATGGCAAGAGGACTGTTGCCTCACCACGTGCTTCTAATGCACAACTAATGGCATCTACAGTTTTCTTAAAAGCTATTCTCTCACAGAGACCATGATGCAGCTAATCGGAGGCATGGAACGCACAATAAAGAGTGATCACTGAGACGACCATCACAGAGAGCAGTACCATCAACATGCCAAAGTCAGCACAGGACAGTAAATAACAGGCTTTTATTTATTTTGGAATAGTGTGGGAGGCAGCAGTACAGCAGGACATGGGTTATAGAAGGTAAATCAGCTGCTTCAATTATTTACCACCTGTCCATGAATATTTCATGCACCTTCACTGGCGAGAGGAGAGGAGCAGAGAGGACAGGAGAGAGAAAAAAAAAATCAGACCAACATGCTGCTCCCCCCACCCCCACCCACACCCCGAGCTCCAGATGACAACGTATGACGACTGGGACATGGGAGGATGACTGCCCATCTGCTGACATCACAGCTCCAGTGTCAAAATACTCGCAGGCTCTGACACGTCCCCAGTCTCCAGCCTGCTGTCTGCTCAGAGCCTTCATCTCCATTACTCACTACCTATTTAGTGGTAAGAGACAATTTTACAGCTCACATTGGAGTATAAAGAGATGCCTGTTGAGTATTAAAAGCCATATATTTACCATTTGTATCTGGGAATGTAGAGTCTTTTTTTATCGTTCAAATTGAAATATTAACCAAAATGTAGCGTTTACTGCTCTCACTGGAGTATATGGAGACATATTTACAGTTACTATTGAGTACTAAGAGACAAATGTGCAATTCATATTGGAGTACAGTCATTTATATACAGTTATTACATATAGTATAAACCAGCATGTAGCAGAATAGAAGCATAATTATAGCTATTCTTGGAGTAACAGCCATATATTTAAAGTTCACTGCTGTGTATGATGGCCTGTAGTTGCAGTACATGCAGGGAGTAACATACATTTACATAATTTAACTGCATCAGTGTCCTACAGGTTCACGAGCTCATCAGAAAATTAAGTGATATCAACTGGCTCCAAAGTTAATAAAAAAAGGAGGCAACAGAACACATTTTGGTGTATTTATTCCTTTCACTGCCACCTCAAGGTGAATTCCTTTCTCCTCTCATCCGATGGATGGCAGAGCACCTGCGCCTTTCACCTGGGAGAACTGTGGCCTATTTGAACAGGATCAAAGGACTTGGCACAAAGCGTGCCATAAAAATTCAATCAGTACAGAAAGACTCAGAGGAGAGCTGGACTTTGTGTGTCATAACCCTGCTTATATATTCAGCCATCGTTGGAAGAGAACTTGAAAGATAAGCAATATGCATATCAGAGTTACTGTTAATGCTATTTCCACAGTTATGATTCTCTCTCCACACAGGGCTCCTGGATCCACTGACCTATTTGACTACCTCCCCAATATCCTGCATTAACAGTAATAAATAAAGAGGGGTTTTCAACTGATACAGAACCAGAGGCCGAGTAGATGCAGATTCAAGGAACAGGCAAGTTTTGTAACAGGCCTGACACAGACACATTTGCAAAAACTGAGACAAACATTAGATAAACATTACCGAAAGGGTTTGAGGAATTACCACTACAACGGATTGGCTCCCATGTTCTGTGTAAAGCAGAGCCTCAGTTTGGAAGCACTTTGGAAGCAGCAGCAGGTATAGAGTGGCACGTGTCTACGTGTAAGCGGTGTGAGCGTGGCAGTGTTGTATTGATGCCGTGACAAAGCTGTTCGCCACTGACAGTCCTGCAATGCCTGTTTGTCATGTGCTAAAAGTATCATCACAGCGATGGGTCAAAACCCTTTCCTGTAATCGCATTCTACACATAAGCCACCGCCCCCCTGATCCCCCACCCCGTAACAAGAGTCAAGCACTGGCTCAGTGCCATCACCTGCTGGGTCCTCATCATAACTGATGCCACTGATCATTCTCAGTTACGATGAAAATGAACACCCCCCTGCAGGGCGCCCATTCCCCTTAATACCATCTGTCCACTGCCCCTTGTGAGATGTTCTGCCACATAACCTGCATGGAGAGGTGTGAAATGTGAGGTAAAAAACAGAATGGTGTGAATGTATGCCACCTGCAGGGCTCAATCATTTTTAATAAAAAAAGAACATAACATCAGAGGATTGTGACAGGAGAATCCCCAGTCACAGCAGGCCAGGTTTATACCAGCCATGCTGTCATCTACTGGTCAAGCTTGAGTACACTAGCCACATAAGTATCAATTCATTCACGATTTACACCTAGTTTGTTCCACCAAGGTTTGCACAAAACTTGCCCTCACCCACGAAAAAAATGTTCACACCTGCCACACTCAGTCACTACGAGGTTTAATCCAGTTTAATCAGCCGTGATCACATGCTGATTTACTAATCTCACTTACAAGTGCAAGCATACAAAACATGAATGTACTCATGCACTAACCCTAGGAAAGGAGGGATCTCATGAAACATTGAAAGCAGGCATGCTGTCCGAGCATGACCTGTGTTCTTATGAGGAAATTCAATTGTGTTTTGTACATTCTGGAACACGGGAAAAACACAGTGACCCGCAGAGACAAGAGAATGAAGCGAGATCTGCATATGTTTAGAAAAGATGATTTTTCCATATTTACTTTTCCATACTACACTCAATGTATTTCCATCCTTATTTCCTTAAAGATACAGAACACAGCCATTGCACAGAGGCCTGGCACATTTTTAATTTAGCAAAAAGGAACCGATCAATATCATTTCCTCAATTTCCCAATTGATATTAATGTATTCTGATATACACGCGGCTGAAAGAAGAAGTGGTCACTGAATGTAGTACATACAGCAGCTACGTCAGACCATCTCTGCCTTTAAAACAGGAATTCATCTGTCTGTACCTGGGGCCCAGACAGAGTAAGAGAGGGTCACACTCTGCTGCTGCCTGTAAATATTCTCTGCACTGTGCTTAGGTCACAGAAAAAGGGATGAACATGGAGATCCGTATACCTCATCATATGTGGAATCATACTCAATCAAGGGGCAGTCCTGGGATGCACTGGGATGTATCCAATCACAGCCTGAGAAACTGCCATGACTGGGGAAGACACCAACAGCATGCATCTACACTCAAAGCCAATCACACTCATGTCACCTTGAGAAAACACTACTAATCTGTAGAAGGTAACATTTGAACCACTTGCAAAGTTAGACAAGCATGAGATGAAAAATGGAAAAATTCTGAGAGGCACCTGAAACTCACCAAACTGTACATACAATCACTTATTCCTTTGCAATTTAGATACCACCCTTACCAAGTAGAGATCGCATCAAAATACATGAGTGCTGACATATTGCCCCGAAAGACTACCTTTGTCAAAAATGTGTAAAAGACAACCAGTCTTCAGCTGCACTGAGCATGACCATGAGGTGACTGGTCCCAAAAATTTCCATGCTGGAGTTCAGACCAAGCCAAACTTAAGTGGCAAGTTTCATCCCTATTGGTGAAGTCAACAATGGAAAAAATTCTATAAAAAGGGTCCAAGAAAAAGGTTGGAAGAGAATTTGGCATATGACCCTTTATAGGAATGACACATAAAACCTAGTGCTGACAATGAGATTGCAGCTCCCTCACAAATTACTGATGCTTGTGTGTGAGGAAGCAGGTGCTAAATAAATTGGTACACCCACTACACCACCCTCAATAGAAAAAGAAGCTTTGCATCTGCAAAATGCACGACATTGTCCAGTACATAACACTCAATACCTAATATAATACAGTCCACAAATTCTGAATATGCAATATACAATAAAGCATAGTCCACAGATTCTGAATATTCAACATACAGCAACATATACAGCCAAGACATAAATCACATGCAAGACACAGCATAAAACTTACATATTCATAATAAACAACAAACAATATAAAACACAGTTCACCAATTATTGATAGTCAATACATACAATGATACATCGTCCACATACACATAATATTAAGCATGTCTTAATATTCATGTATATAATATACAGTTATAACATTGTGCAATATCAGATGTATACTGTGTAATAAATAAATAAATAAATAAATAAATAAATAAATAAATAAATAATATGTGGTGTGGTGTTATCTTTTTATTTTTGAATTCTTTGGTTAGGAAACGTTGCCGTGTGGCATTGTCAACAGGCAGCAGGAAGCTCAGAGCTGGCCCTATCTACAGCTTGGCCTGAGGAAGTCATACCAGAGAAATGATTAAACCCTGATGTCATTCAATCAGCTCCTCCACTCAAAGGCCAAGAAGACAAGGAACTCGCCCATAAAGTCACATATGCAGACACAGAAACATGAGCATGCATAAATGTGCATGCACACACACACACACACACACACACACACACACACACACACACACACACACACACACACCTCAGAGGTATCTGCGCAGCTGCATCACAGGCTCCTGTCTAAAACTCCTGACTAAACTGCATGCCAGTCACAAACACTGAACACATGAATGGACAAAAACACTGCAGAAGAAAACAACAAGATGAGAACAGACAATATCACCATCTCTGCAAGAAAATTTTACTACTTTTTAACCACAAAAAGATTCTATTAGATTTAAAGTGACTCATTTGAAAGCAAAAACTCATTCAGTTTACCAGAGTTCTCCTTGGAACCAGGGCACAAGGACAGCCGTTGTTAATATAAAACACTGTTTTTTCCATGTGTATCTCTAACTGAGGGACCCAAGGGGAGATGGGGAGGGAAATGTGGTCATGAGAGGCAGTAGAGCCCTCCCATTGTGTTGTGTGGCTGTGGGACACGGTGCAGCATGTGTGCTTCATTAAAGTCATTGTGTTTGGACTTCAAATGCTTTTCATGAACAACCATGTTTTCTTTTCCCCCAATGGCATGCCAGCACAGATCAATATCCACTGTCGTCATTTTCCATCGCTGCTGAATTATGCGCCACTCATCCAGGCCATTGTCCCCAGGACCAAATGACCCCAGCTTGCTCCATGCTTTAGCATTGAGAGCTGTGGCCCTGTGAACGTTTACACTGGTGTTGCAAACTGACTTTGCAAACTGATTTCAAAAGCCCATACACTCAATAGAGTGGGTCAGTTGGAGAACTGTATCACCCAGTGGCAAATCCATAAACTGTTTCTGAGTAGGAGTGATGTTTCAGGATCAGCTTTGCATTACATTCATGAAGCTTATGGTTCGGATTTGGACAACAGAAAGCTGATCCAAGATCAGCTCCACTGCTGTCTTTATATATGAGCCCGGGGATGCACTCCATAGTGTTTTAAAACCAATGAAAATGACACTGGTGTTCTGCTGCCCTGATAAACTAACTTAGTTCCACGTCACAACATCTTTCTCAAACACATATCTGTTCACAACATTTTATTTAATCGTCTGTGATTTTAGTTGGTAACTTCAAAGCAGCTTGAGACTTGAAGCATTTAACTATGTAATAACTGAAATAGGACATTTCTTCACCAAACATTTAGGAGGACGAGTGCAGAAATGCAGAATTGAATTCATTTTCCAGAGTTGGCCTGACTGAAATGTTTTGTTGATTGGAATTAATCAAGGATGTCAAAGGCCGTAAGTATTCCACCCCCCTTTGGGTCCTTACAAAAGAAAATTTCCAGTTTGAGTAATTCCACTGTCCCTGAATCACCCCCTACAAGCCCAGGCCAGAGTTTAAAGGCTTTAAACTGGAATTATTATTTACAACAGAGGAATCAATTTACTTTTTTCCTGTTATAACACTAGACAACAATGGTGGGACTACCATGGCCACAGCTGTGCCTTTATGCCACCTTCCCTGCATCCCTTACATTACTCCAGCGTCTAAACCACAATATGTCTACTTTATCAGAGATCTGCCCTCCAAGACAGAAGTTAATCCTGTCTATAAATCATTGCTATGGACAGTGCAGTCTGACCTTGGCTTGCTTGATTCATGATTTTGGTTAACGATCAAGAGCAGCTGCTGGTTTGAAGATTGTGGTGTAAATTTTAGGGTTATTCAAACTAAAAGGAAAGACATGTAACACAAATTTATGAATGTAAAGTGTTGTAGAATGTTAGCTTTATCTTTGTTGTTGCTTGAGGATTGAACAATGTAATTATAATGCTCAGTGTATTGCATAAGGTTTACAAGTGTTTTTGTAACTGAGATAAGTACTGAGAAACAGGTTACATCATACACTGCTCAAAAAAATAAAGGGAACACTTAAACAACACAATGTAACTCCAAGTCAATCACACTTCTGTATAATCAAACTGTCCACTTAGGAAGCAACACTGATTGACAATCAATTTCACATGCTGTTGTGCAAATGGAATAGACAACAGTTGGAAATTATAGGCAATTAGCAAGACACCCCCAATAAAGGAGTGGTTCTGCAGGTGGTGACCACAGGCCACTTCTCAGTTCCTATGCTTTCTGGCTGATGTTTTGGTCACTTTTGAATGTTAGCAGTGCTTTCACTCTAGTGGTAGCATGAGACGAAGTCTACAACCCACACAAGTGGCTCAGGTAGTGCAGCTCATCCAGGATGGCACATCAATGCGAGCTGTGGCAAGAAGGTTTGCTGTGTCTGTCAGCGTAGTGTCCAGAGCATGGAAGCGCTACCAGGAGACAGGCCAGTACATCAGGAGACGTGGAGGAGGCCGTAGGAGGGCAACAACCCAGCAGCAGGACCGCTACCTCCGCTTTTGTGCAAGGAGGAACAGGAGGAGCACTGCCAGAGCCCTGCAAAATGACCTCCAGCAGGCCACAAATGTGCATGTGTCTGCTCAAACGGTCAGAAACAGACTCCATGAGGGTGGTATGAGGGCCTGATGTCCAAAGGTGGGGGTTGTGCTTACAGCCCAATACCGTGCAGGACGTTTGGCATTTGCCAGAGAACACTAAGATTGGCAAATTCGCCACTGGCGCCCTGTGCTCTTCACAGATGAAAGCAAGTTCACACTGAGCACATGTGACAGACGTGACAGAGTCTGGAGACGCCGTGGAGAACGTTCTGCTGCCTGCAACATCCTCCAGCATGACCGGTTTGGCAGTGGGTCAGTAATGGTGTGGGGTGGCATTTCTTTGGGGGGCCGCACTGCCCTCCATGTGCTCACCAGAGGTAGCCTGACTGCCATTAGGTACCGAGATGAGATCCTCAGACCCCTTGTGAGACCATATGCTGGTGCGGTTGGCCCTGGGTTCCTCCTAATGCAAGAAAATGCTACACCTTATGTGGCTGCAGTGTGTCAGCAGTTCCTGCAAGACGAAAGCATTGATGCTATGGACTGGCCCACCTGTTCCCCAGACCTGAATCCAATTGCGCACATCTGGGACATCATGTCTCGTTCCATCCACCAACGGCACGTTTCACCACAGACTGTCCAGGAGTTGGTGGATGCTTTAGTCCAGGTCTGGGAGGAGATCCCTCAGGAGACCATCCACCACCTCATCAGGAGCATGCCCAGGCATTGTAGGGAGGTCATACAGGCACGTGGAGGCCACACATACTACTGAGCCTCATTTTGACTTGTTTTAAGGACATTACATCAAAGTTGGATCAGCCTGTGGTGTGTTTTTCCACTGTAATTTTGAGTGTGACTCCAAATCCAGACCTCCATGGGTTAATAAATTTGATTTACATTGATAATTTTTGTGTGATTTAGTTGTCAGCACATTCAACTATGTAAAGAACAAAGTATTTAATAACAATATTTCATTCATTCAGATCTAGAATGTGTTATTTCAGTGTTCCCTTTATTTTTTGAGCAGTGTATATAGTCAAATCCCACTTGTGGCTATTTGATATGCTCAAAGCCAGTAAATTTTGGTGATTTTTTACTAAACCAAGAACAAATCAATGAATCCGTGATATTGTTAAAAAAAACATTTCTTAGGACATGTACAATCTTTAATTATGACGGCGTGTGTTTACTTGGACTGCCCCTTAAATTTGATCAAAATCATGTGTTAGCAACAAACACACTTTTCAACATTGCGCTCAACGCTCAATACTTTTCAACATTGCTGGACTTCATCATGTCTAAATGTGTTGCTCTTGTGTAAAAATTGTATAAATAACAAAAAAATTAACCTGGTCACTCTTTATTAATATAAATAAGAAATTACTAATCAAGATATCAGCACGTTAGTATAACCTACCTCTTTTGAAACCAATAGTTTTTTTTTCTCAATGTGGTGATGCCCTTTCAGAATACTGTTAAAGTTGTGTAAATGAAATAATTGACTTGGGGCAAATCCTGCTGCAAAGATCATTTTTTGTATTATTTTACCATCGATACTGAAATGCACTCAAATGACTGATATTCCCATTCTAGGCAATAAATGCATATTTTTCAGCAGCACATAAAAAAGGACATTTCTTATACCACTCCAACATATTAGTAGAAATCTTGCCATTGGCCCAATGTAATAGTTATGATGACCAGAATATCCTTCATCCTTAATATGTCATGCTGAAAATGCCTCCCCATGTGACATTTCAAAAACAAAAAGAGTGACCCTTGGATCTGTAGTGATAAGTGCTAGTTGATTATTTGAGCATCCTGTTGAGTAAACAGAACTTCCATTCAATTCAAAAGCTGGGAACTCAGTTCCCCAGCTTCTGTAATAATGTGTATCCTATTTTTAAAAACATGTATCATGTTCTGTGTCTTATGGGTATAAGTGTGAGAGAGGATGAGTTTGAAAGGGACAGAAAAAGAGAGAGGTAAGAGTGATTATATATTGCAACAAAAGTGTACTGTACAAATAAAAGAGCAGTAATGGTTATTGCCTGTCTTCTTAAGGGAAAATATTCTGAATAGATCATGTGTGTATGCACTCTGCTCCTACAGATTATTGAAGAGATGCTGCAGTACCAGACAGTGCCGTATTTGAGAACCAGTGTTTTGCGACAGACAGTGTACTTCTGAATAGCTGTTGAGCTGAAATGGGCAATATTAGAAATAAATCATTTTGATGCAGGAAACACACTGGAAATGCAGACTGGGTTTCATACATGGATGGGTACACAAAGCTGTGCTTGGCAGTGACACCCAACCTCATTGCCATGGGAATGAGTTAGAAGGTAAGTGGGAAACCTCACTGCCAAACCCTGAGAGACAGAACAGTTACCCGTGTCCCTCAGGAATGCAAGGGATTCTGGGATTTCTCACCCTAGAACCCAGAGAGAGACACAGTGGTTATTACTTTCCCTGAGGGATACAAGGGATTCTGGGATTACTCAAACAGCAAGCATCAAACCAACAGACTGAAAGAGGCAAAAGACATTTTGGACAACAACAGTCTCAGTATATTCACATGGAGGGACAACATGTTTAGTCAGTTGTTCTGCCCAGTCCCAAAGTAAACATGAACAGGTCTAATTGCATTCATATTTATGTATTCCTCAAAGGGAATTAAATATAGAATGACTAAAAATATTTAAGTTAATGTATTAGGCAAATGCTTTTGTTCAAATACCATGGGCAAATACACAGAATACACAGTAAATCTAACAAGTACTACTTATGCGCATGTATATGCATGTATGTGTACTGTCTGTAGGTCTGTGCTCCTATGTGCACATGTTGTATATGCATGGCTGTACACATGTATATTCATGTCTGTATGTGTCAGTGTGCACTGCAGGGTAAAAAAAATTAAACAGCCATTTTTCCTCAGAGTACAAGAGTTTACATGTTTCCAAAATGACAGCTGCAAAAAATATAACTGAAGATGAATGAACCTGACCACTAATTTCAATAACCCACAGTCATATCCAAACCTATCTGGAAAAATGGCAGAGTAACCATGAATGTTTCTGTCACACAAAGTGTATATTACCAGACAAAACCCTGGCAGATGAGTCTAATTACATCTAATTAAGGGTACACTCATGGAAAGAAGTTGCTGAAGCACAGAATGTGTACAGATCCTCTCCAGTGTTGGTATGCATGGTAATCATAGTACAGGCCTATGCTTACAGCGCAAATGCTTACAATGCAATACGCAAAAACCAAGAACCACAGCAAGGATTTACCTCATAGATTACAATAAACAGCAGTGCTCTGTTCAAAGATTATATTTGAAAACAAAAATAATACTGATGCAGTTGTATATTTTAGAAGCAAAGACTGGGATGTAGTGAAGACTGTCATTTCAAAATGTGAGAAATACCTCACCTACCACCTGGAGACCAACTTTAAAACCAGGTAGAACTACATGCAAAATTACATTGGAATATTGTAATTTTTGCACTTGTTTTCATGAAAGGAGCATATACATTTTCGTTTTCCCTTAAGAAGCCAAGCCCCAGTCCCCAAATTTGTTCATCTTTGTCATTTTTCATTCAGTTTTTTTTTTGTTCTCCAAATTTAATTTTGAAGCGGTCAGCCAAAGAGGCCAAATATTTTCCAGATGGTAATTTGTTTCATTATTTTAGCCTAGGCAAACAAATTGCTGCTGTGGACATGGGCAAGTAACCAAAAATGGCCATATAGCGAGGGTTACCAAAAGGTCAGTTTATGTATCATTTTTCATTTATGTCTTCATAATTATAAACAATAGTTAAACCAATTTCTACTCAATTAAAACCATGAAGGGAGGTTGAAAATTTGAATAGGAGTTATTAAAGCCATGCCCAAGTCAAATCTCATTTCATTCAGCCATGTTCATCACCAACAGACTGGAACAAACTTTCCTTTGGTCATCAATACTGCACCTTGCTCAGGACTGTTTGGACTTTCGCACTCACACCTTCTATGGTTCCCCCAAGGTCAGGGGGAAATGATCAATGATGTACAGGTGGTATTTAATCTTAACTACCCAATCCAAATCAGGCATGGCTCTTCCTGTGTGCACTCTGACAGACATAAATTCAGCTTTGCACTTCCATTTTTAGACACATGTACAAGATGTGCCTTTCTGTTATCTATAATCTTGTTTTCCATTTTTGCAAGAACAGAAATCAAAATGCTCATTAAAACATACATGTTATTTTTAAGATGTATGGGCTAATATTCTTAATAGTACACATCCACTCAAATAATGTAGTGAAGCTGCTTACAAAACTGCAATGAACACAAAGAATCGTTAAATTAACATGCTATTATACACAAACAACCACACACGCGCGCGCACACACACACCTGAGAGCATGAGGTAATGGAAGGAGAAAGCGGGAGTAGTGTACACTGCTGACAGTCTCATAAGCCTTTTGAATTACTGGGGATTTGGCTTAGAAATAAATTTTGTTTCATGTAATACGCAATCTACTTTTTTTTTAACCATCTCCAAACAAATGAAACCTACCAAATAAATGTAGTTTCCTGCAAGTCAATAAATATACAGTAACCAAATATAAAGCTGTACAACCAGAGACTGGGTGTGAGAGTGTACATGAATAGAGTGATGATAATGATGATGGTAGATGGGTTTGGAGTGCACAAGGAGTGTGACAGAAAGTAGATAGTGAGTGGAGTGAGACAGAATAGAGAGTAAAGATAAAATGGAAGTAGAGACTTGTGATGCCATGTTATAAATATATATTTTTTTATTTTACTTCTTTCTTGGGATTTTGTACATAGTGGATTGAGTTTCCAACTTCCAGTAAATATTCAATATTCAGAAAATATAAGAATGAAAACATAAATTCAACAGGAGAGTATATTGTAGTCACAGAAGCAGTGCCTGGGTGACTAAACAGTCTCCCGAGGTCTTTCTGAATTCACTACAGTCCGTTTAAATCACCTGAGCAGTTTCAATAATGTGACTGGCCACTGCAAATGAATATTTCCATCTCCATAACACACTCCTGTCACAGTGGAAGCTCAACCCAATAAGAAAGGATCAGTGCCACAAAAGGTCCCTAGATGATTAAATCAATAGACAAGCACCACAAGCAGAACCCTAGCTGCCCTGTGCTCATGGGGAACCTGCAGTTCTGTGCAGCTCACCTCAGGGGAGATCATGCAGCGAATGCTGAACAATATCGTTTGAAGAAGTTCCATAAGGCCCAGTCCTACAAAAAAGCCCTACTTGAAGGCAACAAATTTGAAATGAAGAGACCCTACAGTCAGTGGCTCACCTGATTTTACTTTACTTTCCATTTCCATAAAACCTTGTTGTCCACTGCAGCTGGGAGAAACAGAGATTATGAAAGAAAAGCTGCCTGTCTGATTGCAGGCCAGTATTCTCTTCCCTGTAGAAGCCTGCTCCCAAAAGATCTCCCCTCCAGACACACACTATTCCTTCTCATCAATATAATTAGTTTGGGAGAGTAGGACAAGACTGATTACTGTGTTTGTTTCTACATAGCGTTATCTAAAGTTTCTTGTGTTTCAGTGTCTTTGTGTCCTTCTTTTCTAATGCATTACACCATATTTCTCACAGGTGATTCAGACTCAGAGTCTAAAGTGATGTCCAGTCTTATCTGAGTGCAAACACACCCTATAAACACATGCCAGGATTTCACCTTGCCTTTGTCCACCACTGAAGGTCAATATTACAGCAACATGTAACAGCACTGATAATGATTAAGATTGTAAACAGTCACATTTATTGTTCATTCATTAAAAAACCTGTACAACATCTTTAATTAGCAATATGTTTCATGATAGCTATTTAGTTATGAACCAGGTAATGAGCCAGTTATGAGTGAGCCAGTTATGGCTCATTCACTTCCATGTGAATATCTATCATTGGGGAATTATTGTTTGAAAATAATGGTGTTTTAAAGTTGTAGGCTTTTAAAAACATGCTAATGACAGTAAATATAAGTTAATGGATTTTTGCTTTTCTGGTCATCATCTGGAGTGATAGAAATGTGCAAATAGGAAGGAAAATGGGAATAAAGCTGAAATTGGAGCACTAGCTCACATTCCATAGCACATTCTGAACAGCACATCCAAAGCTATCACAGTCAAAATAAAACTGATTCATGAGAGATGAGCACTTTCAGGTCTTCATAGCTCACTCAAGTTTAATGCTGGCCCACTGATAAGTGATAAGGTTGAACAGCAAGGAAAACCCAAGGCAATCAGATATGGAAAGCATACGTTGTGGATTAACAAATTATATGTCAAGCTTCAAAATTCACACCAGATAAACTGATTGCTAATGACAGTCATCTTCTACAGGAAAAAAATCTTAAATGAGAAAATATCTTACAGACAGGGGAAAATGACCATCAAATTTTAGGTCTTCAGCTCAGTGTTCTGGGCTTTTTTTGCCTCTAGTATGCCAACATCAAATAAATGATGCCAAAGACCAACCAATGTTGTACATGTGCATAAATACACCTGGATGAGATGAGCAAGACTATCTTGACAAACCTTCTGTTTTAGAGTTAACTTTCCTCTGAGTGGGTGGATCCATTGGGATTGCATGGGTGGGTGTAACATGTCCTCCTCGGATTACATAAAAGTGCCCATCTCCCAATGAACGGACATTCATGTCTGGAGTGATCAGCAGGAAAAAGTTTGCACCTCTTACACCTCATACCATATTCTGTATCGTGTATAACATTACAGAACAATTATCTCTTAAGATAATTAAGAACGATGAGTTCAGCTCGTGTTCTTTTGTTAAACCCACTGACAAGCCTACGCATATACATACATATATTACCTTATTAACACTACTTTAGTCGTGACAGTATCGAATAAATTACCTGCTAAAACTAGAGAACGACAAGTACATTTTACCCTTAGTTACATCAAAACACACATTGTACTGGGAACGCGTTGGAAAAGGGATGTACCACGAACCATCATTTTGGTAAATGACAGACTGGAAAGTTACTCATTTCGGACGTATAATGAACAGTTTCGTATTTTGGGTTTGCAATATCTACCCATGATTTCGTGATACCCATAGGCTACAAAAGAGGGGCAAAATGGAAGCATTGGAATAACAACGATTTCAGACCATCAATTACAGACTCGTCAGTTTTTTTTTTCTTGCGACTGTCATCAAATAATTAAATATAGCTATCTGTATGATATCACGGTGGAGGACCTGTTTATATATAGTGTGCTATATTATCGGACCGCCGCGGGGGGGTCGAACAAAAGGACCGAGTCAAGGCTCTGAAGTCTGTGCGTATTCCCGACTCTCTTCGCGTACGGCAAAAACAGAATGATGCCGAGCTGAAACACAACACATGAAAATAGTTCTCAAAACAGTGGCCTTACAATCACAGTCATGTTTCTCTTGAGTGGGCTGACAGAGCAAGCTACAGTACAACAATCCACACGCTCTAGCTTCACTGTAAGTACATCAATCAAGAAACCAGATGGAACCGTTACATTATAACATTTAAAGAAACAATACTTACTTGAATCTTCCTTGACAGTGTTGACACAGATCCCCGACCCATCCTTTGTCACAGATGCATGTCCCATTGTAGCACCTTCCGGAAAAGCAGTTTTTATCACAGGATTTAGCAGGGGAACATTCGGTGTAAAGCACCAGGTAGAAAACGATGATGAACAGTAAATATCTGTTGATATCCTGAGATCCACAATGGGAATGTCTCCTCCATTTAGAAAAAAGGACGTATTTTTTTGATGAAATATTACGATCCATAGTAAAGGATGATATGTTTTTGGATGTACGACCCTATCGTTTCCTCAGTTCTGGCAATATTTATGCTTTGTTTTTATCTATGCACGCCGATGTGTGGAAATGAGACTTGTTTTGACTGAGACACGTGACAGGTTCCGAATTAATAATAACAACAATAATAATAATATGATTTAAAACGTGGGTGAATTTTGCATACCATTTACATTTTTTAAAATCCGCAAGCGAAAGAGTAAAACACAGTTCAAATTCACTTTTGGATTCATGGCTAAAGAGAGGGGAACTACAAAAGGAATACTGCCTGCTACCTCCTGCAGACAGACCGGAAAAGCACCCTACAGCGAACAGTCGCACATACCTCAAGGGGAAAACAGCGTAGCCAATGATCACTTTGTATTTTTAGAATCATTTCAAACACATTGTTTATCTATGCATGTTTATGTATGTTATTTCTCTTCGTACAACTGCTCTATTCAAAACAGCTAAGCAGCCATTTTACAGCGCATACATTTAATGAACCACTTATTTAGCATATATACAGAACGGTGTGGTTTAACGTTAGCTAAAGCAAACTTTAAAACGGCCTTCCCATGCAAAAACAGCAGCACCGCAAAATGAACGATTCCGTGTTCAAATTTTATCTCCAAAAATCTGGCAGGGTCGCATTAGTCTGTAACATGGATGTAGCGAGGATAACGTGTTGTTCCCAGCTTCGTAGGATACAACAAACCGGATAAATATCAGGAGTATCACATATTTCTCCGCTTCTTTTAACGATGACCCAACTGCATAACATAAACACCGGAAGACGCAGTCCTCAATTGGCTGAATTTTTGTTTAATCCACACAGGGGGGGGAAACGTCTATGATACATCAATGAGTTCCATCCCTCAACTCTCTCCACAGTACGGCGTTTGTACTGCTGCTTCTCCAAGAGAAAGTCCTGCACTTCCAGCTGGGCATGTGCGAGCCAGACTCCCTCATTTAAAGAGACAGTGCCGTGCACGATGGTCAGTCGATCCTAAGGCTGTGGTATAAATTAAAATAACAATGTTTTTCACACTACCACATAATTTGAATACGCATGTTAATATGCTCACGCTTGTCATAAATTGTTTTTTTATCCAGTAAAGTCTCCATTCTACTATCATGTTGTATCTTGAGTTTCTAGACAACATATCCACAGTAAAGGGTTTCTACCAAGATATCAATATTCCCCGTTTACCACTGTTAATAAACAATAAACAACCGGAGAAATGATTTTACTTCCGCATAAAAGTGTGTTATAAAAATAAAAGTTGAAAAGCTGGTATTCTACTGTTGGGGTCTGGTATGGCCTGGATTCTCAGTATTCCTTGTTGCCTGCTAAGATGAAAATTCATCTGTGTCTGTGTTGTTTGATGATGAACTTTGGACAGCCACAGTTTTGGTGAGCATTGAGACATGGATGACAGTTTGAAGGAAGCACACAAACCTGTTTTGTATTTGCCTTGCAAATTATTAAAGGTCAAGCAAATGAAAAAGGAATGGAAAAGTCTACCATAAAATAAATAATTGGTGAGAAACTGGTTGGTATATGAATTCACTTTTTAAGTACTACTTACCAAACAGATTTGGAAAAAATAACATATTGTTTTCCATCATTGCTGTCTATGGAAAGAATGTGTTTTGCTGCAAGAATTTTTTCAGGCTGAAGGAAAGTGAGTAACCAATGTCGATAAGAAACTGTAGAAAACAGAAAATGAAATGAAATTTTCCTGCCTGTACCAGTTTCTACACAGAGCACACAGGATGTATCATTTTGGTTCCTTGTGACGAATGTTGTAATTCCAAAGTTGGAGTTGCCTCGGCCCCATGGGGGTGCTGGACAGATGTTTCCTGTTCAGTGGGGTAAATGGGGCGGTGCTTGCCCCTCCCAATCTTGAAATGGACAAACAGATTAGCCGGTATTCAGCGTGATATCCCTGCCCCTACCTCCATTAACAACATATCAAGGACAGACAATTAGAATTCTGTATTATTATGACATCGCAGAACACCCTGCGATCAGACACACAGTGGCATGAAAGATAAGGGTGAACTCATCATTTAACAGGGTTTTTTCATCCATTAGGTTTGGTTGTGTTTTGGCTTAATTCATAGCCGTCATTGAGTTTAACTTAACCTCATCAGTATATAAACTGGTGATTGGATGACGTATTGTTTTGGCTCAGGGTTCCTTTTCTGACACAGGGAAGGGAGGAAGTAATTGTGCAGCATGCTTTATGTTCCACAATCTCCCAGTCAGTGTAGCCTCCCTCATCTTGTTCATCCAAGAAACAGGAATTCCTAGGATATTGTAGGTTTTGTGCAGAGTAACTGTGATGATACAGTCTCTGGTCTGTTTATATACATAAGGACTCTAATAATCAAATGACAATCTAGGAAAGGAGTAGGGAGGAACATACATACCACACATTAATACTCTCGATTCAATCGGAAATCAACCAAAACCCCTGGGAAATGTCTGCAAATATCGAGGAGTGGCTCTCTTACGGCAAAGCTATGAATGAAGTTCTTATGGATATTTCCTCAGGAATGTGGTACAAGAACAAAATAGAGCCATGTTTCAGGGACCTACAGTAGTGCAACACTATGTAATGTAGGCACAGCTCATGACTCACTGGATAGCCAGAAAACCCAGGGATACTGTGAAAGCAGTGAATGCTGCTAGACTACTAGGCTACTGCTGAGCACAAAGGGGGTGTGTTCACCCTCACCACCATAAATCATGCCAGTTAGGAGACAATCACAAATAAGGAATAACACTTTGCAAGTACGTTACATCACTAGTACAAAAGTTAAAAACTAGTACAATAGTTACAAAAACAGTTACATCAAATAAAGATGTGTGTGTCACACAACACTACCTTAACCACTCTTACTACATGTAATACCCTGTCATTAGTGATTGTGTTGCTAGGAAGAACATTTACACCTGTCAGGGGATGCCACTTGATCTCAAATACAGGAACACCGTATACATCACAGATTTATGTTACATTGTTACATTGATACACTATTACATTGATGCCAAAGATCCAAGATTAGGCTCTACCATAATTTCACACAACAGCAGAGGTTGGGGGAAACATACTCTATACACAGAAACATAAAATGGAACAATATAAACACAGTGAAAGCTTGATGATTTGATGAAGTATCCCTTTGAAGAAGTGGAGTATGTGTGTCCCACAACAGCTTTGTGTCCTTGAAAGGAAACCCATGGAACAGTTTTTTGGTGAATTGTTCTGTAATTATCCTTCATTGTTGTTTAGGCCTTCTGGGAGAGGAGTGTGTTTGCTCATTTATCTTACAATGATAATGAGGATTCATGAAGATGGCCCACCTAACATATTCATATGTCACAGGCACTCTGCAACCAATGCAGGAAATTTCATTTTCTCTCTCCATGCGTCATATCATATCTGTACAGTGGGGGGCGTTACAGTCACTTTCATCTGTAAGGTTAAAAACATGGATGCTCACCATGCAATGTGCATTCATGTTGAACTCTGTGAGAACTCTGCCTCTGTGTGTTCATGTTCAATTCAATACTCTTTTATTTACTCACATGATTGAAGTGTTATGAGCTTCAGAGGTTTTTTTTTTTTTTTAGAATTATGTTTCATTTGCTCCAGTAAAATGGTAGTTTAATACTGGTGGAAGTAGAGTTTTCAGCAGACAAGTTCAAATGGAGGAGGGATCTGTATTTAAGTGCAGGGATGACAGGGATATGTGGCCTTGTAAAAACAGCCACTACATATCAATGAATCTGTGTATGTTTCTAGATGTGAAATATCCCCATTGGCAATATCTCATTTACTATTTAGAAGATTTGGTCAAATCCCATTTGATCCCTGTTTGAAACAGCATCCCAAATTATTATGTAATAAGAAATATGGCCTCTACAGTAATTCATAGTAGTTCATGCCTCTATGTATCTGGCTACTTCTTGGGCAGTTATTATCACGGGGCATGATTTACCAACTGTGCTGCTGAACTAATGGGCTGTGGTGTGAAATGAAGGCCTGCTCGATATAGTACTCATACACCTTATTTGGGCCCTACGTTTGATAACCACTAAGACATATCACTTATACTGCATCCCAGGGAGAGATATGGCTCTTTGTGGTTTGTGTATTTCAAAAGCATGAAACTGTGCAGATTCTACCTGCCAAATTGCCTATACATTTTTTTTTTCTTTAATTTATATTGATATTTTTATGGGTCAAGAATCTGTACCATATCCCTCTGTTTTATGAAAATTGAATTTAATTCCTATTCAGCCTTTAATTAAAGATAGTCACTGCATAAAGTAGTCTCACCCATCTCACGACCAGGAGCTAGAAATGTACAGTGTGTAGCTTGGAGATATTTGTGTCATCCCTGAGATATTATCCCTCAGCAGAACTCTACCGGGAGTTGTGAAGGTGACCCACTTAACGAGTACATACATTTATGGTCTGCCCCATAAGCAGAGCATATGTTCAAATATGGAATTAAAAAAATAGCACATAATTGGTTGCAGTTTTGGTAAGGGGGGGAGGGATCCATTCAATCAGATGATCACACCCTATTGATCACCAACAATCACCTCCCATCGGCCAAGGTTCCACTTCCTCCAGTTCAGAAGTGTATTACTTCAGCTTCAGGACTGTTAAATGGAAAGAGGTGGTGCCTAAAGAATGTGTTTTGAAGACTTGTTTTTTGCTCTCATAAACCAATGGAGGGGTTTGCGCAGATGAACTTGGCTTCCAAACACAACTGCACATTCCAAATTGGGGTAAAAAGAAACGCACAGCACATTGATTTCTTCATACAAACAGTAACTTCATTTTGTGACCCACCTTAACACCTGACCCACCCTCATACCCAGCAGTGGGTCCTGAACCACTGAATTTTACCAAATCGTGGCAACACCCATCCATGATGGAGGTCTATTGTTTTCACTACACTTCTTATCCGAACCATTACTTAAATACAATTTACACTTCTTTATTGTACACCAAACTTACAAATGAATATTGAAACAAATTATTCTGTTGAAATGCTCATTCAATGAAAAAAGTAATCATTCCGATTTTCTGTCCAGGTCATAGTTTTCATATGGAAATTGCTTGAGATGGGTCAGGCAATCTAGAAAGAAGAACACATACACACAACACAGCAATAACAATGAAATGAGGGGACAAAAAAAAAACATTTACACATATGCTGAAAGTGATCACAAATTAATTTGTGATTAAAAATATTTTTAAAAAATGTTTAAAAACATTTGTGCATATTCACTTTCCCAGTTTCCTGTGATAATTTGACCAATAGTGTAAGGTATCTTACCCAGGAAATTACACAAATTGTAAAGCATCTTAGGCTTGTTGATGTCTATGGCATCCTTTCTACGTGACAGTATTGATGTGTAAGGAAAACTCTAAGCCATGTGATATCATTAAACTGTAAAACAACATACAAAGAAAATGTAAGGCATCGTATGTTGGTCGTCTTAATACAACCAGAGTTTGAAAGTACACTCTTATATTTTCAATGTGTAATTTGTCCTATGCAAGTGATCTCATCATTACATAAGTTACATTCTCATATGTTCAGTGTGTAAGACACCTTATGCAAGTTATATGTGCAAGCTACACTCTTGTATTTTCAATGAGTCAGACACATTATGCAGGTTATTTTATTCCTGTGTCAGCTACGCTCTCATATGTTCAGTGTGTAAGACACACTCTTACCCAGCACCCACTGCTCAGACAGATTCCTGGCCCCCTGGGGTTTCTTGCCTTTGTAAGTACCGATGCAGAGGCCTGCCTGCCGTGCGGTCTTGCACACTGTGCCCCCGCACAGTTGGATTAGCTCCATCAGGCTGTGTGTGGGTGGCTGGGACTGAGGTGACACAAACATGGCTGGCTGTTTGGAGAACAGATCCTGCTGGTGCTCTCCTGCTGACAGGTGCTGCTGAAGGCGGCAGATCTGGAACAGTTGAGAAAAAAACACAGCATAAACAGCAAAGGACATACCAATATGTGTTGACAACAGGACATTGCAATTATTTAGAATTGACAGGTACCTTGTTTCAAAATAGTAATTTCACAGAAAAAACTTAATTACTGTTTTAAAAAAAAATCCCTGATAACCATAGCAACAAGCTGTCCTGACTAGATGTTAAATAACAAAAATTATGTATTTGAAAATGGCAGGAAGAGTATCCAGAACTGCATCGAGGCAGAACTTAAACACTCTCATGGCGTCTGCCTCCCTACAAACTCAATTGATCATTATAATACTAAAGTGTTAACTGGTTCACATTTTGCAATGTAATATGATTATTACATTATGTTAAAGTATATGATCTTAAAGTGTATCCCTTTTACTTAATGTAGAATATAAGTAGTAACAGATTTCCCCTGTAAAATTAGCAGGCATGGTCATAGATAAATGTAGTGATGAAATATATCGTTAACTTGTGTTGTTACAGGTGACACCCAGAAGAGGGTGCAGCTTTTACAGTAAACAGGAGCAATGTTTTCATACATAAGATAAAGCCATTTCAGGAAGAGATACTGAGATCTGTTTACCATGCAATATCTTTGGTAAGCTGGTGTTTTATACTCCCAGAAGACCAACAAAATTCAAACCCTGAAAAATAAACTGAAGCAAGTACACACTGTAAAAGTTCTTGCTGAGTCGAAGTCAACTGCAGTAGATGAAAATGTAAATATTTACTCTATAGTTGAATTTAGCTTCTGATTAAACAAACAAATATTGTGTTCAGGAAATATAAATTCTACTGCCATATTCTCAAAGCAACATGTTCTCTAAAATGTACTTAAGTTTTCTAAGCAACGACATACAACAATTCAGTCAGGTGAACTAGGTTTAATTTAGTGTCTGTCAGAATGTGCCTTAAATGTTGCTTGCTATGGAGTCTGTCTATAGGGAATTACCCAGAGGTGGCCTGAGGACTGCATGTGACTGTCTGCATTTTGCTACTGGTAAGATACCATGCTGTCAATCTGAGAAGAGTAAATTAAGATGACTATTATCTACTGGCTTCTTTTGATTTTAATTCAACGTGTTGGGACAGTTACATTAATGCAAGCTTTGTTCAATGTGCAGTTTTTCAGTTAGTTTGCTAGACAAGCTAAGTTAGCTAGCAAGTTATCCATATTTGCATTGTTTGTGTTATGTATGAGAAGGAAGGGATAGCTGTAGCTAATGAAAAGAGAGATGTAGGAGGAGGAGAGCAGCCAAAATGCTGCTGTGGGACAGCCAGCTAGGGCAGAAGAAACAGGTGAAATTGACAGCAAACACAGAGAGATGGAGAAGCAGGGCAGGTCAGAAAAGTGGATTTCTCAGGAAAAGGGGCCTCATTTCTATTCTTCTGTGCCTTGTAGACAGGACATCAGCAAGCAGCAAGCACAGAGGCACTGGGTTTGATCCAGAGTGGCTGAACATGCCTCAGTTTAGAATGAAGTGGCTCACCACACAAACTACCCAAAGCTTTTGAGCCTGGCAGAGCTTCAAGGGTGTGGCTACTTCAAAAAAGTAAAGTTAAAGGTCACCTAGGCATTATTTAAGATTAAATTCAATGTTTACATGAATAAATAAACATTTTAACAAATTACAAAGTCCTTTTTTTCCTTCACCCAATGTCAAGATTAACCAGAGGAATAATTATAGGTCTCATTATGTCATTGATGACATTCTCCTCAAGCCATTGAGGAGCCGATTCCCCTTGAGATCAAATCATCACAGGCGATTAGCCTGGAAGTCGATGAGCACAGATGTGTCTATGTCCAGGCAACTTGATTTGCATGTCCAGTATGGGAACATTTGTTTTGGTTGATGTCAGAATCCCATAAACCTGGGTCCTGTTAATGAACTGTGGGTGTGTCTCCCTCCACGTGCACATGCACACACACCCCATATGCATCAATTTGATAATTCTGGCTTTTGATACAAAGAGAAATTAAGTTAAACTACCATGTTAGTTTCTAGCTACCCTTCCTAAAATAAAATGGTGTATCCAATAATGGCATGAATGTTCATTATACCTGAAAACTATTGCAAGTTAAACGAATGTAAAAATATCCATGCAGCATGTTGCCTTGATTTTTTAAAATTTGGTTCCACACTTCAGTTTTTACTGTGCAAAGGGATTCATAACTTTGAAAAAATTCCATCTTGTTTACATTAAGTGAGTTGGTGGAATTTTCCAGAGGACAGTGACCAGAAACAAACTAGGGGGCTTTTAAGAGATTAGCATCACCAGTTGAAAGGCTGCTTCTCATGGAAGACAAACGGCAGACAGACTGAATGAAGGGCTAACTGAAAGGCTACAGGGATGTTGGTGTTCACAGGAGACAAAAGGTCTGTATGTATAACAGCAGAATGAATTGACTACACTAGGCCCATGTCCGAGACTTCTGCAGAACACTAAAAAGTGAACACATCTGCTCAGAGAAAGAAGAGCAGTGTGTTTCACTAGTAAGTTGAGAGATAGGCAACAAGAAATAAGAAAAAAAACATCTTCAGAGATATCACAATTCTCCACCAAAAAGACTTAAAAGATGTGAATCTCTAATCCACAGTCAATTACCAGCTCTGACAATACAAACCCAGATCACCACTCAGTTAATAGCTTGGATCTGTTTTCAATTAACAGCCCATTAAAACCTACCTCATGAAGAGTTCAGAGTTAAACATTTTATTAGTTTGTCCTTTCAGAATATTTTGTATATTAATCTTGCATATTTATGCTTTTGAATTTTAAAGAGAATGCCTGGCATGAAAAAATGGTTTTGTGTGTCTTTGAATATATTAATATTATTGTCATCATGTTTCACATTTATATTGTTGATAATACACTGAAAGAGATACGACATGATGTCCTGTTTTATACTTTTTTAAACGAGACTTTAAAATGTCCACTGCTTTGAGCCTGCAGAAGTGACAACAGTAAACTATATATTGACATAGAGAGTCCTCAGTCCGACCATTTTTGGCCATCTTGATGAACATGTTTAGCATTACCAGGATGAATGTGATGCTGACTCTTTTCCTTGCAGCACAGAAATACGATAAAATAATCTACATTTTAACAACTATAGCTCTCCATAAAGTATTATTGTAATGTGCCTCTATCTCAGAGGTATTTCTGTTAAACCGATAGTCATATACATACATATGGATACATATCTGATTAAACTAGGAGAAATGGAAGATTGATATGACAGTTGTCTGTTGACAGAAGAAAAAGCTTTCAAGAAACGTAAAGTTTGATATGCATCAGAGAGGGGAATATGGTTCTCAGTTCAGACTGAAAGATGCTGAGTCCATTTAAATAGTCAAACACTATTTATCTTTACATCTCACAGTCAAGATAATGTCAAGCTGATAGACAGCACCATTATGTAGATAAAAGCATTCACATGCCTCTTCCAGCCTGTCCCATAGCAATAAACAATTATCAGAATTTCAAAGCTCCAAGCAATACTGCCTACAAATAGAGAGTAGATCAGCATGCGGTGATCAAAAGCAAAGCACATGAAGTCTTCAATGGGACCATGCCAGTGAGGTATTTTTGTAATTTTTCAGTTTCATACTGTGTCAAACAGCACGGCAAACACCTGCTCAGAAAAATGTTATTATGACTTGAGGAAGGGGGAATGAAAAAAGTTGGGTTAATTCCGTTGAAAATAGGTGATGGGGTCATTTCCTTCCTCCCCCGTTCTTCCTCCAGCGTTAAATGACCTGTGCAAACAATGCATCCGTCGCATCTGACGGGTAGTGAGTCAGTCAAAGCACCTTCTAACGTTTTGCATTTTCAATGACACGGCTCTTCCTCTGTGACCATGAACACCAAACACGCTGTCAGCCCCCCAGGACTGATGACATCACTGCATTTCCTTCAGCAGTGATTCACAGCTGAGTATCCCTGTGAGTGCGTGTCCATTTACATGCATGTGTGTGTATGCGCCAGGGAGTCCAGGATGTGTATTAGACAACATGTTTTATTGATTTTCTAGATGCTAACCTAAACCATAACATGATTAATTTGCAGACAACAAGGAGACACATTTTTGATTGTCTATTACTAATAAATAGAACATTTTTGTGATTAATGTTTGAGCAGTTAACAAATGCTAAACAACACTGGAATGTATGTGTGTAAGATGTGTAACATGAACTTGAACTAGCCAATTGTTTATGTAATATGAAAATAACATTCTGTAAATATGGAAATACAAATTAAATGTATATGTTTAGGATGATATGATAATTATGATGCACATATCGTCACTGTGTGCATGACCTGACAGGCATGCTACATGCATTATAGAGCCATATCATATCATTATAGAGCTGGTCTCTTTCCTGAATGCATGTCAGGAGTTCAAGAAACTAAAAACAATCTTTACTCCTCTGTTCTTTTTGAGAGTCCTTTTGAGTCAAAAGCCATAGGGGAACATAGGGTACCATGTCCCCTTCAAGATATACTTGTCCTTTTCAAACAATTCTGACCAATCAAGTCTTTAATCAAGTTATTGTATAATTCCTTTTAACATGTAAAAATATGATTTAAAAGTAAATATTCATCTGATATTGGTATGAATATGAATTTCTTAGTCCAGTGTAAAACTGGTAAATGAAGGATACAATGCAGGAACAGAGTTCTTTCACTATATGAAACTAGCTTGTCTCATATTTTTCTTCAAATACTTGGAAAAACAAAGGGTATATTGTATGTGTTTCTGGTAAAGACATGAAAATCAGAACATCTAAATAAATATGTGACAGGGAAAATGTACTGATAAACATCAGAATATAAAACTTAATTTATGTGGCCTAAATTGGCAAACTGCATAATGCTGCAGAATGTACCATGTAGTCTTGTTAATGCATTGATAGAGGTGTTATTCTTTCATGCATATACTAGCAACAACAACGGAATATAACTGATAAACTAGAAAGTTTGAAGATTTACACTAGATTGTTTTTGTCATCAGACTGGTTTCAGAAAGGATAACAAAATGTACTGACACTGCTACCCTTTACAGGTGAAGTCCACTGCACTGATAATATGTTTCAACCAAATATTGTAGGGGAAGTTGATAAAATAAAATTGTGGCATGTGTTTTGAAAATGTAATAATTGCAAATAAGAGAATGTACCAATGCGTCAGGTTTTGTACAAAGAATGTTTGCCATTGAATATTTTTGTGAAATATACATTTTAAAAAAAAAAACCTTTCATAGTGTACACTATCATATGAACTTCAGCATTGTAGGAAGCGATAAACGAGCAGAGAGAGCAGTGGGGAGAGGCTCATGGCTGTGAAAAACCCCTGGGTTCAAGACAAAACATCCTCTTTGCAGATTTATTTCCTGCACAACATACCTGTTTTTTCCCCTTTTGTGAGGTAAAATAGGGCTTATTTCACACTCTGGAATAAGAGAGAAAAACAGTTTCCCAAGCTTGATTACTCATCAGAATTGCCAGGACTTGCCTGTCAGAGAATGCACAAACATGCTTAATTCCCCTCTACATAATTCTTACTTGAATTTTGCACAAAAAGTAAAATATGTTATGACAACAGAATTGGTTTTAGTTGATTGCATGCTACAATAACATGATCTGTAATACCTTCTCAATTTTGTGTAATTGCAGAGGGCAAGTGTGACACCTAATGAATCCATATGGAGTCTCAAATCTTTCTCCTCTGTTAGTGAAGGAGATTGGATTTTTGCCTGAATTGCATTATATTCTCTGTACAGTGACCTGACTCCTTTAATATAGTGCTTTTAATGTACTTACTCAAGATGTATTGCAGTAATTATCTGCTTTAACCACACATGTACCAATTGTAAACATCAAATCTGTGTGAGATTGAACTTTAGTTTATTGCTGTAAAAAGATTTAACCAAATACATTCTGCCCTATTTACATCAATCTTTGGTGTGTTGTTTTCTTGTTTTCTTTGTAATACATGCCAGCACTGAGACAAGACTTAGGTAGCCAGAGTCACATAACTGTCCATTTTAATTAAAACTTTTCTACAATTTCTCTGCTTGCTTTTTTAAATAATATATTACTCTCATCAACTATGATGACCTATACCTACTACTCTGCCTCTTTTATTTAATTTACATCATGTAGCCCAAAAGAAAATGGAAAAAAACAGGTATATTTCCAGGGATATAAGTATATCATTATGACACTACATTATCCCTGCTTTAGGAGATACTTTTCTCTCAAAATGCTATTGCAAGTTGCTTTCAGACAACTTATTTCAGGTAAAAGGAAAAAATTCATTATTTCTAAAATAACTTCCCACGCCGAACCGCACCGCCATGTATAGTTACCATATGTTGGTACTGTGAAGATAATTTCAAAATCATACAGCGCATGTACGCGTGATGGTTAAACGACCAAGAAACACTCCACGTTATATTCGATCAATGTAGAACATGCTGAATTTGTACGTATTCACAAGCGCTGCTGTTTAAGGTTGCGAAGAGTAAGTGTCAATTTCAATTAATGAAAAAATAAAACCAAAAAAAGTCATAATTTGTTAGAGAAATATTCATGCAAAATGTATACTCGTGCCAGACCATTGAAGCAGCAATTATCATGCGGCGAGGAAACAAATTCCCGGTGAGGAAACGTATTTGACACATTGGGCTGTCGGTGGCGTGAAGGGTTTTCAAAGTGAGAGCAGAATCCTTAAGACCTGCACATAAATGATTGAGCCGCGAAAATGAGGAGACAATAAGAAAACTTCTCCCCCTTTTGTGCAGGTGCTAAATAACTTGGTTCTGTGTCGTTAAAATGTGAAAGTTGTGGAGTTGAAGTTAAACCTCTCCCGAGTATCTGTTCCTTTATTTTTTCCTTCCTCCCTGCGCGCTGGCGCGAGTCCCGATCCTGCCGGACTCGCTGGGGTGCCAGGATGTTGGGGACACAGCCGTGACCTGATACACATCCTCTCAAATCAAAGGTGGGAAGCAAGAAGAACAACCCGGTCTGGCTCCAAGGTTTCTACAGTAACCGCACAGGTATTTTAAAAACGTGCATAAGAGCAGAGAAAAGAGAACGGTCTGCATTTCCTGCACGTAATACCAAAATCCAAGCCCCACTGTAGCAGGCGCGCTTTGATCCCAAACAAATGTTTTGATGCTCATTGTCCCCCTGTTGCAAATGATTCAATGATGAGGTTCCTGCAATCCAAAAAAACGAATCCACAGGAAACTGGCAAAATAAACAGGGCATACTTAGAATACAATTAGGTCTATGTGAATGTAGGAGTACATTTTAAGATGCTCTATTAATAGCCATATATGTATCTTATGAAGAGTGCAAAGCAACACCACTACAAACCTAGTACTTCTGAAGAATTACAGATATTTCTTATGGTACCCTGCATCTAAGGATAATACTTCATTCAGCATCAACATGCACACAAAGAACCACATGCCTGTGCTTCTGATATTGAGGAGAGAACAATTGTTTCCACAATTTGGGACTGGACTGGTGTATGGAGCAGGTATTTTTCCTTTGGTGGATTTTGCTTGATCAGTGCAGCTGTATCATGGTTGGATTTAGGACTTCAGTGTCTGGATAAAGAAAAACACTCACACACATACGCACACACTAATACAAGCACTGCCAATGAAGATTAATATTGAGCAGAATCTGTTCAACCTTTAATTGGTGTACATGCTTTTAATGAAGTGTACTGAGCTCACCGGCTCCACAGGCAAGACTATGCTGCTCTTGCAGTTGAGCCATGCACACAATGGCCCGCCCTCAACAGTGACAAGATGTGGGAGGTGGAGCCTGGTGACCACATGATTCCATCTTCAGCGAATCGCAGTGGAGGCTGTAGTGGCAACAGAAACTGTAGGGTCTCAATAAAAAAGGAGGGCCATCAGTGACTGGAAAACCACCAGCGTGGTGAAACAATCACTTCTTCTCCATGCTCTTCACTGTTCTTCTGATGTTAAGAAACTGAGTTGCAAAACTGAAGAGTTTTTTTCCCACCTTGTATTTTAAAGAGAAAAATAGAGGCTTACTGGCTGCTACTTAACAAAAACTTCATTTAAATTTTCAAGGAACAAAAAGCTAAATTTTTGTGCCAATATTTATTCAAAATCTTTTTAACAAATTCTTTAAAAAAAAAAAGCTATGTTGCATGCTTGTTTGCTGGTATTGGGCTGCTGCACCATGTTTGCAGCAGGGCTCAGGGAGGGCAGGGATGTGACAGGGAAGAGGGAGTACCGTATCCAGAATGGCCCGTGCACCTACACCTTCCTACTGCCAGAGCAGGAGTGCTACGACCCCAGTGGCCCCTCATCCAGCTCCTTCCAGAGGGACGACCCTGCTGAGCACAACGAGTCAGTCCAGAGGCTGGAGCAGCTGGAGGTCATTACGGAGAACAACACCCAGTGGCTCCACAAGGTAAAGGGTCTCAACCTGATTTTTTATTTCATTGTGTGCCTTTGTACTCCAATGTACGTTTTCATTATAGGTGTTTGTATTTTCTGTGTGTGCTCTATGCTAACTATGACTGTGAATGTTTATGCCATTTGCCACCTGTGATGTTCCTTCAAGGAAAAATGAAGTTTGAATTTTGGGGTTCACATGCTCTTTAGAGACCCCACTGTTCTTCATTGTGACTGCTTGGCTGCTCAGGCATGACAGTATTATAGCCACTTGTTCCAGGTAGGAGAGGAGGAGGGAGTCAGGGGGAGGAGTGTTTGATGCAGTGAAGCAGCTCATATAGTTATGCAGAATCTGTGTTCACAATCTAAACTTCATCATTCTAGGACAAGTCAGCGGACAAGCAGCATTTTTTTAAAAGATCATCATAACACATAACCATGTTTTTTGTGACAATTTTAATAACTTAGTTTTGTACTTAGTATTACATCTAAAAATAATTCCCAAATCTTATGCTCCATAATTGTTTTGTAATTATTTTAGAGAAATGTGAAATTGATACAGTTGAAATCAAATCAACTGAAAATCAATGCTTTGCCACTGCCACAACCTATGTGTACCAACTGTTAACATCGCTTTTTTTCATTCTGATAAACAATACCAGTGAGGCTTGCATTTTACTCATGATAAATAATGTCAAAACTGAAAATAATGTCCAAAGGATTTTTCTGAGGTTGTTTATCCTAAAAAAAGTCTGTGGGCATTTTAATGTATATTTATGGAATAATGAATGTAATAATATAAAAGCCTATATGTAAATATGATATACAGTATCTTTCTCCAAAGCACCTTGCAATCCACCTCAGTTCTACTCATGACCCACCAGTGGGTTTACACCCACAATTAGGGAGCTGCTGCTCTAGTCTACAGATACATTTGCAGCTTAGTAGTATTGCGGCCACTACAAGCAGTTCACACTGTAGATCTGACATGCATGTTTTGCACCAGGATGGAGATTCAGGCTTGAAGGTGGCCCTCCAGTCATGTAATATAAGTTGGACAGTCTTGAGGCAGTCCTGCCCTGTGCTCTGAGCCTTGGATGCCACATATTATCCCAGCTTTTCCCATAAATTTTCAGTTGCTAAAATCTGTATGCACAGCACTGCTGATTCAATTTATTCTGGGGAGAAATACATTCTCTTTTAATCAGGGTAGAGATATGGGCTTCTTTGAAGTGGAGTCAGATAGGTCCTTTGAGTGTGCATGATGCTTCAGACTGGCAGCATCAAGCACTCACGTCATCAACAACTACTACAGGTGTAATACAGTGCTGGCAACCTACCGTTTCTGCCTTTAGCTAAAGTGGACCTCCCTATCGATACTTCTGTGGTGTAGAGTAATTAATATCATATTACTTAATGTCTGATCCTCATTGGATGTCATCCACCAGTAACAACACTTTGTTGTATGCGAAATAAAAAAAAAAAGATTTTACCCAAAATTAGAAACATTTTGCAGGTGCACCATGTGACTCCAATTCATTAGGTATAGCTAAATTTTGCTGCCTTTGTATGGCTATTACAGGGTTATTGTCTACTCTAAAGCCAGATAACTATCTATCCCATAGAAAACAGGAATTATCATGGTCTTTGTTATTTGAATGTTATTGTTGTCTTGTGAGAGTTTAAACACGACTTTATGTTAATACATGGAAATCAATTTATTTTTCAGGTGCAATGTTTAGGCATTTTTCACTGATCATACTGTTTATCAGTATATCACTGGTATATGTGAATTAAATGTTATTCCTGTTGAATGTGAGTTTAACCACTTGACATCGCATGTTAAGTCATGGGTGTCACTTTATTTTAAAGTTGAAACAATAAAAATATCTTCTTTTTTTTTTTTTTTTTTTTTTACAATGTGGCCTCCAAACAACCTTCATTTAGTCTTAATGCTTGATTCACAAATAATGTTTATTTCACCTGGTTGCTGACTTTGCCAAAATACTACTGACTGAGGGGCATGAATGAGGGGCATGTGCTGATTGAATGCAGGTCTGTGTTAATGAGTTGCTTCAGAAAGCACTGGTGAGTACTGGACCCCTGTTGGTTTAATATGGGCCCCTGCACTGATGTCACATTGGATTCCTCACAGTTCAACAGCTGATGATGAACAGCTTTGCAACTTGTCATTTCATGTAGGTAATCTGGAAGTATGAAAATTAAAATGGCAAGAGCAATTGGGAAGAAGTATTACAATGACATTCTCATGTATATGCTGTGATTGGCTATAACATTTCACTCTAGAAAATGCAGTTAAAAGGCCGAGAAGTTTAGCACTAGTGTGCAAGCTTGCTGTGGCCCAGCCATCAAGATATATGTACATAAAAGTTACTTTGGTGGAGACAAAAGTATGCAAATACATATGAAGATATTATAGGTAGGGGGGTTATTTGTTGTATTTCATCCCTCACAAATACAGAGTGTTGGGAAATTGCCGTTACAGGTTTTAGCATTTACTTGTACATTTACATTTTATTAAGTTGTTGCACAAAATGTCTCAAGAGTCCTACCTAGGAGACCACTGGGGAACAGCTGGTAAGATGAATAAGACTATTGACTACTGACTGTTGGCTGTCAAACAAATACAAAACATACTTAATGCACTACTTAACAGCAGCACATCCTTGTAAAACCTGAATAAATTTAAACAAATAAAAAAATTCATACAAAACGCAAACCTAAGAAAAACCCAGGTTCCCTGGTGTGTGTAAAAAAGGGGTCACATGATGTGTGTTTTCCACTGTTTTAGAATAACTGAAAGCTTGTTGTTGTTGTTGCATTTTTGTCCTGTTGCTCCCTTGCTTCCTGTTTTTCCTTAGGAAGTTTTCTTCTGCTTAGGGTCGGCATGTTTTCTGGACGTAGCCTGTGGATGTGCATAATGTGTGCATCTGTGGTGTGATCTGTCACAAACGATGGCAATATGTCCATTAAATCCTAGAAATTATATTTCACTGGCAGAACGGTACAATTTTACTTTACAGAAGATTGACTGATGTGGCACCCACACAAAATCTATTTTCACATTATTTAATAATGACAAATACATTTGTGTTATGGCCCCTAAATTCGAACTGTGTGTGTGTGCTGTACCTGTATCAGTGTAAAATTTTGTGACAGGACAATGGAGGGCCAGTGAACAACATAAGATCCAATGAGTTCCACACTGTATTCTGTTATATGTGTTTTGTGTTTCATCCCCCTTTGTCAGAATGATTTTGGTGTACTAGGATGTGATCATTGCTCTTCTCTTTCCAGACATATGTGGTTCCTGTAAGGATACAATAATTGCAGAAAGGTCTTATAACAGTGGCTATGAGCACATGGTATGTGACATGAAAACCTGGATTTGAGGTGATCTTGTTATAACCAAGCAATGACTGAGTTCACAGTCATGAGGCAAGCCTGTAACTATTTGTAATTATATGTATTTGTAAATAACTATGCCTGCAAACCCTACAATGTTGAAAGAAGCTCATAAGCTCTTTGGAAAAAGCTCAACATTAAAAATTGAGTACATAAAAAATATTCTATTCCAATGACAAACTTATTCTACTTTGTGTAGTTGTACCGTTAAGGTTTTAAATTCTAGCCAGTGTAAAACACATCCGTTACAGCATAGGAAGTTTTGCGTGAGAGCGAAAATGACGTGTCTGTTCTTTTGTCACGCTTTTGATTGAATGGGGGGACAGTCAGTGTATTTCTCATGACATCCTCTGGAATTTGGGACTGGAGTAAACAACTGATTAATTCATTAGCCATCAATGGAATGCTCCGCTTATGTTTTCCAGTGACATGCATTTCCACCCACGTGCCTTTGCTTCCAAGAAAACAAACAAAATTATGATCCAAAAAGGAAGACAAACAAAATTAGACCTGATTGCAACAGCTGCTGGTTTCACAACCTACCACTGTCACCATGGGAAAATACATTCTGAGGGCTGTATGTTTAACTTCCAAAAGTGTTTCTTGCTTTACAGGGCACAATCACGCATAGCTGTTGGGACGGTAATTAATACTGTTGCCTCCGCTTAATTTAGGTAGCCTGGCAGCCAGGAAAACATCCGTTTAATGTCAGGTTCCTGTTGAATCAGTGTGCGCTAATATACATGTGGATACAGTGCTGGCACACACTTCCCATAATTATACAGTACAAATATGTACGTACATACTCATATGTGGACTCACTCATGTAAACAAAAAAGACCACCATTTGATGTATAGCATTTCCTTGTAATTTTTTTGAAGAGCTAAAGATAAGTACAGAAATATATGACAATTCCCAGAACTTTTATGGAACACAATACAACTTCATTTCCTGTCATGTTCCCATAGACCTACATTCAGATCATTTTGTGTTTCCAAGAATCCATGAGAGAAGGAAAAAACAAGTGGAAAGTACAGAACCTATCATAAACTTGAGCTAACATCATAGTAAAGAAAACAGGCAAATGTGTTGCTTTCTGCATGTATTCTAAATCTCAACATTCCTTTTCAACACATCACTTTCTGATTAAATTGCACATGCAATCTGTGTTGTGCAAGTGCAAATGCAAGTGACTGCTGTTTTATCCATTAAACTAACTTCCAAAGACAATTAACTTCCAAACAGAACAATTTTTCATCAAGATAAAAGATTCTGATAGAATATTTAATTGATTATCCCCCTAAACCCATCACTATTGAATACCAAGTAAGTGGGTACGGGGTAGCCAATGTATTTATGTCCAGGTTGTTTTGCTGCGGCACTGAAAAGTGCGCACTTTCATGTAATACCATGCAGTTACTTTTTGCTTCTATTTGTTCTGTTGGTCAGAGTACTTTGTGGAACCAAAGTCAGGAAACTGAATCTAATTATGTGATATACACCAGCACATCATTGTTATTAAACTAAACAGACCAGCAAACTAGAGGACAGCTAATACACCCAATTCAGCTGTTCTATCAAATAAAATTATAGTGGATTCTGGGTGGAGTATGCTTGTCCCTCTTCTCATGGTAGGAGCCCATAAATAGCCAATATTCACACACAACTTGGCTGTCATGTGACAGTTCTTTTTACCTGAATTTGTCCAATTTGAATGGACCTGGAGTCTAGAGTCACATTTGGAAAATTTATTTCACCCTGTCTTTTGGTATTTCAGCTTCTTGATTTCATACTTTTAACTGAATCAGCTGATATCCCCAAATTGCCATAGAATTGTTATACATTTAGAATATAGAAGGGATTAATGATACAGCCAGACATGAAACACTATGATGTGCCCAATTCCACTCCGCCAACCCCTCTAAATGACTGAATGCCCTTTGGCCTGTTTCTGCCATAGCTGGAGAGCTACATTCAAGAGAACATGAAGCATGAGATGGCCCAGATCCAGCTGACCACAGCAAGCAACCACACGGCAGCCATGATGGAGATTGAGACCAGCCTGTTGAGTCAGACTGCCGAACAGACACGCAAGCTGACAAACGTAGAGGCTCAAGTAAGGCTGACCACTACCCTTCATGCCCTGTCCTACTCGGGACTGAAAATTAAGATAAGAACTTGAAAAATCTGTAAACAGCTTGCAACTTCCTTCATAGCACTGCAGTTGCAGCATAGGATTAACAACAAATAGATGTCTATGATTCTGTCTTTGTGCACAAAGTCATTTTATAAGTTATATTATTTCCTCTTAGAGTTTGCACCATTTAAAAGTTAAGGCTAGCAATCCTCCAAGGGGATTAAACTTTCTCTTGCTTCTTTAGGTTATGAATCAAACAACACGGCTCGAGCTTCAGCTTCTTCAGAATTCTGTTTCAACTAATAAATTGGAAAAGCAGATTCTTCTCCAAACAAATGATATAGACAAACTGAGTGAAAAGAACAAGTAAGTAAATTCAGGGCGTTTACCCCATCTATTTTGTAGGCATCTTAGGGCTCAGGTTCAGAGTTATATGCAACTGGCAACCGCAATGAGTGGTTGACTAATTATGATGCATGTGGGTGTGATCTGTTCAAATCCAATGGAATATTTTCACATTGTATTGGTGGACTAAGTGGTAAAAAAATGTTTAAATACGTATCTATGTATTAAATACGCAAGTATCAGATATATTTCGAAATGAAAAGTATTCATGTCCATCTCTACCATAGCTTTATAGCTAATGTTTGGATGTAGCTAAATGTTTGAATATTTCACTCCATATTGAATTTTATTTATAATTATTCCTCACAAATGTCTTATTTTCCATTCATATCCAAATGTTCATATACAATCCATTCAGGATGCATTTATTTTCATGTCTAAAGTCATACATGTATTTATTGCATTCATGAACATATCCAAATGTATTTATATCTGTATCCAATGAATTGTAGGTTCCTAGAGAAGCGGCTGGAGGAGATGGAAGAGCAGCGGCAGATGGACCTGAAAGCTCTGAAAGAGGAGAGAGCACAGATGCAGCAGCTGGTTCTCCGGCAGACCACTGTCATCAAGCAGCTGGAGCAGCAGCTCGACTGTGCCTCCTCCAACAACTCGGCCCTGCAGCGCCAGCAGCAGGAGCTGCTCCAGACGGTCAACAACCTCATCTCCAGCATTGCTGTCCCCACTGGTAAGTCTCCACCTGCCCTTAGCCTGACCTCACACACCCAACCACCCCAATAAGGACTTTCTGTGACACCTCAGTGCTTTGGTTTTCCATGGAACTGCTCGAGCTTTTAGACCTCCAATCTTTTCTGGGCCATCGTAACTAAGTAACATGCTGAAGTCTGGACCATTCATACAAGCTTTACCCTATGCATCGAAATGAAAGTTATAATGAATTAACCACAATGTTAAATAAAATATTTGATACTGCTCTGTGTTAGTTAACTATGTATTGTGCTTTGACAGTGAAAATGTCACCCATGACACAAGAGCCTATGACAGGGTACACAGACTGCGCTGCGGTGTTTAAGTCAGGAAAATCACAGAGTGGAATCTACTCATTGAACCTTCCAAACAGCACAGATCAGATAAAGGTAGGATTCAAAGCATTTCTGCAAACAGGTCAACATGCTGCAAATGAAAAGTGATAAATGGTTGTTAGATGGCACACACCCACTTTGCTCCAATGCATGTAAAACTTTAATGCTCAAATGTGCTCCATTTCTTCTTTTCTTTGTTTAAAAGTGCCATTTATCCTACTCCTGCCAAATTAATTGCCATACCACAGTATTTACCATATTGATTCTACAGTCATATTGATAGTTGATTCTGATTAAAACACAATTTGTTCAATAACTGTGCCCTTGCTGAGCAATGTGAACTCATTATTAGACCTCTTTCACTGTTTGAATATGGACATATTTTAACATGCTACATTTCCAGCTGTTATACACAGTAATAGCATTTCATTTTCAAAATGTTGACTTAATGGAGCCCACCCTACTTTTAAAAAGAATCAAAATTGCCACCAGAGAGTGAAATGCAGCATGTATTGTGTCTTTGGTTAGACTGAACTGTTTGTTTAATGGTCTAAGTTCCTCTCTTTGTTTTCAGGCTTACTGTGACATGGACACACTGGGAGGCGGGTGGACAGTAATACAAAAACGTTTCAATGGTCAGGTTGATTTTCATCGGACATGGAATGAGTACAAAATGGTAATGCATGTTCCTATATGCATACTTGTCTTCACTTAAACTTAAAGATCTTAAACTGAAACTACACTCCTCCAATGGCATCCTTACGCTCCACCATAGTGCATCTTGCTTACAGGCAGAATATCATTTAAGAGTAAATTAAGAGTAACTGTGTTTTCATGACTTCAAAATAAACTCAGAGTACAAGCAATCTTCTTTAATATAGCCATGTGATCCTGACTTTAACATTTATAATTAAAATATTTTGCGATGGTTAAATGGAACTATGCTTCTTTTACCAGGGCTTTGGTGATCTTGCAGCTGAACACTGGCTTGGTAATGAGTTTGTCTCTCAACTGACAAACCAGAAGCCTTATGTCTTGAGAATCCAGCTGAAAGACTGGGAGGGAAATGAGGGCTTCTCACAGTATGACCAGTTCATTCTTGGCAGCGAGAAAGAAAGTTATAGGTGAGCTATGCATAAAGTACTTATGTACGATGCATTTTTTTAACAAACAAAATTGGCACACATATCTTACAAGTTTCATTTGTAAATTCAATATATAAAGCATGGGTAGTTTTGTTTATTCTAGCAAATGACATGCTTTCAATGTTGTAATATTGCACATTCTGGCATCTTACCCTGACAGCACCATTGCCTACTATTCCCTTCACATCACGTAGATATCATATCATGTCAGACCTAACACAGAGCAGCAGCTGCCTCCTGTCTGCCTGTGTTGCAGAATTTCTTAGCTGCTAGAACAGCATCTGCCTCCCTAGACACACAGGATGTGCAAGTCTGCAAACTCAAGAATTAATAAGGATGTTGCAGCAATTGAGCAGTCCTACACATACAATACAACAGGCTTCCAAAGATTCAGATATTAATATTGAATTAAAAAATGTATGCATAAAGAGGGGTAAATGGGAGCACAGGCTAAGCTCAGGGCACCTGCAGGCTGGACCCTGCAGTCTCAGGTTTGACTATGTCAGTATCTGACTATGACCGACTATTTTTTTCCCTATATTCCTCCACCATGAGCTAAATTGTTTAGGGTCATTCAGCAGCCCTCTCCCACCCACTTCAGGAGGAGGCAGCCATAGCTCCTCTGATTCAAATAACGACAAGCTTGCTTTTGACACATCATAAATATACAGGCAATTACATGTTAGACAAAGTCAGCATATACTCAGCTTGTCCTTCCAAAGGTGCTGGTAGACAGCAATGAGACCTCTGATCTCAAACCCTACGTCAAGTACTGGTTTCAGCTATCCAGCTGACTCTTGCATGAGTTCATTCAAGCCATGCATTACGTTCCCAGCAACTATTGTGGCATGCCTTTCATCTAGTTGCACTTCAACAGCATTGTGTGACCAGTGAAATGTATTCTACGAAATGGACAGATTGATCAACTAGGCCACTGACAAGTGCATACACTTACAGCTGCAGTAAAACTTAAGCACTTTGAGCCAAAATATGTCATAAAAATTTAACATGTGTACCACAAGTTGGACAGTTAGCGTTTCAGGGAGGGTCCTGCAATGGTATGCTTTCATAAGGAAATATTATATATTACAAAATATATTCAATAATATATTTGGCACTATTAATAATACTTTGAAATTATGTAATTTTCCTGGCAAATCTTTATGAGCTCTGCCTTTTCTTTACATTTAGTTTTTCCTGCATAAGTAATTCAGGATTTCTTCCTTAAACCATGTCTGTTCTTTTTAATGAAACAGGATACAGCTTAAAGGCTACAGTGGAACAGCAGGCAAAATCAGCAGCCTTGGTCAGCCTGGAAGTGGTTTCAGTACAAAAGATGTAGACAATGACAAATGTGTTTGCAAATGTTCACAACTCACAACAGGAGGTAAGTGCAATTTCAGTAACTCATCAGTCTCCTAGTACTACCTTTTAACACATTTATTTGGAAGACCATTGCTGCCCACAATGGTTCACACGCTTGTTTAGTACACTCAGTCAACAATCAAGCTTCCGTGTTCCAGAACATGGAATTTCCCCCTGAAACACATAAAGCTGAAAAGGACCTTGCATTTTTTTCAGCTGGGTCAGGGTTTTTGAGAAAAGGAAGTCATACGCACATCCAATAATTAATACAGGTGCAGCATAGAAAAACAAAATAACAAGGGAAAAAAGGGATGCATCCATGCACATTTAAATACTCCCAAGTGATTTATTTTGAAAATATTTTTTTTAAAACCTACATCACCTCTATCAACTTGCTGCAGCAATGCACTATGCCAGTAAAAACAGACAGGTCAGCATAGCATATGCTGTTGATATGCTGTTTTCCAAACCATTTTGATGGTGGTCAAAATAAAAGGATTTAACAAAGTGAAAAATTGTAGATTTATATGAAGATAGTATATTAACTGTAGCAATGGGTGGTATGGTGTATGGAATTTCTTCAAAATGAAAGTGCAAAACCATCTGCAGCCTACAGAACATGAGAGTAAGATGTGGAAGAAGGATTTTATACAGTTACATCCTGACTAAATCCAATCATTTCTCTAATCTCAGCTGTTACATAACATAATCAATCCAAGTGTTACTGCTGTCTTCCAGCTGTCAATACTTTTAAATGATCTTTCTGATCAGTTATGTAACAGATAGCCATGATATTTACATAAAAGTTAATGTACTGACATAGGAAAAATGTGTAACTAACATCTGTAACACCTGATGAGCTTGCAATTCAGACTGTTCCGGCAGTGTAATCAGCATACTGAGATTTTTTACCAGTACATCACAATACTGAAATGGGGAGAGAATCACTCACAGTGTGTATGACAAGCAGCTCTTGAATATTTGTTTAAGCTGGCTATTAGCTTCTTGTAAGAACAAGAATTACATTTCTATTTAACATGCCCCAGAGCCACATACAATTGCTAGCTGACCCATTTGTTCATGTTTTTTTTTTTCTGTTCTCCCTTTGCAGGGTGGTGGTTTGATGCCTGTGGGCCTTCCAACTTGAATGGAATGTATTACCAACTAGGCCTGAACACAAACCGCTTTAATGGAATCAAGTGGTACTATTGGAAGGGCTCGGGCTACTCATTAAAAGCCACTGAGATGATGATAAGACCAGTTGACTTTTGAGGTCACGAAGGCACCCAAGTTTTCCTTCTCCTAACTTTTTTTAATATTGAAATGCTGTTGTTTGAACATTGATAGCTTTACTCCTACATCTCTCCTAAAACCGTCACTGCTTCAAGGTGGCAGATTGATAGCTTTACTCCTCAGTTTCTTCTAAAGTGGTCACTGCTTCTAGGAGGCATGGTGAAGATGAGAAACTTTCTTGTGACATTCACATGAACTCAGAAAGACATAAGCTTCGAGGACTACATGAGCCAGCCGAGACTGCAGAATTTACACTTGTAATGTTCTACTATTTATTAAAAATTAGACCTTTATCAGAAAATATACTGATAAGCAATCCATAGGATATTGTGTGGCTACAATAACTGTCAAGAGAAGCCAAAGTAGCATTTTTTAATGTGGTAAAGAGGTTTATAGGGCATGTAAAGCTTTATAAAGTTTCTCTGGAGACCATTCATGTTTTGTTGTGTAGCATATGTATGGCCTTAAAGGTTAAGATAAATATTGTTGTATATATTTAGAATTTACTGTTGCAGCTATTTATTTACACAGCCTACTTACGCTGTGTAATGTATATTTTCACACAATGTATATGTCTCCATTGTGAACTGCTCTTTTGCAAATGAAGACACCAACAACCACGTATGCAGGTCTGTATTAAGGTTTAAATGCATAGCAGAAATAATTTTAGGGATTTACAGGCCAATACATGCAATATGCCCCTCAAAATTAAGTTAAAAAGTACCATTTATTTTGGTTTTTGCACTAAAATAGACTTGTATGGGTGGAGTAGATGTCTTTTGTCCATGGAATCTCATTTATCCATGAGGTTCTCATTACAAATGTGATGAGGTGATGTGTTGTGTTGGTTCTTCATTTGTCTGTGATATAGAATGAATTTATGTCTATCACTGTGTCACATTCCAGTGCCTCTAACTAATTCAAATTCTGGCTATTTATTTAATGTATGTTTGAGCTGTCAGTGAATAAATATTTTCCCATGTCATTGTGATCGTCACTCACACTTTTATATTTTGCTATTCTAATCACATCAGCGTGGCAAAGGAGTTCCTCACAGGGCCAGCTGTTAAGCATGGAGCTTATTCTGTTCTTATCTGTCAACAATAATTTTATAATACAACAAACAAACATATACACACACAACAATTTCTAGGCACAGCACCAACTATTATTTATTGTGTTCATCCTTGCATATTGTTCCTTGTCTATATCAGCATTATTACAACAGGACTAGAAACTTATTTTATCCCTGTTTTAATAACCCATTTATAACCTTGTGTATATTACAAAACATACTTAACATCATATTTTACATAGCAATAACCAAAAATACTCTATTTACAGAATATACATAAATATTTCAGCAGATAATTAAACAGAACTCAGAACAGACCAAGAGAAAAACAAATCCAATCCCAATTTTACCACACCTGGCATTATTAAAATGAAAGAAACAGACCCTCTGCTGAATATCTCAGTGGTTACTGTTTGAAAATGTAACCTTGAGCCACAATGGGTACCCTAAAGTATATTGGTTTGAGTGACACAGCTACTACTGCTGCACCACTACAATAAATGGTACATTTCATCTGGTAGCATAATGAAATTGTTGGGAATAGGTAAAATGAATAAAATTGAGCTTAACATCAAACCTGATTTGTTGTGCCAAACTGTAATGGCATAACAGTTGAAACAAATTGTACAGACTCCTCGACAGTGTCAAAATTCCAACTTTCAGGAACACCGCCAAAACAAGTGTGTCATCCAGACAAGTTTTTCTGAGTGACCTAATACTACATGCAGAATAAACAGGAAACACACTTGCACAGTCATCAGCCTTTTTTGCTTCTTGTCAGGAAGTTACACAAAGGGCTACCTTAAACTGGAGCCTTAGCCAGCTCCAGGCTTATAGGAGAATTTCAGAGACCTTGCCATTGTGTTAGGAAAAGGAGGCCCCTGAAAGGCCGACATATCCTTTTACAATGTGTGGTCATTTGTTTAAAAAGTGTATTTGCCTATTTAGTTGTAATGAGGTTCCACTTGAAGGTGGCCCCTCTGAGGGAGAAACGGAAATCATTTGATGGCCCACAAAAGCTTGTGTGTGTATGTGTGTGGGTCTGCGTGTGTGCATATGTGAGTGTTTTGTGTGTGATGGCCTGGAAGCTGATCATTTGCAGAGGAAAGGGGAAGGGAGCGTGTTTTTGAAACCCTGACTGCCACACTGACCACACTGAACAGATGCAGGAAGGTGATGAATTCACCTTCCGCTCAAAGAGGTCATTTCCACAGCTGACAGAGGAAATTAATGATGACCAAATAAACAGAAAATTAATGAAGGGCAATCATTTTATGTAGATTTCCAAAGCAGTTCATTTTTATGAGAATGCTCTGAAAGCCATAATTACAACTTGTGGAAGAAAATGATATTTAACCATAAACATCTCTGGATATTTTCAGTAGGCTTATGAACATTTCAATATATGTTGTGCTGTTTTAACTGGTAATGACATTATTTTTAGACTAAGAACATAACCTGCAGTTCTTAACAGTTGATGACTGTCCCACATCCCACAACTTTTTAGTTTATGATTAACTTTGAGGAAAAATGTGCATTTTAAGAGATTATTCAGACACAATACATTTATACAACCATACAGAACAGGTCCGTGTCATAATTGCTAACTGTAGAAAGTCACTGAGAGTGCCAGGCTATTGACAGTATGACTTCAGTGCATGCCACCAAAACTTGCAGCACTCCTATTTGACCAGTAAAGCTATCACATAAAATATAAGGCATTTTGAATTCAGCATCTATAGTGTTTGTAAGTTCTTATGTACTCACGGTAGCAGCTGGGAAATGATCAGACAGTTCATACGGTTCTTCAGACATCCACCGACTGTGCTCCAAACAGCTCAAAATCTGCCAAGAGGAAAAACACAAAGAGTTGGAACACAGACCAGTCAGCCTCACAAACTCAATATTGGACATCATTTTTTTTACAGTACAGTAGGGTGCATAACATGAACATGAAATTGAATTGATTCGCTGCACACTTATGGTTTAAAATATGACAATGGCGGTAAGTATAACCAATCTAGCATGAGACAAAGCATCAATGTCTATGTGCAGTGTATTAACTGTATAAATAATAAAAATACATATTTATTTATTATGGCATTCTTTTTATTGGGCGGTCAAAATGATCTCTACAGAGTTTTTGAATTGAAAGTTGGAAAGCTAAAAAGGCATTGCTTGCAAGGCCCACAAGGCAGAAAAGGCTTGAATGAAGCTACCTAGGCATACACTGAGCAAGAACAAGAGGAACAGTGACCTCAATCAACCTCTGCATTATTCAATACCAACACTTTGCTTTATCAGTCACTCCTAGCAGTCTATGCCAAATGGCTTAGCGCACATTTCCACACATATGCTTTACAGGCAGGAGATTTCAGTCACTGGTCTCTGCTTATGTGCATACCCACTCAAAGGATAGGATCCAGCATCCCCGCGCGATACCCAGAAGGACATTAAGGGTACGTCTAGGTCGTCCTGTCACCACATGAGTAGTGCTGTCTCCCACCTTATCAGCCAGACAGAACCTGCCCAAGCTGCTCACAGCCTGGATCACCATGTGCTGCCTGCTGCCAGATCATGAAAAGTGAATTGTAAATTTGTTGCTCCTGATTATCACTCATTACCATTGTACTTCATACTGATAGAGATATTACAGTATATATAGTATAGTATAATGTATGAGTGATTTAAAACATGATAACGTTGCTAACAAAGTTAATTTCAATTAAAAAGCTAACCGTCCAATTAAATGTATATACATTTCACATGTATACACATATAGCCTAGTTATGCTAAGACAGAAGGAGCTTGTAATAATTTATCAATGAGTAGCTATATATTTTTATGGTATGCCTGACATCATGTGTAGCATCAATCACTAACACAGAATATAGCAAATTCATCATCACATTATGCTCTACATCAATTATTGCAATTCCAGACCCATCAATAATGAACAACTTCAGGAAATTGAAAATACTTACTCAATGGACATACTTGTCATTACTAATGTTTTCTTTGTCTGGGAGAAAAAAAAAAGATATATGCATATAAGCAACATTGACAGAACATGTTATCACTGAATTTCCCTCAATATATTGGGATGAAAAGAGGAAATGTTAGCCACGGCTGCAAGGATATGGTTGAAGGCAAACAGGATGTTTCAAAACACTATCATCTTCATCCCAGTCCAATATAATCAAAAACAGTCCTGTGGGTGCAAATAAAATTATATGGAAGGACAACAGCTGTTTGCTGACTTTGATTTCCTTTTTTTAGATCGAATGTTTGGGTTCCAGAAAATCAGTTCACACAATACACACACAATTATCCTTTACGCGCTATATATTACTATAAGAAATCTCATGTATATTGGTTGCTCTAAGAAATCAGAAAAGGGGGGAAATATCATTGTTTACAGTACTATCAAAGTGAAGGGTGAACAAATAACTCTTGGTTTAGCATCAAGAAGAGACAGGTGGCTCAATGCAATGCGACAGAGTTACCTTTCCAGCAAAATATACAACCAATATTGCATATACTAAACTCATTTCATTAAAGATGCTTTATGAATTCAGTTAAGCCACCTCTCCAAACTCATATACGCTTCATTAATATTATAATTAACCGTTAGCTACCTTGGTAGGTCGTTAAGCACTAACTTTTACTAATTCGCTACCTTTGCAGTGTAACTAACACTGAATGTGTGAACAGAAATGATGAAACCTTAACCACCTACCCCAACCTAACGTGATAAATATATTTAACAGCATCATCAATTGTTCATTTTAAAGATTTTCTAGGAGTGACAGGTTAATTATATTTTATATCCTGACAGGATGCTTTCTGTAAAAATCAGGTCACCAGTATTTTACCTATACTGGTCAGACAGGTGGAAAGCAATACGACAGAAGCCAGAGAATGGGTGAAAAGAAAGCTTTAAGGTTAAGTTTGTACTGTTTTTAATGGATTAAGATTTATAGTCTAAAACATTTTTAATTGCTGCAGGACTTTAATATTGTAGCAACTGCTTAGCCAACTTTGTGAGTTCTTACTACAATAATTACACAAACATGCTACAGTTGACACAATGCACTATATAACTAGCAAACACTGCAGTATAACAGTGCTTCAGCAATTAACTTGACAGCACCTTCCTTGTTTTTTTCCAATAGATTGTAATTAAAAAGTACATACAATGCAATGTTAAAACCAACATGATGCAGGATGTTAATGTTGTCTCTGCATAATATTTCCTGATAATGCTCACACATCTGGTAAAATTCAATGCAGCATTTTAGACTGTATTGTACGCCCTCTTGTGACAATTTTGTGCTGCATTTTTCACACAGCTGGTGCTGCAGCAAAAGGCAATGTAACATAAATAACAAAATCTTTTTTTTTTTTTTTATTTATGTTAACAGTGAATGCAGTATTATTGTAAAAGCAAGGTTGAATTTGTAAATTATTATTCTTTTGTACTGTCAATATTCAGTAACTCATTCTGAATTAAGATACATGCACAGACATAATTTGCATGGAATTACACAATTCAGATTTCAATAACCAAAATAATACATTCATTTACAATGCAGTTTCCACCTTGTTAAGCTCATCTACTCTTTAACAAAACCCACAATGACAGTTAGGAAGCTGTAATGTATTGTCACCCAGTTTCTGGTACTTTCACCGGCTGGACTCTAGGTGATTAGTAAACTTGAATCCATGTGCAAAATAATTTAAGCTTTTATTTTTGTCACTAAAACAAACTTACAAACAGGACAGAGAATAACCCACCTGGATAGGGGAAAAAACAATGCAAGCACTGAGAACAAGGGGAGAAGCCACATACATAGCAGATCCATGTAGAATTGTCCAAAAAGGCAAAAGTTAATGGGCTGTCTGTGAAATAAGTTCTATTGTCCAGACATGCTTATCCATGTGTGTAAGCTTTTGTTGGGGCTAAATGTTGGATAAAACCTTACTGCATGTTATAGGCTTAACTATGAAGGAACGGTTAAGGGGACACCACTACAACTGTACAACAGGTGCAAGCTCTGTAAAACAGCAACACGCTCGCTACAAACAGGAAGACCACACCATGAAAACATAACAGCATAACAGCAGAGAGGCAATTTTTTGAGTTTTTTTTTTTGTTAAATCAGTGGGAGAGAAACATTTACTCCTACAAAATCCAGTGCATCATGAATTCACTTCAAACTGCTGGTAAGAATAATCTGAATATCCTTCAAGAGCAGAGTAAACTGACCCCAGTTTACATATGCTATTATTTTTACCAGAATTTTTATCAGAGCTGTAAAGTTAAAACCTGTTGATATGTTATTGCCAGCAAAAATTACATACATTTCATAGTTATATGCCCAAGATAACCGATAACATTTCACCTTAACTAAGGGGAGACATTAACTCATACAAAACATTTAAAAAGGAAACAAGACACAAAAGCCTTGAATACAGGAAGATATACCAAGCCAAAGCTACACATCTTTGACAATTCAAAAACTAATTATGCCATTATGAATTTTGTTACCTTTCCATTTCTGTTCATCTTTACTGCTCCTACACACTTCTACACCAGATTCTGAAATCAACTTACAACTACTCACTTACCCAACCCCAAACCCCCCACCCCCCCATGCACTCATCCACAAAACAAAAAAATCAGATAAAGACGACAAACAACAGGTGCACAGACTCAAACTGACACAGACAAACAAGCCAGAGTTTTGTTTCCTTTGGCTTAGGTACTCACTACACTTGTATTCATACCGTTCGTTGCCCTGACACTGGAAATCCAATGACGAAAGGATCAGAAAAGATTGAAGCTGGCTTACATGCTTCATTTATTGAGGGAGGCAACCTGAGATTGAAGACCACACAGAAGCATCAAAATGGTTGCCAGTCCCTTTGCTGCATTTCTGCTGACAGGAAGAATGGTGGTCTTGTAAAGATACATGTTGAAATGAAAACTTGAGACAAGAGCATGTGTTATTTTGGTGTTACCAGTCTTGCATAAGTTTCCACTTATGAGAAAAAAGTTATTTTATTTGTATGAGAGCGGAAACAAAATACAAATTGCAAGCATGTCACACACATAGATCTATCTCTCCCAAAATCAACAAGTCAGAGGTTGTCTTTGTAGATGTATTTCAGAGGAAAATACATCTCTCATATGATTCCTTGTCTTTCACATTACAACTACATCAAAAAGAAAATTAAAATACATTCAAGTATCAAGGCTCAGCTAATGCCAGGCCTAGAGCAACAGTTTCACAATAACACTGGTCACCCGAAAATGAATTTGAAAGAGAGCAGCAACTTCACAGTCTAATCCACAGAATTTGTAGAGATTATAAATGTAGGCCATGTTGATATTAAATATGAGTTAAATGATACTGATAGTCCAATGAAATTAATCATAAAGAAATTTAATGTTTTCTACTTCTTGCTGAGGTGTGCATAATTTGAGACAATATAAAATGACACATTATTTCTCTATTCAGGTACTCTTAATTTTGTTAAGACTCTAGTTACAGAAAAAGTAATACAATTGCAAATGTGATCTTGAATATATGAACTATAAACTTCATTTGAATACTGCAATGTTTCAATGTCCATAAAACAATACTTACTTGTATAACTGTATAAACTTAAGCCATGGCATTTAAAGTAAAATGCTTACCAGAATCCAGAAATAAAAAGAATACTGTACCCCTTCCAAATTTCTGTTAAAACCCAGACTTAACATCCTAGATTCTCAATCACTACACTGAAAGGCTGTCAGCTACGAGTACACTGTGTTCATTGACCATTCCACCACATCAACACCATAGAGAGTGTCCACTATTGTTTCCCATTTTCATTTTGATTCAGGGCAGGGGTCCCCAACCCTGGTCCTGGAGGGTTGGTGTGCAGTTTTGTTGTTCTCACCTTTAAAATATACAAACAGGTCAGACATAAGAAATTAGGTGAGGAGTTAATTATGTAATTAACTGATAAGGAAAATCACCAGACTGTGATTCTCCATGACTAGGGTCAGGGACCCCTGCTTCATTGTCTGTTCAGTCTCCTCTGGCTCAGGTTAGCATCGACATTCTCCTCTAGGCCCTTGCAGCATCAGAACCTTCAGTTTCACTGGTACCCCTTTTCCTCTTTCGCACTTTGGTATCATGCTCAATCGGAGGCAGGGATGTGGGCTCTGACAACAGCCTGAAGAGAGGCCGTCGCCTCTTTCCACAGTCAGGGTTGTTGGCCTGTGAAAAATAGTTCTCAAAAACCCCATCGTCCTCGGACAGGGAGACCCTCTGGGATTTGACGGAGCTCTTTGATTCAGGTGTCAGCAAAACACTCCTTCTTCGACAAAAGGCTTCAAGGGGTGAGGCTGATTCATTGCTGTACTCATTCCGTGCTCTGCCTCCAACAGTGGCTTCTTTGGTAAAAGAATCACTTGAGGACATTGAAAGGCTTGCAGATTTACAGCCCACACTGAAGGGGAACATAGTTTTTGATGTTAAGGTTGGGCGATCACCACCATTTTCATTCATATTTACAAGATTCTTTTGTTCCACCGGAGATCTCACATTTTTCCATCCGCTAAATAGTTCCATGATACAAGAGCTTTGTGTTGCCTTTTCATCAGCTTCACTACTTTTGAAAGATGATTTCTTTGGCTTTTTGATATCTCGACTGTGAAGTCTGACCAGAGATTGAGAGATACCATGTCCACCAAATGAATCATTCTGGCTTCTGACATCATTACTCTTGACAGATAAGCTGTAGGGCTTACAGGTTCTTCTCCTTTTGCCTTCACCATGGAACACTTTAGGACTAGCAGTTTCAATCATTTTTTTCTTTGCTTGATTATTGTTTAGCAGTAACTTTGGGTGCTTCTCAGCAGTTTTGAACAGAAATTCAACAGAATTAATTTTACTTTCAATGCTGGTTCCTCCGGTACCTGAATCAGAAGTGGGTGTTTTGGCACATTGATGATTCTGCACTTTACTTTTCCTGACTTCAGAGCAGCTATTAAAGACACTAAAAGACACATCCACATCACTGGAATCATCATCTTCAGAGTTTGCATCTGCAAAATCAAGAAATAAAATATGTTAAGTGCAATTATCTGCATAACTTTTGTAGGAGCATATAATTATAATCAAGGAAGAAAACTTAACCAAATTATCTCACTAGAGTTTGCTTTCTGTGTGAAATACTAAATGAAACTGGACTGACAAAAATAGTGTCAAATAAAATCAAGTGGTATATTAATATTATGAAACACAATGAGCATACAGTTAGTCCTATATTTACTGACGACCATGACCATGTAGGAGGTAAAAAATTAAGACCACAAAATACACTTTATTATTGGCCACTATCCCTTTCCACAACTCAACCTCAATGGCACTGGATGGTATGTTCCTTACATTTGAAATATGGGTGGTTTAAAAAAAAGTACAGTAGTACAAGATTTAAAGGATTTGTATTTATCAAAATGCAGCCACATCTGAAGTAAAACACAGAGTCTGCTACCATTCTTATTAAACAATTTTGGCTATTGCTGTCCAGCAATATGGCACATCATGCTGCATGTCATGTGAAATGGTTGTTAGCTTTACTTTAACTGAAGAAATGGAGGTTAGCCTTACTTTAACTGAAAAAAAAACTGAGTAAGGATCATCTACAAACATAAGACTCAAATTGGTTTCAAGCTTACCTGTCCGGGAGAGACTTTCCCTCTTTTCTTTCATGATTTTCAGGCGCTGTGCCATGTCACTCGCCCTCTTGGACAGAGGGCTGTAAACAATGCCAATTTCTTCATTGATGATGAACGGTGATGTATCTGAAGCTGCACAACACAAATAATTTCCAAGTTAGAGAATAATGGCATGAGCCAAGTTCCTCTTGATGAAATATGCCACGAGAGAGAGGGCTCATTTAAGCAGGTTCCCCTTACAGCAGGGTGAGGAAAGCACCAGGCCCTTGACCATTCGGTCCAGCTTCCTCTTCATGGACTTGTCATTCTCAGGTGTTCTCTCTGGGATGTCCCGTGGCTGCATGCATCGATGCTTTAACACCAAAAAAAAAAAACAATGACATTTTAAATACATGTAAATTACAAAACCTTTCAGGGAAGTGGTTAGCTTATAAAAAAAAAAACCTGGTAGGATAGATAGGATTGACTTGAGAATTTCGATTTCAGTAATATGTAAAAGTTAGGGACATTTTGTGATTCAAGTAAAACCTATCATGAAAAGGCAAGGAAATATACTATTTTTACCCTGAGCCAAGAAATTAAATACAATCCTCGCTATAGAACTACCAATTTCCAGCAGGTTTGTTTCACCTCCTCTGTCATTTCCAGTTACACACATCAGGCACATTGTAATTCCAGAACTGACCAACTAACATGGTGTAAAGAAGACTCCATGCTTTAAAATGTTATGAGCTGGCTTGCATATCCAAACCTGGCATCCCTTAGTTCACAGACTAAAACAAGCCATTTTCATTGTTGATTCACCACAAATCTTGGCTATCACGCAGAGCATTACTTTCAGCCACCCATCACACTCTACAAAGAGAAAATCTAAATTTTCCTTTCTCAGATTTGGGTTTACTTTGCAATGCTTTTACACCATAATCACATGGACTGTGACATGTTTCAAAGCCGGGTTGAAATACAGTGCATCAAGAAAACTTTGCATCGGAGTTTTGTTAGATCAAGCTCACATTGTAAAATTAAACTCCCCAAAGAAATTAGAAGTTAAAATCTTGTATTTCCCACTTCTATGTTAAAAATTAGCATTTGAATCTATGCCTAATATTTTGTTTGAATGGACACATAATGTTTTTAGGCCAAATTTGCAGCATTTTTAAGTTTTTCCTAATGAAGAGCACCCCCTGGAGGCCAGATTTACAAACACCCAAATCTCAGGAACCATTGATCCAATTTAAAAATATATGCATTTTCCATTTTCGTCAGGAGGTTAGAAAGTGTGTCCAGATTTTTCCTCTTCTGACAGTATGCCCAATATGGCCAGTCACTCTGGGAAAGGGGCATTTTGTCAGCAGGCATGTTCATATCTCATTACCATGCACAAGGAACCCCCGCTGGACCTTAAGTTTTCCTACAAATTGTTGCACATGAACCATCTTCCTCAGAATAATATCTGTGAACTTGTACATCATCATGTGAAAGGCTGACGTCACGTTTCAGAGAACAGCATGTGCTTGTCTGTGCTTTCCTGCATATACAGCGGATGTTATTGCAATGGGTGCAGCTTAAGACATGACTGGGTGATCAAGAAGTGGAAAAAGGGGTGAAAAGGCCAGCCAAACAATTTTCAGTGTTAATTTGATGACTCTTGACAACATGGAACCACAACATCATTGGGAGCCTTACTGTTCGTTTGTTGAGAGCTGGATTTCTGTTGTTTTCCTCATTTATTGCAGGGCATAACTCTTCATCAATGTGTTCAGCAGAATCTTGACACCTGTAAAAATATATAAACCCTCTGATAAATCCTCAGTGATTTGTTATCATTATTCACAGAATTACTCATTACAGACCACCACAATTAAATGGAATTGATGGAATTAAGGTACATTTTGTTTCTGTATTGGCACACTGCGAAATTTACCTGGACACCCAGAGAACTGACACGAGCTTTACTCCATTCTTCTTGGCTTTGTTCCAAGTGGACTGCCGACCATTTTTGAACACCACATGAGTTACATGTTTATCAAAGGTTTTTGATACCTAGAATTAGCACAAAATAAAAAGATACTGATTAAATTGATTTTCATTCACCTCTAAGAGCTAAAATGTGAGTTTGCACAGTTTTTGGATGGTGGTTGCAGTACTTTCTTATTGTTACACATTTATATTTAGTAACCCCAAATGTTTTTGAGAACAGCATTAAATCTGTGAATATGTAGCCTTACCTCTGCACCCATTTCTTGCAATTGCTGAATGAAAGATTTAGAGTAGTTCTCTGTTCTACTGGATGACCAGACATCAACAAAAGCAACAACATCTACAAGAAAGCAATAAAGAAAAAAGCCATAAAATGAGGGTAGCAGTGAACCTACATCTTTTTGTAAGCAAATTTAAAGTAACTGTTTTGATAACTTTCAATTTCCCTACATTTACACCTCATAACACAGGCCAGCTTACTTTATACTTAAAGGGATACAGTCAACAGACGTGACATTCTGAAAACTATGAGGACTTTTTAAATGTGAAGGTGTGTCAAAGACTTAAATCTGTTGGTGGTCTTGATTCCTGTTCATGAACAAATAAGATGACGTAACACTGTTACTAGGCCAATTTTCCCTTCTTTAAAGCCATCAATAAAACCAATTTAACGTACACCCAAATTTTAAATCAGCACAACTACTCATTATATAATTACAATACCTTTAAGTGTGTCAGAAACTTTGTTTAAAGTCATGTTGCAGCAAAATTCCCACACTGCCCCGTTTCAAATCCTGCAATAAAAAAAGTTGTGGTATAGTAACGTTACGTTACTGCTTATCCAGAGTATGCAAACCATCCAGCTTGCCACATTGTTAGTAATCAAAATAAAGCTAACGATATAACACTACACTGTTAACTTCATAGCGGACTACAGCAAATATTTTCCGTTTATCTGGCAGGGACCATGTAAAACCTTTCACATACATTTCACAAATTGAGATGTGCACCACACCAGAGTTAGCTATGTACAGCTAATGTCCCATTTCAGTCCCCATTTGGCAGGTCATACCACCATGCACAACATACAATCCTTACAACGTGGAGTTGATAACAGTATCCAGACAAAAGCTAATATACAAAAGTAAACATATTTAACTATACAAAAAACATGGCGCCTTCAACTAAGTTAGCTGGCTGTAGTTGGTGGCATCACAACCTTTAACCTAGCTATGGCAATACCGCCACGTTTTTGCTTAGGCAACTAACATTACCTGGCTACCTATCAAATGTGCATCATGTTTTAAGTGGATAATTTATCTGACGTTGAAAAATTTATGTAAATATGTAGTTTACATGCGCTAACAACGCAGACAGACGTATACTGCATGGCACACAGTCTCGTACATTGTAACATATAGATAGCTTTAATAATGCTGATAGCTTGAAGTCGACCACTACGAGTTTTCGGGTGAGTCGTGCATACACACAATTAACGTTCATTAGAAACAACATACATACATCACTAATTTTAATACCTTAAAGTTAAATAGGCCAACAGTTACCTTACACACAGAGTCCTCCTCATGCCTGCAAAATGAGCGGGGTTTCAGTTTCAATGATGGAGAAAGTACGTTCCAAGTCGTCATTGGTCGGTGCGATTAACCTTTGGGTTGCCAGATTAACTACAGTTTCATCCTGATTGGGAGCAAAAACCATGAAATCTCTGTCCTTGAGAAATTCAGAACCCTTTCATTTAACAAAGCTTATTTAAAAAAAAAAAAAAAAAAAAGATCACGCTTGCAGTGGGGTTTTCTAACAAATAAACACATGGTAAATAATAATAATAATAATAATAATAATAATAATAATAATAATCATTTTGGAGTTTAATTGTCATTGCTATATTCAAAAAATATTTGATTTTTTTTTTTCACTTTTGAGAAAAATCCAAAAAATGTAACATTACCATCACCACATTACCAGTCTACTTAGACAACACTGGTTGCCTGATCGCATGAAATGGCATCATTAGACGAGAATAATCTTTGTTTTCCCAGGCAGACTTTAAGGATTGTAAACCATATTTAAATGCTTTAACTAATCTCAAAGCTAGAGCTCATGTACTTGCTGGATAAACTGGTGTGGACAGGTGTTGATCTAGCTGCAGCACCGCTCAAAGCCGATGTGCCTATTTTGGCAGAGGTAGAGAACTTCGTGTATTTGTTTTAATTGTGCACTAAAACAGATGCCATGGAATGATTACCTTAAAGCTATTGTCAAGACTGCCAGCAATTATGCAGTCCTGGTTTCTTTAGGACGTTTGCTCTACCATTGGGGGCCAGTACAACAAAGCATCGTAACTATACATGGAGAGGGTTCATTTCACTGTCCTGAGGGCAAACACCAAGGGTTTACACTTGATTCAAGCTGTTACAGGCAGCCAGTTGCGATGAGACGTGGTTTGACATGAGCACACTACGGAAGCTGGAAAACAAACCATGCAGCAGCATTCTGTGTTCACTTCAGCGGTTTAGTAGCGGAGACATGGAGGATGGAGCTGAAGCTTTCCACAATAATCTATTGTAGGTACACCTGTACAGAGTAGGTGGTGTGCAAGGGGCAGAGTCGTCCGATGTTTTACGGAACGTATACACCCGACTCACTGCCGCAACAACCGGAAAGAAAGGGGGCTGGCCATCTTGGGTTTATCCTATGCTTCTTCCACTACAGGTGGTCTGAGTAAGTACTGCTGTGGCATCGAGATCAATCGATCAACTAGTACAAATTAAATATTTGTTTCTGGGCCAGTTGTACAAGGTTTAGGTGACCAACAGGTTGATTAGAACCCTGGGTACGTATGATATTTTCTTTCCTAAGACACATATGAGCATTTAATCGTAGTCTTAACTGTAATAACAGTATTCCTGACATGTCCTTGAGCCATCATGTGTTATCAATGTTTTTCAGAGACACGCTGATAGCATTACCAAGTTTACTAAAATGGCTATGCGTCAAGGGATCATTCAGTTTACAAACAGGAACACAGAGCAAGAGTTGGGTGATTTTTGAATTTTATTTTTAATACTTTCCAAAATACATTCAAACGCCCATTAACATCTATAATAGCATAACAGCAAACTGTAAAAAACAAATATCAAATATCACCCAACTTCCCACAGTCCATCAGGTCTGATGTGTAGATGTGTTTGTTTCCCCACTTTTACAAGACACAGTCTCTACAATGGCCATGCAATTCCAAAAATGTCGGAGGATTTTTATCATTAATGTGTTAAAAATATTGTCATTGTTATGAAGCATACCAATTTCAGAAAATGATGTTGCGAAAACTGAGTTTCATTAAACAGCCAAAACAGTAAGAGTTGGGAGCAGCAACAGAACTATAAAATATAAATATATGTAAAATAACCTACACAATTTTCTGCCATTCGCAACATTTCTTGGATGCCAGAAATCTCATTCTTTGCAATGCTACAGCAGTTTGCTGTTAAGCCCAATCACTTTTCAGCTTAGATCTTGCATGTCTTAGAAGTTTTAAAATAGGTACAGAAAAACATTTCACTGGATGTGTTTATTTTCATTATCACATTGCACTAGAACATGAATACATCTCTCAATTTAAACAGCTAAAATAAAACTACACAAGTTGCACCTTATAAAATGCCTGATACGGAATACATTACAAGTAGGCTACATTTAAAACAAAAATGGCACTTAACAAAAATTACTATAATGTAGATAATTACCCAACTAAACATGTAGGTTATTATTTTACCAAACTATTTATGTATTGAGTTATGTAATTATACAATAATATGTAATTTGTGCTAACACCTACACAAAGAAGTCTTGCGATATTTTACTCAGTCTTGAAACATGTCCCTTGGAAGAAATAGGTTATATTGGACATCATTTGCAGATTAGTTTACAGCTTTTAACACATGTGAAATTCCATATTGCACAACTGAATATAATAAATAAGCAGTCAACAATGGCTTCTTTGCACAAACTGTGGCAACGGTGGGACGAATTGAAGTTAGAAATGATTTGAAATATTTTACATTTATGAAAATTAACTGGGTGTGAAAGTCATCTTTGAACACTGTCATATCTATAAGTAATGTCAGGGGTGGAAAGTAATATTTTAAATAAATTCATCATATAGAATATCATATTTCATAATTTCTGAATTTCCTCAAAAGACCAGATGGAGTGTCTGTGGCCCACCGAAAATGCAGATGGGAGTAGTTCTCACCTGCAAAAGAAGAGAGAAGGTTTTAGAAAAAGTAAATGGAACAAGTGCCCTGTCTTAAAGTAAAATTGCAATACCATTTCAATCACAATATCGTCCTATGGCATACATTTGCATGCAGTACCCAGTTGTAATTATAGCTGTGTGTGAAAGAACACTACAGCTAGCAGCCATTACTGTACTTCACACAATTGAATTTCATATCAACTGTAAAAAAAAAATAATTTTCAGACTAATTGTATTCAATAACAAATAACGACTCACTTGGAATGTTTACTGTGTCAGAAAACTGTGTTTCTGCAGATGGAATCTTGTCAGTCTGACCAACTGTATCCTGTGGGACGAGTAGGGACATGCCTTTCGAATCCTCCAGCATTGGCTCCTTTGTCTTCACAGCCCAATGCATTGACTGAGACATACACACCAATCACAGGTTATCAATCATTTTCACTTCACATTCTTGTTTATATTTATTATTATGACCCACTAGCGCTACTTGTCTTGCCCCACACAACTTTAGTCTTACCCTGCGCTCACACCGGCAGCGACTTTGTTGCTTTATGTCGCTGTTGCCTAGCTGTCGCTTGGAGCCAGCTTGTGGGCGTTGCTAACGTAGTTTTGAGGAAGTGGGCTAGAAATGTATTGACAGGAGATGTAATTCAATTTTTGAAAAAAAAAAAAATATATATATATATATATATATTAATAAATATTATAAATATATCTTTACTATACTCATTGTGGAGTTGTATGGTTGTATTTTCTTAAAGGCTGGCCGATTAATATATTGCCCAATATATGTGTGAACCCACAAATCAGGTTCATTCCTGCTGAAAAATGTTTTGGAGGGAATTCATTTTCCTATAAATACTGTGATCTTGCCTCAAACACTACCGTTTCATAATGGACTGGAAACTGGCATTCATAATCGCTGCTATCCATGAACGGAGACAACGCTGCTGGAGATCTGCTGGTGATTTTTATCTGAACGGTTTAATTTTAGCTAATTCACTAAAAAGTAAGTCCTGCTCATAATCATTCACCTATGCACTGTTCATGAGGAATTTTAGCTAACATCACTGACAACTGCTTAACATTGCTATTCACTTGGTTAAACCTCACCAGTTCCCTGCAATCTTGGAGATCTGCCTCCATGCATCTTTTTTCTTTATTAACATCCCTGTAAATGGACAGGGATGCATCACACAGTACAGGAAAGCCAACAACAGATTCCTCCATGTTGACTATATGTGCGAAATAAAATGCTAATATAGGAACTAAAGTTTAAGAAAACGTTTCACAACGAAAGAATGTAAGAGGAACACATCCGCCCTCTGATTGGCCGTTGCTGGACTCTGTCACTGCTCATTTGCATAAAGTTGAACTCAACATTTTTTGTTGCCAAGTTGCAGAAATTTTGGTGCCAGACGACTCGCCACGCAATATCGCTCAGTGTAGCACGGCGACCATTGGAAATGAATGACTTCCGGCCACTTTGTCACTTGTTGTCACTGCCAGTGAGAGCGTAGGGTTACTAGGTGAATTTTTTGGTGGCTGATTAGCTTGATGTATTAATTTAAATGCAGCCTGAGAAAATAAAATGGATTAAAATTCCAGAAAGTTCTAACATGAGATCAGTGAACAAAGCTATTTTTTTTACACAGCTTTAAGTTAATGTGCAATGAAATAAATTTCCACTTGGATGAAATGAGAATGCAAACTTGTACTGATCTTAACTCATCTTATTTTGACAACAACTTTTTAATGACAAAAGCTAATGCTTGATTTATTCATTGTCAAGTGTCTGCCAATACATTCCACTGCTGCGACTAACCTATGATACAAACAGAAAGTTAATCTCAAGGTCGTAAACCACTTCACAAGTGAAGCCTCAACCAGTGGTGTCAACATAACCAGCACTTTTTTCCCCACACAAAAAAAAACACTGGTTGTTCGATGCATTTTGAAAAATGATTTGTCCTTTATCTGAATAAATACTTACAGTTTTAACAGAGTCGCCAAGGGCTTGCCAGTCACGGAATGGCATTGCTATTTTACTGCATCTCCAAAAATTGTACTTCTTCCTACTGTCATCATTGGTCAAAATCTCTTTGGCCTCCTGTAATTTCTGAAAGTCCTCAACTAAACAAAAAGGAGAATGAAAAATCAAGTTTTTAAGGTCAGATGTAAGATGATGAGGAAATGTGCACTGAATTCAATTGTGCTTTGGAACAATGTTATAGTGAAACCTTTATGAGTGGTTTTCCATGTGAGAGGACATGGACACCTATGGTCAGCATTTTTAAACCATATAGCAGAGACACAATATTGGAAATGTCATATGGGATTATTTCATGGTTTAATGGACATAGTGGCTTTTTAAATGTTTTCCTTACAACGACATTTTGCCACATTTGGGGTTTTGAGTAGGTTGGCTTTGAAATGGATTCCCAATACCCCTTCAGGTAATTGCTACTGAATTGTGGCAAACTCCATCTTCACAGCTCTTAGCGTTCAGTATAAAAAATTAGGGAGTTGTTTCAGGTTCCTAACCGTTCCGGAGTTCAATGGTTCCCTTCAGTTTATGGGAGAGAATTACCATTACCTGCCTTGGGGTTACCAGGATTCTTATCTGGATGGCACTCCAGAGCTCTCACTTTGTACTCAGCAAGGATCTGTTCAGACTGTGTAATAAATAGAAAAAAAGCCATGATTAAGCTGACAACGTATTATGTCTCAATGCATTACTGATGTAAATTTATGGCATATGGTTCCTTAGAACTGACTTAGTCCGTTCCTGTTCAAATTAAGCCAACATCAGCCAACAAACACCAGGACAACAATCACACCAGTTAATTTTTGAGACTGTCCAGACTATCTGTCTTTGGGTATTAAACATCAGGAAGGTCCTTAATCAGAATTGTTTGCACAAATCATGGAAATGTGTGTAGAAGTGGTTGGGATGCTGATTATCTACTTTTTAAAAAAAAATTCTTAAATTATCAGTGTCACAATATTAATGCAGGAAGACAAAGGACCATCTGTTCCCTTTTATCCTTATGATACTCCAGTTAAATAATCTTTTCAGGGTTTCTCTCAAATTATACTTATGAATGAGTAGCAAATCAATTCAATATTTAAACTCAACACCACAATTCTCTCTGAACAGCAATGTCCTCCATTACATTGTCTTGAAAATTCCAGAATTATCCCTACACATCTTACACATTTTTAGGTAATTTTTTATTTGGACAAGGTTGTTTTTATTGAGACATTAATCCATTAATGCAGTCCACTTGGAAAGTGTTACAGATCACTGACCTATCAAGGTATAAGTAGTAAGGCATACCTGACAGCTCTAAAAATAGATCTGGAAAGGAAGATGAAAGCCAACAAAGAAATTCAATTAGATGGTGGCTGAATTGATCTGAGTCAATAAAAAAACCAAAACACACCTGTTCTCCCTGCCACCCTACAATGCTGCTGGTCATCTCAAGTTTCTCATGAAGGAATAGATATTTTACTCATAGCATTTTTGAACATTATCGGTATACTGAAAAAAAAAAACATTCTCAGTTTTTCTCCACAGCAACCATCAATAGTCTGAGAAATTAACTCCGAGAAGATGGGCTTGTTAAACCATTTAAGTACATGTAATCAATAATTGATGTAATGGTCTGTTTTAACAAGTGTTTATGTTTTGAGTGTCAGAGGATTGACTGAAAGTAAATGGTTGTTATTTCAGATTCTCTTTTTCCTTATCACTGTTAGGACCAATTGTGGTCCAAATCTAACTCATAGTTTTTGAAATATGAAGACTACCTAAGATGGCTGCTTTTGATCAATGCATTTTTTACTTTATAACCAGTCAATATTTTCACATACAATTCTGAAAAAATCATCTTTGAAATCAGCATGTCTCATCTGGCAAAGTGTCACAAAAATCTGTGATAGGCGGTGTGAAAATATTCTCTCCTTAGGTGACAAGATAAGGAATGACCCAATTTGTACTTCTTAACTGATTTCAAAGAAATTTTACAGGCAACTTTGACAGTGCAAAAAATCTGAAATGTAATGCCAAGTATATGAAGGTAATAAATCAGTTACCTTATACTTCCTGCAGCACTTAAGCATTGACTGAATCAAGGCATGGGTCTCACATAGGCCTATTGTCCCCATAAACCCTGACATCCTAGCCTAGCCTACATTCCTGTAAATTTCTCAAAGTTCTTTTTTCCACAAATTCAGAACATTTCCCATGGCCTAAAAGTGAACTTGATTATATTCAGAGACGTTTGTGATTTAATTGGTATTTTGAAGGAAAATTTTATCTACAACATTTCAGATGCTGAAGGTCAATTTGACCAAAAAGAAAAACTTATTTCTGATGTCCAAAGCTTAAGATGAACAAGTTATAATTCGAATTTTTCATAAACAATTCAATTTACACTGTTGTAATTCAAGCAATTTACCATTCTCTTCAGTGTGTCCTTTCATTTCTGATTGTAAGAGATAGTAATTTGAACCAGTTAAAATTGTTATTCTTGATTCAGTGCATTTTAATGTTAACAGTCTCAGTTGTTTAAAATGAAAATTCCGAGTCTGAACGAAGAATTATTGATAAAGAATTTATGCTACCAAGGCCTAGATACAATGTCCAATTCCAGTTTCCATTTCAGTTAAAATATCTTGACAGCAAGAATTCGAATCGTAAAATTGACCATGATGTCAAAATTAAGTCGAAGAAAAAGCTTAGACGCCTCCTCATACACTTGCAGGGATAGCCTACTACATCATGCAGAAGTTGGCAGAGAGTGAATCTGTTTCTGTTGAAAATAACACATGGTCACGGATAGCCCTCTTGCATCACAACGACATGACATGAGGGTAAATTCACAATCAAAATTAATTCATTAGTTTAGACTACATTAATGCACGGCGCGAACGGGTTATAACTCGAGCCACGGCCATCGCAGTTGCGATATATAACCGTTATGTTAATAGCCTACCTTCGACTTCAATTCAATGGAAAAAGCTGTTACTATCGTCAACTACGCTGAAACAATCAACGCAGAATCAAAAGCACATTTATCGTGAATAGTTTTCGCTGGTGGCGTAAAATAAAAGTTCAACAACCCAGACATGGTACACAGAATTATTCGGTTTACAAAAACATAGGTAGCCACGAATCGACAACAACAAAAGCAGATGCAAAACAATATTACGGATGGAAAGACAACATATACTGCACTGCTAACTTGACAAATCCTTGAACTACGAAACTCCTGAAGAACAGGACTTCTGAAGGTAATTAAATATGCCGACTGAGTATAACATGTAATCAACAACAACGCATGCATGCATTAGCTTAGCAAACTTGCTGACACATGTTGCTCTTCCGTTTTTTCAACGTAGGCGATGACATTATTAGAAAACTGCTCGGGTATCATAACTTGTACTGTAACTAGCTGATACCATTGCGCACATATCGGTAATTACAGCGCTGTTTCTCCAATTGCTCAAAACTTTATCTGTATTTGTCGATCTATTATGTTGTAGTAAAATACAAACGCCAAATACTTGCTAGCTTAATTGAACTTCTTATTTTATAAATCTTACCGAAGACAACTCGTCACATCCTAGCAAACCGTAATAATCTTCCAAGTCTTCTGCTTTACAATTTAATATTGCGTCCATCTCCACTCGGAGAATAGCCTAATCCTCTATTAAAGGCCGACAAGAGATGACTCAGATGTCGCAGACTATCCTATCTCGCAGCAAACCAGCTGGCTCCAGACTGACAAACACACTGCACGACGAGGTTGAAAAAGGGTGGAATATGTTTCAGCTGGTACAAGCCATAACGCCAGTCGTGTTAGTGGTCGGCAGTGGTACAAAATGGTCCAATAGAATGATCCACCTGTAGCCTCAAGGACTGATCCCGGGCAGTAACGTGCCCGATGGTGCATTCACGATGCTTTGCGAAGTGCTATCCAGATTAAGTATGAAAGATCTAGCGCAGAAATATTTTCGAATAATCAATTTAATAATTGGGGGCCCAGTAGCTAAACTCTACCTTTTCTTCTTCTTCTTCTTCTTCTTCTTCTTCTTCTTCTTCTTCTTCTTCTTCTTATTATTATTATTATTATGAGTAATCGTCTTCTTCTTCTGCCACTGAAGTCTATGGCAGCCCCTAGAATCGTATGGTAAAAAGTTTTGAAATTTGGCACACTGATTGGGGACAGTCCTGATTCTTTTCACCAAGCTTCAGTCTGTGCCTCGAGCATTCGAGCACTACCAGTGGTTCAAAGTTGGAGGTGCGTTTACACAGGTAACTTTTGAACAGTATGCCCGATTTACGCACCCCGTGGCATCACTTCCGTCATATTGGATTTTTTTCCGCCATATTGGATTTTATGAAAAAGTTTAAAAATACTTTACAGAACGCAAATTTTGTCCAGTCTTCCTCAGAATTGCCACGGGTGATCTTCAGACCAACCCTCAAAAAAGTTGTGAGATGGATTTTTGATTTTCGAAACCGTTTGTCTGTTACAGCCAATTGAAATCGTTGGCGAAGCTGGCAAACAGGAAGTGAGGTCATATCTCAGCAATTCTTTGATGTATCAATAACAAACTTGGGATGTGGACTTGGGACCCCTTCCTGAGCATGTGCCAAAAATTGATGCCATTTGGCCTCTGGGGGCGCTGCAATAAGCAAAAACACATTCTCCCTAATAACTGTTGATGTGTTTGCCTTCTAAAAGTGATCCTTGCATGTAGTAATGCCTTAGGAGATCCCAAGGCCTGCCATCAATTAGGTTGACACGACAACCTTTCATGTTAACCTAATTGATGCGGCTCCAAAATTGGCCAAATCAAAGGCAAACGACCCAAGCAGGACGTGAGCTCATATCTCAGTTACACTCAATCATTGGTCAATTGACATAAAACTTACTATCAGTGCTTGCAGCCACACTTTTAACATGATCAGATAAACTCGCCATGGTGACTGCCCTGCTGGCCCCTCATTGCTGCTTGCAGCCATATTTCTTTAATTATTATACTCTTCTTGATTCTTTGATCCTCAGTCGGCCTTAGCAACATGTACATCTGAAGCTTCCCATTGATTTTCTTATATAGAGATTATGTGAACTTGACATATAAATCTGCTGTAAGGAACTCAGAAACACCAGAATTATCATCCTAATTAAGTTGTATTAATTTCAAATGTGAAGTATATATCTGAAACATATATATAGTCTTAGGGTGCCATGTCACATGTTGTGTCAGGTAAAGACTTGAGAAGGAAAAGACAGGGAGACAATTCAATATTTATTCAGCTGCACTGAGAATATACAGCTAAAAAGTTTTAATTCATATGTAGTACATAAATGCATAAAACTAACTGGAGCAGATTCACAGTTTTTGAAAACATAACAGTGTTTTGCAAGTAATAGGAAAACATGATTTAAATGCACAGGAGTAATATAGAACTTAAAAATAAATGTATCGTTAAACTACATGATGTTGATCTTTGTTTCAGAAAATGACTGTGCAAAACTTACAAGTTACAAGTTATTTTCAAATAGTTATGAGAACAATCTCAATCGTTTGAAAGGATGCCATAGACTTCTGAAAGGATACTAAAATGGTCATTACTTACTGTATCATACAAACGGTATCACATTTTTGCTACCATATTGTTATTAGTGATACTACAATGTATTCAGATTAGATCACTAATTTAACTGAAACTTATAAAACTAGTAAGCCCCATTTGTCCCATTTTCTTATCCTTCATTTATTTTCCCAGCGTTTTTTTTTTTACCAACTTATTGTAAGTTGCAAGGAACAAGTGTATTTTAATGCTCACTCTTCTTTATTAGCTGTTAACATGCATTTAATGATCATCTGTTCAAACGCTTTTACATGTACATGTTTGATGAGCAGAGCCGCTTATTTAGCGATTACATTAATACCTCATTGAAAATGCTCGTATAATTATAATGTATCTTGGTTATTGGGTCTGCGCAAAGCCATCAGCGATCTGAATCTTACGAACAAAAAGATACAGGCTTATCTTAGCAATGACACAGCGATAGAAGGGCAATATGTATTTTGTACTATCGGAAACCCTGTAGGCTGAGCTCAATATTCCTAGGAATACTGTAGTCCCGCGGCCCATTGTGAATACATGCACGATTGCAGACAATCGTAGCCGACCACATGACACATTTTGTTGTGGTTGACGTCAATGACTGATCGAGGTGTTGTGTGGGCCAACACCACTGGTGCAGACAGAGTCACGTGCTCCGTTTAAATCTCCCAGCTGTCGAGAACGGAAGAATTCTATGGTTGAGCCTTGGCGATAACTTGTGTCTGAGCTAAAGATGGCGGACCGAGAGAATATGCTCCTGGATTCCAGTCCCATGGTCTCTGAAACAGGAGAACCACTGTCGAAAAAGGCCAAACTAGGCGTGACGTTGGGATGTGAGATGAAAACCTTTCAGACAGAGCAAGGAACGTGTCGAAACGAATCAGATGAGGTTTGGTCGGCGGGGACAACTGAACGATTAGAAGAGGAGAGGAAGGTTAAGGCGGTGGCGGTGGGACAGGCCACGGCTCCATCAGGCGGAGACAATGAACTGTTGGTCTCACAGCTTGGTGGAGAGCCGCTGAATCAGGAAGAGAATGCGCTGGTCGACGAACCTAAAACTGCTGCAGAGCTACCAGGTATTTAGCTTCCAAGCTAGCGAGCTACCATAGCTAGTTAGCATACGAGATAAAGCGCGAACGTTGAGGGAATGTAATGTTAGCTAGCTATGGTAGATATGTTGGTGTTACGACGACTGTCGTGTTGGTTTGTTGTGGAGGAAAACTCAGCTTGGCTTGCTATTTAATTAGTTGATCATGAATTTCTAAACTTACTTTATTAGCAAGCAGTCTTCAGCGATTAATTGCTTCCTAACGCCAAGTTGCTTTTCATAATGTAAGTTCGGCACTTGGCGCCTGCTAGCAGTCCTGGCTATTCCTCTTGTTTACTGCCTAACGTTGTCACCAGGTTTTATTAGCAGGGTAGCTTGCTAGCTACATTTTTGGGTGACTATAACATGTATACTACCTAACTTTAGTTTTGTCCCATTCTCACTGCATTGGTTGAGAATGTTAGCACTCAATTAAGTTATTGAAAACTAGTTTTGGACAAGCAAGATAATTATTTGAAACATATCAGGTAGCGTTATTTAGTCGTACGAACAAGTGATCATTTTGGAATATGTTAGCTTCCTGGAAAGCTTGCCAGTTTGCAAGAAAGTGATTCTTGATTGCTAGCTATCAAACGTTATTGTTTACTTTAATTGTTACGTAGCTACCACAAGTAGTTAGCTATGCATTTGAAGTAGGATATGAGTGAAAGACAAGATTAGTAGAACATTAACAAATCACAGAATGTTTTTATTTTATGGTTTATTACCATGTGGATTATGACTTAAAATGAAAATTAAACCCTAGATGAAGGTGTTCCCCCGAATGGCTGTCACCCTCACAACTGTGGCGGCGATGATGATGATGATGATGATGACGACGATGATGATGTTGATGATGATGTTGATGGTGAGGATGATAATGACGACAGATCTTCACAAGCAAGTTCAAGTGATTGGACACCTCAGCCACAAATTGGTATGGACAAAATTTAAGGAGCGTGCTTAATGATAGTTACCACCCTATTTATGGTATAAAACATTGCGAATAGGTCAATAATACCAAATAAGATGTGAATATGACTAAATGATTTCTAATGCCATTTCAAATATGACATTCTTTTCACAAGAATTCCCCTAATTTTTTTTATTTTTTTTTTTAAACAAATAATCCTTGTCTTCTTCCAGGCTCTTACAGTTTTATTCAGCAACACATCATGAGAGAAACAGACCCTCGAACGATTTTGAAAGACCTCCTTCCAGAAACTGTGCTTCCTCCTGACCTGGATGACATGACCCTCTGGCAGATAATTATCAACATCTCAGAACCTCCTAAAAGAAAGAAGCGTAAAGATCTCAACACTTTGGAGGATGTGGTCAGGCTGCTGCATGAATCTAAAAGGATTCTGGTTTTAACAGGTGCTGGGGTAAGTAATTATTCAGGTTATTCTTACTGAACATAATTTAACTGTATGCTCACAGTTCCATCCATTTCTGAGTGTGAGGCCACCATTCTATTGTATTTTTTTGTTGAATGCATAGCAATTATTTCTAAAAATACATTGTGTAACATGAAATGGAGAGCTTCAAGGTACTCATGGGTATGTCTTCAATTGCAGGTGTCTGTATCGTGTGGAATACCTGACTTTCGTTCCCGAGATGGTATATATGCAAGACTTGCTAAAGATTTCCCCGATCTTCCAGACCCTCAAGCAATGTTTGATATTGAATACTTCAGAAGAGACCCAAGACCCTTTTTCAAATTTGCAAAGGTTTGTGGCCAAAATAATTTGAATAATCTTTCAGAAAGTGCTTTATGTCTGGTCACATGATTTAGTTGACAGAAATGCTTTATTTCCCATTTTAAAAAATGGTAGTGTATAGTTGTCAGCTATGAACAACTTTGACAAGGATCTTCATAAAAAACAAAAATGATTAAATCTTTATATTACATGATTATTTTGTATAAGAAATTCCATTGTCAACTTCATGTTTAAAAATGAACAGTAACAATGTTTTATTGTCAGGTGCAAAATTTGACTCCGTTTACACCTGGCACTTAGTATGACCCTATCTGGATTGACATTAGAGAGCATCATCCCTCACAGTGTGCTGATGAGCTTTCAAATGCCTCCCCGGCAACTGCAGGGCCTATCATGAGATTCCTCTGCTTATGCAAGTTATATGTGGATTGGCAAAGCTGCCGTGTTTATACTTGGGAACAAGACTTCCACAACACATGTCAAAAAACCAGGGGCACCTTGGACAATCAGAATTTCAGCCCTGCATGTATTTACCCATGCCTTTACATGTGTGAAATTGCAATCTGTGTACAGTACCAGTTGCTCAAGGTAGATTGTAATACCAGGTGGAAATGGGGTCATTGAGATTTTTAATTTCATGGAGAACCACTGCCAAGACTGTGCATAAATATTACATATGAAATGGTCACAATTCAACATTTTCCACACAGGAAATCTATCCAGGGCAATTTCAGCCATCACCATGCCACAAATTCATTTCAATGCTGGACAAGGAGGGGAAACTGCTGAGAAATTACACACAGAACATTGACACTCTTGAGCAGGTGGCAGGTGTGCGGAGGATCATACAATGTCATGGTGAGTGGTGCTGGTCTAACAGCCAGTTTTACCCTGTGTTTTTATCAGATTGTTTTGTTTGTGTTTTGTTTGATTGTTTGTGTTTCATTTTTAAACCTTGTATCCAAATGCTTTGCAGGCTCTTTTGCCACTGCATCCTGTCTCATATGCAAGTACAAAGTTGACTGTGAAGCTATAAGACAAGACATCTTTAATCAGGTATGGCCCGAGGTAAACAATTATACAATAGGTACATTTTTCACATCAAATACACAACATCAGATTTTTAAAATATTTTGGCACATGTTAAAAATTTTGCACATGCAATTTCAGTGACAACCTCTTAGTGTCTTTGTACCAGCAAAACAGTTTTGCATGGAATAAATGCTTTAATAAAGTAGACCCATAGTGATTCAGTAGTTCAGGTCATCTGTTGAGTTTTGAAACACTCACTTCATACCCTTTTCCACTCACTCAGCATATTGTATAAACACAGTTGAGGGCTAGTGAGTAAATTAGTGTGTTATTTTGTAATATACATTTTTATTGGAAGTATGGTAGGTACATCTGTTTCAGCCAGCGAGCTGTTATTTTGTCATGGTGACACTAAAGCCTGTTGATCTGTGAAAAATACTTTTGAAGGTTGTACCACACTGTCCGAGGTGTCCTGACTTCCCATTGGCAATCATGAAGCCTGATATAGTCTTCTTTGGAGAGAACCTGCCAGAACAGTTTCATAGGGCAATGAAACGGGACAAAGATGAAGTTGACCTCCTCATTGTCGTTGGATCCTCCCTTAAAGTGCGACCAGTGGCACTTATACCAAGTAAGTTTATCAACAGACAGAACTCTATTGGTTTATAAAGATTTAAGTCTCAGTATTCTTCATAGGTTTGCCCAAAACATAATTAACCACTTTATTCCACTGATTATCAGTGCTAGGGCTGAAAGATAAGGACATAAATAGTTTCTGTATTTTTCGACATTGTGATTTGAATTGCAGTATGATAAACATTTGGTTCAATACTCAACACTTCATTTTGACATAGTTAAAATGATAATTGTCAAGAAATCAAATGTAATTTTGCTATGGGTTAGAGATTAAGGTAGTCAGTCAAAAAGTATGAAGTAGTAAGTCTAATATATATACCAGTGGGGAAAGGGACATAAAAGCAAATGTCAGTGAGATAAATCTACTTTCTGAATTGATTGAACTCATTAAACTGTGGAAATGAATGCTCCTTGATATCTAGAGACTAGGTAGGTCCTTGGGGGGGGGGGGTCCTAACATGGGTCCTAACATGGGTCCTTAGGATCATGCATGGGAACCCCTGGCTCAGTGTCTTCTGTGAAAGATTTATGTGAGCAAAGATTATTGTTTTTTCTAGGCTCTATTCCACATGAAGTGCCTCAGATCCTCATCAACCGAGAGCAGCTTCCACACCTCAACTTCGACGTGGAGCTTCTGGGAGATTGTGATGTCATCATTAACGAGCTCTGCCACAGGTTGGGTGGGGAGTACAAACAGCTGTGCTACAACCCTTTAAGACTGAATGAGATCACAGAAAAACCACCTCGGCCTCAGAGAGACCCTGGGGTGGACCCTTGCTGTGAGCCCACTCCCAACGCTCCTGAGCCCTCTGAGGTGCAAACTGGGGAGTCGAAGCTGGCCTCCAACGAACCCACAGAGCAGACTGAAGTGTGTCTATCTTCAAAGGTGGCCCCCACAGCAGAGGAAGCTACAGACAATTGTCTGAATGCAAGGACTCAGTCACCTGATCATGAGGAAAGCGAAAGTATGGACCTTCAGGCTGCAGACTCTAGGACAGATGAGGCCTTGAGACTGAAGGACAGAAACCCTAAAACAGAAGGGCATAGAAGATGTTGGATGAGTCGCGTTAGCAGGAGTCCAATCAGCAAGCACCTTGAATGTAAGTTATGTTCAATACTTCTTTTCATCATATTTACAGCCCCTTCAGCTAATTTCCCATCTGGTTTACTTGTAACAATGCGCCAAAGAAATGCAGTTGAGCGGTAATGTAGTATTTCATGGGACTAATTTAAAAAGGAATTCCCCCTCATTTTCTCAATAACCAGTGCTGAGATTACCTTTAAGTATCTCAAATTACTGATCACCTGCATGTAACTTGTCATCTGCTGGTGTAGCTCAGGAACATAATTTGGTTACTTTGTGTTACTTTCTCCAAGAACACAATGAAACAAAATGTATAAATCATATAAAAGATGGGTTTTTTTCACCAACATGAATGTCATATGAATGTGTGCCACTGTGCCTCTCTAGGAAGCTTGCTGGCTAGATTTAACAAAAAAAAGTTGAATATAGTTGATTAGTTACCATATTATCACTTCTGTAAAACTAGTTAACATCTAATGTGTCCTTGAATCACCTGACCACATCAGAATCTTAACACCAGCTAAACTGTAAGTGTTTCCCGACTGAAAAAGAGCTTTGCTAGCAGAACAGTGACAAAAACATTATTTTTTTATGACCTAGCTAAGTGAATATAGCCAGCAGCAAAGATATCTGAGAGCTCAATTTTACCTCCATATGTTTACACACAATCTATGTTGAGTCTTTGGATGTTGACAATAGATGCACTGCTAGTAGGCGTGTCTTGTACTGCTTGGTTACATTTTTGTATTATAACTGTTTTTGAGCATTATGGAAATCTGTGTCCATAATCTGAATACACAGGCAAGTTAGATTGTGCTCATGTTTTTCCTGCTTTAATGTCAGATATAAAAAAACGTGAGATATATGAGGCTCCAAAAAAAAGAAAAACCCCTCTCCACTAGCAGGCGATTTTTTGTTTTTTTTGGTGCTGTGCCCTGTTTAGGAACTGATATCTCAAGAATGACTAATTCATCGAGGCAACTTTTTTGCATGTACTCATTGAGTATATATAGATGTGTAAAAATTTGCAAAATTTCTGTATGTGTTCTGTACATTCTTTTTTTTTTTTTTGGTCACTTCCCACACATTTGCTTGATTTGAAATGGATTTACCCAATAAGAAATTGGAAGCATTTGAGGGACTTAGGAACCATATCCAAAATCGGAATCTCAGATGCAGTTACATAACAAGGACAACTTATCACTCAGTTTTTCTTAAATTTGTGCGTACCTACCTATGGAAGTTTTTAATTTTATCTTCAATTTCTGATTACATTTTCTCCGAATGTGGTGGTTATCAGCTTTGACATTTGATTCTACTTGCATTGAGATACATCTCTCTGTTTCCAGCCTGTCAATACCTGTTTCAAGCACCAAATCACTACATCTTCCATGGGGCAGAGGTGTACTCAGACTCGGAAGATGAGACGTCAAGCTCATGTGGGAGTGGTAGTGAGGGGTCCTGCTGCAGCCCTGGCAGGCTTGGGGAGGAGGACAGCGAAATGGATGAGCTGTATGCCGCTGCAGATGAGAGGGAAGCCAGAGTGGAGGGCCTGAGAGACCCCCTGCCGCTGAAACAAGCCAGTGAGGACCCACCACCCATGGGACAGACAGACAGTACAGCTGAGAGTGTCCCAAATACTGCACAGATTTGAACACCTATACATCATGACAGCATCTTTTTAGCTATAACATGTCTACAAGCACTAAAAAAAAAGGCAAGACTTAAATACATTGGCAACGAAGAAGAATTCTTTCTGAATATACAAATGCATATAAAAATGCTGATGCAATGCCTTCTGACCCTGGACTGCATGACTGATTTGAAGCCTTTCTGTGATTTTGGAGGTGTGGGTTATCAGGATTTATGTCACTTGTGTGTCGGCAGCGTGAGCACGTGGCCTGCGGGGGGAAGTTATACGCTGCCACTGTCACCTGACCTAAAAGGACCTTTGGGACCAAATTGCAACAACCGCTCTAAAGCAGAGCCCTGCAAGTCTGTGACAGCTGTGGATTGTTGTAGAAACAATGTGTACATTGGTACCACCGGAATACTCTCCAGATGCTGCTCAGCAGCATGTGGAGGTGTGAAACTGTTATTAAAGCTAAAGGAGATCTAAATTAATGGTTTGTGGTATGTATTTATCCTAATTTAGGGTTTTTTTTTTTTTTTTTTTTTAAACGATCAAGCAATTACCTTTCATGCAAGTATTTCTACTCGCCTCTGAAATTTATGTATGTATATATGAACACACATGCACATACACACACACACCTCACCTTGTTTAGAAGTTGCCTAAATTGGTTGGTCACATACCCCTCATTATATTGTACACACGGCAGGTGCAGTCATCCAAAAGATTGGATGTTATTTGCCGAAGATTTCATTGAATATGTTTTACCTGGTTATATTTGGTTTCTAAATTTAAACACTGCCATTCAGTTAGTTATAGGATAAAAAAGGGAATAACAAACATAGACCAAAGAACATTTTTTTTCTACATTGGTTGAAAATTACTTTATGTTCTCATTAGTCTTCTTTTTTATTTCTCTCCATGTCCGCAACACACAGTAAACAAAAACACTGGCATTCTTTCCTTGAAGATTATCGGCAGCTACTTTTTAAGGTAGAGCTAGTATTGTTATTTTTGTATTTTGTAATACCTAAGGCATACTCTACAAGAGTAGGTGATGGTTTTCAAGAAAAAAAAATCTAAAAAGAGAACTGTAGCTCTGAGTGTGAAAATATTTTAAGCCTTGTACATGTATTCAATAAGCTGTCAGTGACGCAAAAGCACTTTGATGTTTCAAGAAAAATTCTTCCTGTGGAAATGGTAAAGATTGCCATTTTGGGCAAAATGCATCAAGAACAACTTGTTATAATTAGTACAAGTACATGCCTCATTTCTAATGGTGAATATATGGCTCTGTGATTCTGAATTGGCTTTACTGAGGTTAAAACACAAAACCAGTGCAGGGACTGCCAGGACAAAATGATCAATTAAAATTTTAAACTTGAAACTTCAAAAGTTTCACCCTTAAACTAAAAATATTATACCAGCATACCACATTAGACATTGAAGTATATCCCAAATACTGCTTCAATTCTGAGAACATGGAAAAATTGGTCGTGAAAATGTTTGCAGTAAAAGTATCCCATCAATACTAACTTTCACTATTAGTGGGAGGCATTACCATATTTTGTTCAATCAGGGTAATCCTGTTCATTGAACAAATACAAATGTTTCAGGAAAGCAACTGCAATTGGCAATGGCAGGAGCAGAGAAAATGGTGTCTGATGTGGGTTTGTGGTGGGGCATTCATTGCTTCATGATCCTTTTCATTTGATTCTCAAAAACTTTCCAACTGAGCGTGACTTTTTCATATTTGTATACTGTACTTAATTTTACCAAAGAATAAGAAGGCTCTCGGTAGTATATTTTTAACAGATACAAATGAGTACAAAGCAGTGATGGGAAGAGAATGAAGTTCAGGAAACTCAGAATGGGAGGAGCTATTATAAGCACTCACTGATGCGGACCACTTTTTGTGTGCTGTGGAAAGCATTGTTTTGGTTAAAACTAGTCAGTCATAGCTTGCTATAGTTCCACCCATTATGGAGTTTATATTCATATATTTCTGCATTCTCCTGCATCTCAGAATAGGCTCTGGATATAAGACCAAGTGTTCACTGCAGTTTGTTTAATTTATTATGTTAACACTGTTATTCCACTGCTTTCATTTCTCTAAGGTCTCATTGAGAGAATGGAAGTGGTGGATGAATTCAATTCAATGTCAATGTATGTGTAGTTATTTTTTGTAGTAGTAGTTACAAATTGTAGATATTGTTTTAGAAGGCTTTTAAGAGAATTGTTCACATTTATAATGTCCCCTTCTGAGCAGTGACTTGAGTTATTAAAGCAACCCACCCAAATGAAAACATTAGTGTTTCATTTCTGTTGAGTTTTGTGTTTTTAACAGCATTTCCTCCATACATGTCAAGCAGTTTTAGATTCACACTTGGGGGATCATAGCATGGAGACAGGTAGTTGTTTGACTGTCAGTTCATTGTATTGAGAAGATTCAAAATTACATTTTATTTATACAGCTCATGGATTAAAAAGTTTCTGCTCTGTTCCCTGCATCATAGTAGAGAATCAATTTCACTAGTGTGATGTTACATGGTCTGGTTGCCAATTTGTAGAATGTGGTTACAAATATTGTTTGTTCTGTACATTGCCAGTATTTGCTTTTTTTGATGTATTGGTGACCTGTTTCACTGCAGTCATTATAATTGTCTTCTGTTGTTGCTCTGAGTTTATTGAAAACATAGCATACTAGGATACATCCCTACCCCAGTTCAGAAGGTAAATATAATTTACCTAAATTGACAAAATGCCTGTGCCTCTGCACTTGTGTAGCTCTGGATGTTTTCCACAATGCCAGCCTTTCTAAGAATCTTTGGCTTGGTTTCCAGCTGTGGTGCAAAAGAGAATATACAAATGGATGTACCTTGATGTGCATTATGGAAATGGTTGTCAAATATACTGGTAGATACATAGTTTGTTTGATGTTTAATGTAGTGATCAGAATTTATGATTCAATGATTTTGAGCAGGCAAACCAACACATCTGAACAGCACCAGGTTATTTGCATTCATAGTTACAGAAATTAATTGTTAACCTTCTTACTAAGTATCAGTTATATGGATTAAATTAGCAAGTATGTAGTACTCATGTAGATGGGTCTTAGTGTTATCTGAAAAATCCTGTAACAAATGCAAATATTATACACTTGTATGCCTTATTTTATTCATCTATTTATGATACTTGTTGAAAAAAAAAGATTGCCTACACAATTATGCCAAACTATGAAGGCACATGGCTTTTAAAAAAGGATGACCTTGAGTTTGGCTTTCTTATTTAAACAAAAATAACCAGCAACCTAAGTGTTATATAGAATATGAAAGTAACAGAATATTGGGAGAGGAAATGAAAGACAAAACACAAAGGCAGTAATAGGCAACAAATGAGAAATAACTGCAAAGGAGCTGGTAGAGAAGAACATATTTGAGCAGTTTCACGTCCCCCCTCTGTCCTGATCTTTTATCTGTCTCCAGTATTTTAAACCTTGGCCACATTTTTGGGGTTAGACCACTTGTCAAAAGTTAACATGTATGAGATGTGAGATTTTCTGCCCCTCTGAATTTGAAAAAAAAAAAAAAAAAAAAAAACATCAACCCAAATACTGTGGGGTGTTTCTTTGGTCTGCTTTATAATAAAAAAAGTATAATGCTCAAGAAGTCCAAAATACAGTTGTCATCATTAGTAAGAGACCAAACCATTGGCAATACTTCAATGGTCAGTTCATGACTTGTCTGCTGCATTAGATGGCACAGCAATTATGTGCTCGTGTGTTGGTCCACTGGTCCATTTAATGCAGGGCATTAGTAGGAAAGCATTATCAGAAAAATGCCAAGCTTCCTTAAATGTAAATGAATAAAAAAAATCTTACACATTTTTATTTAACTTTTAGTAAATTGTTTTATTTTCCGAAGGTGGCCTAATGCATTTTGAATTTGTACATTTAAGATTCTTGTTTGCTTCACTTTTGCTGTATTAAAAGTAGGTCTTTGCATTATTAGTAGCATGATGCTACAGGGATGTATCTTTTGCAACTGTTGAATCAGCTGTAATAAGACGATGCTCCTTTGTGTTGTATGCATGTCTTCATATTAAAGATTGTATACCTGTAATCACTAGCTGATAGCATAACATCTTTTCTGCAAAAAAGGACACCATGGCAATGTTTTCTAGTTTTATATGTAGATTTTCCAAAAATGACATGGAAGTTTTTCCTCAAAGCAGACCGTTGTCTCCAACATTATTTTTATCTTATCCTTTCTCATTGTCATTTGTACTTCTGTCGTTGAACTTCAGCAAGAATACTGATTTTATATCTTGGGGACACTCTACTCTAGAACTCTTGAATTATTACAGTTAATGTATTATGTATACCAGTATCAATTGAGGAAAAATGTATAAATGTAATGCAATAAAGTGTCCAGATATTCTCTCATTGATGGCCTCATAATTATATTGTTCATGAACTAAGTTAATGATTATGGCAGATGTCTTCAATACACTGAGCACTTTTCAGAAAACATAGCTGTATTACTTAGTGGCTTTCTCCTTTGCATGACTTTTATCTAGATTAACTTAAAGCACCTACTCCTGCTGCTGGGATATTTAGGAAAGAAATTTGGTTTAAGAACCTACTCAAGAGTACATGAACAGTATCTTACATGCAGTGACTTGAACCTGCAACCTCTGATTTTAGAACTGCATTCCTTGTCCAGAAAACTGCACTGCTCTATCGCCAAACATAATTACCAATGACTAGCTATTAGACTACAAGTTGCTGAGGGGTTTTTGTTGCTCATAACATGGCAAATGGAAAGTTAGCAGCATTTTGGTTGACCCCTTTGCTACAGAGTGAGGTTAAAACAATTGAATATATGCAAGTCGGAAATGTCAATCTTTTAGCCTGCAGACTACCTCTCAATCCATTTTATCGAAGTCTTTTTACTGGTATACGATCATATAATCGGCTATGATGTAGTCCGTCAGACAGTGTAGCCATCATTTGTAGAAGTCCACAATTACCACCTAAGTTTAAAAAAAAAACGTATGTGGTTATTGTGGGCTTCTACAAATGATCACCACGGTGAAATGTTCAACCAAAAATGCATCTTCACCTGCTGAATTGGGTTATATGGGGAACATGGATTAATTTACTGGTCCTATTGATACGGAGTCCAGTTGTAAATACGAACATTTTTTTATTCTTACGTTGACATTCACTCATTGGTCAACTTTTGGTCGACTTGGCTTTATGAATGGCTATTACTTAATGTCAATCAAATGTTGGTTTTGGATAGTTTGAGGTTATTTCCGTAGGGCATCAGGACAGTTTCGGTTTGAGCTCAGTCTGTTCAGCAAGAGTTGAGTCATGGCAAGCAGAATGTTTCTCCTGATTCCCCGCTCTGCCCTTCGATTATTGACTTTTAATCCGGTTCTGAGAGCAACAGCTCAGCGTACTATGGGGACTGTAAAGGGTAAGATATAAAATACTGAACTGACGCTATTGGAAGCTATCTATTTATAGTAGTCAGTGTAAACCGAAGGAAAACTGCGCACTTCTATTAATTTCTAAACTCATCTAAATATCTGTATCTGCCTGTCTAAGGAGAGAGTGAAATCAGTATATTATTGTTTTGTTTGGTTTGTCACAGTACGACAAACGCACTGGGAATGATCGTACCCTCTATTTCTCCCTATACAGAGACGTTATTCCGTGACGCAGGCAATAAAATTTATATATTTTTTTCTGTATCATATATTAACTTATTAATATTTTAAAACTTACGCCAGTTTTAATTATTTGTAATATTGCACATTATGTGAAATGTTGAAGTCAATCAAGGTCATGGGGAGTCCATTCCAGTGTCAGGCCGTTCTCAGGGACCCACCTTTTCTGGCAGATGTTCAATGCAGGTTCTTAGCCAGACTTGGTCTTTGACAGCAGGCTATGAAATAGCCTAAAGTTGTATAAAGCGAATTGCGGTATAAAATGATTTGCAACATTTGCCTATTCATCACAATTTGATAACTCTTGGCTTCCCTATAACAGACAGCAGATTACGTGCGAGCTCTAGATTTTGCGACTTCATGTATATACATATATTTTTTTTAATCCTTTAACCACACAATTTCCTTGTCCTACAATCTGTATTTATTTAATTGTGTACAAGTAATTATGGCTCCCTATTCCTTACTGGTATATGACAAGATATCCGTTCATATACATTAGTAATACTACAAAACTAAATAAAAAGTCGGTCATTAAAAAATGTCATTAATACCTCCACCACATGAAAATCATGCTGTTTTCAGGAATACCAACCGATGATGAGCAGGCGACTGGGCTCGAGCGCCTGACTTTACAAGCTTTGAAGAAGGGACAGGTAATAACGAGACAATGTCTTTGAAATCTTTTTGACAAACTAGTAACAAACTAGGGTAGGAAGAGCCTAATATTGGCATTAATTTCGCGGTCTTCGTTTGACACAGGATCCATTCAGCATTCTGAAGCCTAAGAAGTATGCTGGAACTAAGGAGGATCCCCACATTGTGCCTTGCATTGGCAACAAAAGATTGGTGGGCTGCCTGTGTAAGCATTTCATAAATTATTATTTTTTTTTTAATCAAAGAGGTAATTAAAATTGTTTTTGTAATCAGGTGACCTCAGTTTGTTTGAAACTGTTGAGAATTAGCCACAGAACATTCCCTTGTAATTCCAGGTGAAGAGGACAATACATCTATTGTATGGTTCTGGCTTCATGAGGGTAATTCCCAGCGATGTCCATCCTGTGGCTCCCACTACAAACTGCTTCATCACCAGCTCCCGCACTAAAAGCAGGACAGGAGTTTCTATCATGACCACCTCTACCTGTTTTCAGAGCATGATTTCATCCTGGTTATATACATATGACTAGGAATACCACTGCTTTATCAATACTAATATCAATAAAATACCTAATATCAAAAAAATACAGATATACCAATGCACATGCATGTGTCTGTATATGTGTGAATATACAGTAAAATTAAAGAATTGTTGACTCACATTTTGGAAAATGTATGGGGAAAACATCTTTACACCATTTTGCAGTAGCTCAGTAGGTGTAAGAGACGTCTAGTAAGGGAGTCCTCACTGCAAAAAGCCCAAGAGAAGGACCTGACACCTGATCCAGTTCTGCCCAGGCCATGTTTTCATTGGTCTGTGAAACTCCTGCCAATCGTTTGATCCCTGGACTTTGGAGTATAGTGGCAGAAGCATGGAAGTGAAAGGAACTTCCCTTACAAAAAAGAAAAAGTATTACTGCTGTGTATACTACTGCAGTTCAAACGCAGTATTTTGGATGCAGTTGCACTGCAGTTATACTTCATTGTACTTTAGTTGTATTGCATTAAACTGCAGTTATACTGCATTGTACTGCACTGAATTGCAGTTGTACTACATTGTACTGCAGTTGTGTCGCACTGAACTGCAGTTATACTGCATTGCACTGCAGTTTTACTACACGTAACGATAAGCGCTGTCGAGGAAACAGTAATGCCATTTGTTTAAAACTATACGTACTGGATGTTTTAATATACAAATAATATATTTATTAACTACATGGGGGTTGTAGTATATTTAAATGGTAATGTTAAATGTGAATACAAATATTTGGTGAGTGCATTTTAAAATGTTTCAACAGCTATAGCAGTATGAAGCAAATTGTTTTTAAAGTCTTTGATAGGTGCCCGTGGTGTAGGCCAAATTATACACTCCGATTACCTGTACGTTAATTATCCATTATTTAAAGCATTTATCAACACATTTAACTCAAGCATCATAAATAACCTGAACTGAGTGATCACTACTGTCAATATTTTAAAAACAAACTAGGCTAACCGGAGGAGGGAAAAAATGGAGGTTTGACTAATGAAAACAGGACATAGGCAGAGGTGGATCAGGTCCGTCTCCACCCTCTGGATTTTTGGTTCTGCTTGGATATCATACCATTCGTCCACCGCCACTAATGTTTTTTTTTTTTACATCTGACACATGACTCAATCAAGGGGCATATTCATAATGACCACATCATGCATCCATTTGAAGGTAGATTGTACCATTCAGATATTTTTGCTAATCAGTGCAAAATACTGCAAAGATCTATATTAATCACCTTACCACATAAATGTTTGAGTAAGCAAGCTAAATGGCTAGCCATAATTTACTTCAGCCAAACAGCAGCCTGCAACAACATTGCTTTTAATCTTACCTTTCAACACCACTCTATCTGCAAATAACTCACAAACAAAAACTACTGTTCAAACTCTTTAAAAGGGCAGCCTATGGCACCTCATGTGTTTGTTCATATAACTCAGTGATCTCTTTTGGTCAGTTCCCAGTTTAATAATATAATATACAAAAAGTATACAGCTGAGAGCAGCTTTTCTTATTTTGAGGGCAATGCAAAAATTGGCAATGTACTGAAGCATCAGAAAACACTTCACCTTTGTGTAGCACATAGAAATCACTGAAGGAATCATCAGTTCAGGTAACCCCAAAGTTTCTGAACTGCAGACAAACTCCTGTACAAACTGATTTTATTATCATATAAATTCATATATGCAGCATTTACCAATGTTTAACATCACTAAACACAAAACCTGAAAGCATTACAGGTGAGAATACCTGTCCTAAAAAATGGTGAGCCCTTACCTCAAGAACTCTTCACTGACAACATATAAACAGCTGTAAATATTTATTTGTCAAGAGAGTTAATGACAATCAGTAGAGTCTATTCAACGTCCCTTTTTTTTAAAATAGAAGATAAAAGGAGACAATTTTTCTAATTGTGTTTATGTCCTATCACTGTGGATACATCCATTGAAAGACAGGAGAGAAATGCTAGATTTTGAAGTGTACTGAAGCATTTACAATGAAAAATGTGAACATATTAGTTTTACTACTTTATTTCTTTGATGGGTGGGAAGCTTTCAATATTGAAAAAAAAACATTAAAAATTAATCTATAAATGAAGAAATAAATACGTAATACAAACAAGTAGTTGCTGACCTACTATATCAATTCTTGCCTTATTTTTGAGAACCCAGACATGTCCTGAATTGATCTCTCCCTGGTGATTGCCTCTGAACAGATACATTGGGATTATTGCATTGTAGTTTTATCTGGGTTTGCTCATAAATCAGAAAAGCATGTCTTGTTTCTCATCTTTTGGCACAATTTAGGCACATCAGCCAGGAAAAATGTAAATTTTCAGATCAAAAAAATCAGTTAGCCAGAACTTGTTGATATTTTTCAATAAATTATTATACAAGACTGAAGCCTTGATAGTGATCGACAGCCTGTATGAGCTTGCTCTGGAGTATGTCTTTGCTGCTGTACTTTGGAAGATCCAGCAGGTTAAAGCAGGTGTGTGCCACAGGCAGGTACTCGTCTCCTCCTCCTGTGGACTGGATTACTAGCCTGAGACTCTTCATGCCCAAAATGGGAATACGGTCACTTCCAGTGAGAAACACTGTACATGGGACAGAATTAACATGTTAAGTCACATGCCATAACATACATGCAGCACTGCAAGATTCAGAAACAAAGATGAGCACATCAACATTCTTCTCAGGTGGCATGTGCAGCTGACAGACAATGAGGTGAGTCAACCATACTTACACAGAAACTGTTTCTTCTTTTCCAAAGGGAGCTCATGGAACACCTCCCAGAAGCATTTTATTGTGGGATGTTCAGGCCAGTACTCTCCTTTGTACTCAGTGCCCTGTAATACAAAAACATAAATAGTAAAGCACTTTACATTTAGTATGCATACATGGGTACTTCATCGGATTGGTAAATACGAATTGGGTAACTAGGGATCTCTTATGGATATAGAAATTATTTTAACTCTGGTGCCTGCTGTGGATGCAAAGGACAAAAGCATTTTGCTTATGATTAATGCTTCCAAGGGGAAAACAATAATATGGACTTGGTAGATTTTGCACTACAGTTTCTACAAAACAACAAACTACCAGCTTTGAGGAGTGAACAGGTTTTAGCGAAATGTGAGGTCTCAAAGGTCACTAAGCTAACTGTAAATGTGGCTGTGTACCCTGGCAGTTGGGAAAAATGTGTGTTGCAGTTCTACTCAGTTATTCCTTGATTAAAAACCAAAAATGTGTTCTACTGTTTTATACACATTTTGGCAAAGAACTGTGATACAATTCCTTTTGAATTCAGTAAATGAAATTGACCAGTCTGCAAGGTCTGTTTCCCACCATTTCCAGCTCTTTCCAGTCATAGTTGGTGTTTCCAATGACCATTGCTTGTAGTTCATTGGGTTGGAACAGCTCAAGAACTTTCCCTCCACACACTTTATGGAATCCAGCATAGAAAGCTTCAAACAGAGCTGCCACGGATACGTTGAAAATGTAGTCCACATATGCATTGACAAAATCCTGCCTGAAAAAAGGCAGTATACAGTTCAGTTTGTGGGTATAACATTGAATAGAAATGAACTTGAATCTATACAATAGTACAAAGCATATGACCCATTGCACTTAACATTTTGGCAGAATAAAAGATACTGGGAGAGACAGAAATGTTGAATATGTTCATTTTGAGAGTATTCACAAATTTCATTAACATATGGAGTATGAGTATCAGTACCTGTTTGAGTTATTAACACAGGTATTCGCACCATTTGGAATGAGTTCCAGAACTTCGGTTGCACCAAAGTTCTCCACTGTGATCTGAAATAAAGTTCACATATTTGTAGAAATGTTTTTTTAACACTATGCAACACATCAAAACACAACACAATCTTTAGAGATTGACTTCCAGCCTGTGTCAAATATAGGTGAATCAAACAAAAGTTGATTGATATAAAATGATTCAAACAATTTTCTTCAGCATGCTATGAGTAAAAACTGAGGTAAAAGGTCAAGGTTGTTTTGTCACACAGCCAAATACATTAAAACTCTTGCATCTAGATTATTTGAAACATCTTAACACTGTTCTCCCATCCACCTGGATACATTTTAAAACCTGATAGAACAGAAAAATATGATCATTATTCGTGACAGAAAACAGAAAATGATGGTGTTATTGTCTGAAAGAATTAGACATTAACAGTTTCACTCTGATCTTTCAAACTCACAGTAAAGTTCAAACAGAAAGTGTCTTCCACATCGTCTTCTGTGTAATCCAGCAGAAGCTGCAAATTCCTGCCCAGGCAAAAGATATAAAACAGCATCCTGATATATACAAACAGACAATAAACAATGCAAGAGCTATTAAAATCTGCAGTTACAAATGTTTTAACATCAGTCTCTCACATTTAAACTGCACTACCTTTTAATCTGACTTCATTAACAACTGTGTTAAAGTGCAGTAAGACATGAGTGATGGTATAAGACATGTAGTTTTACTAAAATCATCACTTAAATGAGAACCAAGTGCAAAAGGAATCACATTCATTTGTATGGGTGTGCTTTGTCATGTACCTTAAAATAAAATTGGGTCAGCGTGTTTTACTATACATTAGGGATGCAAAATATTTGCTTGCAGTTGTACAGAAAAGCTTATTAGGTCTCCTGGAAGAACATGTAAACCTAATTTGGAAACCTTACAATGAACACTTTTGTACTTTGCATAGACATAACGTAAATAAAAAGAAATGACAGAAAAGTATATTGCCCAATTTATTGCTATTGAGTTCATCTTGTGAATTTACATCTATGGTTACAAACAAATGGTAAGTCTTTTTATGTAAGTTCACCAGTTATGCTGAGTATATGAATAGTACATACCTTCCCACATCAGGCATCAGCTCGCTTAAATCATCCAATGTGGGCCGCCTCTTCAGGAGCTTTTTGTAAAGAGCTACAGGGAAGTTCAGCTCCACGATTGTCATGTTATAAATGGCCAATCCACAGACAAGTCCAATCAGGTGGTACAAATCAATGTCTTCAAATGTCTACCAGGAGAAATTACATTGTTGAATAATATGAATGTAACATTTCACAAAGAATCTTCAAAACAAGTTTCCCTGCAAAGTCTTTTATCCAGTACACAGTTCCAATGAATAGGCTCAGGGATCACATTGACGAGAAACTGGTTGCAATACTATTGGCAGCAAGCAGACAGACAGTCACTCTAGTTAAAAACACAGATACCTGATTACTACACTGTACAGTGCTTAACTTGCAATTTGCAAGTTAAGTTTCACAAAATTGTTTTATATACCTTACATCATCATTTGAGATGTGCAAATTTTAGCTTACAGTTAGCATTATTATAACTATATGTTAATTTTTTACACTTATTTTTTTAATCATGTTTTTTAAGTATGTGAGTGTTTTTGCTCTTACAGATCAAACTGTACCAACAAACACTCTTCTATTCCTCATTTAATCATAGATGAGGAAACAACATATACAAAGACTTTGTGTGTTTAAAAAAGGGTTGTTTTTTGCTAACTTTTGGCAAACTTAAAATACCACAATGGCTTTTACCTTGTCTGCAAACCAAATCAGCCTGGATTCTTCATAGTATCTAAACATTCCATATTTAGGATCAAGGAGCTCTCTCATGATTAGTAGGAAGAACTCTTTTCGGACACCTCCTGCATCCACAGCTTCCTCCCCCACAAAAATCACCTGAACAGACAGCAAAAAATAACAATGTGGCTGCAAGCAGTGATCTCAGGACCTGACTACTTATGGATGAATTAAAAAAAAAAAAACTGCCATACAAGTCATACTCGATACTGCACAGCTATAAAGAAATAGTAAATTTATACATTTCTTAGCAACAGACAAAAATGTATGACTAATAATTTTTTGTTTTCCATAGTTGTACTTTTTTACCAACTAAGTATCATAGCAGTTCAAAATAGCGTAAAGTTAAAGCACTGCAGTTTATGTCATACAAGTTACTAAAATGAGTGAGTGCATATATTCATGAGGAAATGTTTATTTTGCTGATCTGCACTTTTTGCAAAATGACATATTACACAATAAATAATTACTAACGCACTAATCAGAATTTTGCCAAATGCAATTTTTTGAACGAGTTTTAAGCTGAGAGAATAATTTCAATGTCTTCACTGCTATCAAATAATTGAGTTGAAAAACCTAGGTAGATGAGTACAAAATGATCTGCAACCTTCATTCTGAAATGTGCATGCTTTAAACTGTCAGTCAACAATGGCGGAGTCTGCAAGCAAGAGAGCTACAATTCTTTTTACACCTCCAGTCGTATGCAGAAAAGAGAATGAAAGGTGTGTCAGGTATAACTAGTGACAAATGTTGGAGCATGACAATGGTGTGTTGCTTTTTAAATATGGAGGACATTTAAACAGCTAAGGAAATTTAAGACACATCTGGCAATATTTCCTTTGAAAAGGTAAGGATAAATCTATCAACAGTACTTGTGAAACATGGGCATCACTGAATTTTTTCAACACTGAATGTTAAAGAACCGAAAATAAGCTGACATCCTAACAGAAGAGCTCTATAACATTGTGCTTAAGCCCTGCCGCAAACACCTTCAGGGGCTTCTTGTAGTCAACATTCTTGGATTTTCTTAGGACTTCCACGGTGTCCTCCACAAGGCTGTCCCTCCTGACAATAAGCATCAGGCAAGGGTTGACGGACTCCACCACAGGCATGAAGAGCGATGAGAAGTTCTGCCTCTGTGCCTGGTCTACTGCCATCTTACAACAGGAGAAAAAGAACAATATAAACCAAACCCTTAATACTCTTCATAAAAGCTCTAGTTTCTACACATTTTATTGTTTATACAGGTGCTGTATACTGTGGCAACAGGTGTGAGTAAAGCTCTAGATAAAGAGGATAAGATGGTAAAAAGAGGAGCAATTGACCTTAACTACCCTCAAAATGTACATCTAGCTGGTATGCCTACAAAAGACATTTTTAGCTCTGAAATGATTTAAAGCAAGTATGTACTCATCCAATTGATTGAGATGATTAAAGGGACAAACAAGATTAGGAATTTTCCCCAAGCCCATCTGCTGTCCTAAGTACCAAAACCATACCAATCTTACTGTAGTCCTAGTCATAAATACGTATGATGGTATTATAGGACTGCACGATATCACGGGTATGACGATATTATAATTTTCATTTTTACGATAAATAATAATTTAACCACAATAAATATGCATTTAGCTTGATGCGTCTTTAAATGTGCTTAGTAGCCTACTTCACAAGATCTAGTCTACTGCCTCACGAGAATTGCATAGGTGGAGTATGTGGTCGCACGGAATGACGTGCTGGTGAAAATAGAGAGTGGGACAAGCGAAGCTGCAGATGGCAACGTTAATGATGTAATCCCAAAAAGAAAGCTACAATCGGTAAACACATCAGTCGGTTTACTGACTGATGTCTTTGACAATTTCTATTTGCATATGTTGAAAGTTGGCTGCATGTCATTCAGACTTGGGACTGCAAATTTTATTGGGATATGCTATCGTTATCACCAAAATATCTAAATGTATCGTGATAACATTTTAAAGGCTTATCGTGTAGCCCTATGGTATTACCTTAAAAACTGCTCAAAGTCATAATGATATTTGCATTTTCCAACTAGTCTGCACACCCCTATATTCTCACCTGCATCTGTAGAATAGCATCAGTCTGAAGCAATGTTGTCTTTGCTTGGGCATCAAATACAAATGGGTATCTGCACATGGTGACTGGACAGTCTGGAACCTGAAGATAGAAACAAAAGTTTTCAAAAAAATGAAAAATTTCTTCAATTTATCATTTTTGTAAAATGCATTAAAATATTTGTGCAAATTTTCTTCTACCTTTGTAAGAAACAAAGATATTTGTTTGTTACGGTTTCTGTAAATTCCATGAAAGCCATTTATGCCAAATAGAAAAACACAAAACCTGATATGTGATAGTCATATTGGTTGTTTTATCTGATGGGCTGTTTAATGATTTTAAACATGAACTTTCGAAACCTGTTGCTTAACTATTTCAGTTAATCTGTTACTTCAGGTATATTGTTATCAATATATTCTCCTGCTTCCTGTCTGGAACTATCATTCACATCAGATATCAACTGTCTCACATCACACATCAGCAGTGTAATGGCATTACAGGACTCATAAGCCTTTTGAAATTAATTGCAATGAAATCTTCATTGGCCAACATAAAAATATATTTTTCCTAATGTTAATTTGGTTAGACCAAGATGACCATTCTTTCCGCAGAAATACACCAAAGTGATCATTTACTATTAGAAACTGGGTCATATATGAAAATGTGGTGACAGGATACTACTTACAAAAAACAGGAAATGTATGACATACTGTCACAAAAGAGAACACTGCTTCACATCTGAATTGATTGAGGTGAATCCATGTTATCACAAATGCTCACCTACTTTGTGCATAATTATAGACTTACCACTGAAAACATCTGCTGTTGAATCCAATTAATGTAGTCATTTCTGATGTCTATGAGATCATCCAACTCATGAATGTAGAATCTGTCATACTGCAGGATATGCCCGGCTCTTTCATTCACCTGGAGCATCAATTCAAGTAAAAGCATTCACTCCATTTTGGAATAGCAAATAAGGGCAGGGCCTTGACAGGGGTATGCACTGACACAGCCTGTCAATATATCAATAGTAAGAACTGAACATGGTTATCCAGCAGGCATTTTCAAGCAAAAAAGCTAAATAATGTGCATGCAGCATGCATACAAATGTTCTTTTCCTACCAAGCAGGTAAAATGGAGTT